>OU503056.1:21199941-21240057 GCA_912172775.2 Fraxinus pennsylvanica | reverse complement strand
AACTCGTGATACCTTAGAGCCATTAACGTGTTATCTGACAACTTAGCATCTGACTCGGACCCTCCTGCATCATCGTATAAGTGAACGAGCAGAACATTAATGTTCAAAACTTTAAAGAAAACATGGGCTACATGGATGTAAGATAGTACAAGCAGAAAGCAACACTCACATCATCAGAAGATGATTCTTCTTCAGAACTACTAGATTCTTTCACTGGAGGCTTGACTACTACTCCTCCCTTTTTAGCTGGTACCTTAACCTATTCATTTACAAAACATAAACATCAACAGAAACTAACATGAAGCAAAATTCATCGATTTAAAAACATAAGACAGGATAATGCTTCTGTAATTGAATGTCAAAGTGCTAACTATTTATAATATAGACCTAGAAAAATTCACAAAATTGATAAAAGATTAAAAATTTCAATAAGCATTCCTGGTTCAGGCCATACAGGTGAAGTACAAAAGCCAAAGGTATAAAATAAATATGCAAGTTATAATCAGGTTAATCCAGGCACATACAAATCACAAAAAAGATTTAAAAGCAGAGGAATAAGGATAAAAATGACAAATAATATTCTTTAATATATTTCCAGAAACCAGCATGAATCAAAATTCATATATTTAAAAACATAAGTGAAAAAAATGCTTTCATAATTGAATTTGTCAAAGTGCTAACTATTAACAATATAGGCCTAGTAAAATTCACAAAATTTGATAAAAGATTTTTCATAAAGCTTTCCTCTAGCCACAAAGCTAAAGTTCAAAAGCATAACGTACAATGCTAGTATGTTATAAAGCTTTCCTCTAGCCACAAAGATAAAGTTCAAAAGCATAACGTACAATGCTAGTATGTATCTTATAATTAGAATAAATAAATATATTGCACACACATACTAACATATGAATTAAAAGCAGAGGAACAATGAGGATAAAATTGCAAATAATAATTCTAATAAAAAGGCAAACAAACCTTGAGCTCTTCTTTAGCCCTTCAGACTTCAGAGTCTTCTTCTGAAGAAGACTTCATTTTCTTCTTGACGTTCTTCTTCTGAACCTTAGCCTCATTCTTCTTCTGCACTTCCACGTCCTTCTTCTTTTATGGTTTCTTCAACATCGCTTCCCCCAAATAAAACCAAAACTGGAAACATGCCCCCATTAGAAACCCAAGATTTTCCATCCCCATCTGAGACTAGACGCCAATTACCCCAAAATAAAACCACAGTAATTATTCTCAATTGGCCAGCCCAACAACAAGCCCTTCAGACTCCCCATTTTCAATTATCCCCTACAGAACCCTAAAATCCCTTTCCAAACCCTAGAAATTCCAATTAGTTAACTAGTTACTAAAAATCTTCAACAGATTAATATCGTTCATAAAAAAAAGACCTCGACGAAGTCAGGCTGGTGACCAAGGTTGTGCTGGGATTCGGGTCGGATCTCAATGTCGGCGGACTCATCCACGATTTCTTGCATTGTGTTTTGAATAAACTCATCGAATGAGTTGAGTTGCTGACGCACCAAACCCTTCTCATAAAAGTAGGCATTGATCACCGCCCACACGTTCTCCTGTGTCTCTTAAACTTCGTCGGAGCCAAAGAGACGAGAAGAGAAGAGAGGAGCCTGGGAAAAGGAAGAAAGAATGTTGAGTGACTGTGTGTGGCAATTTATCTATACACCCAGTGATACCTTTGGCAATTTATATATACACGTTTATCAAACGTTGCCAAAGGTATCACTGGGTGTATATAACGTTGCGAAAGGTCTACTTTTCGCAACGTTTATCAAATGTTGCAAAAAGTAAACCTTTTGCAACGTTTGTCAAATGTTGCGAAAAGTTTACTTTTGCAACGTTTGGCAAACGTTGCAAAAATTAAAATTTTCCGCAACGTTTGATAAACGTTACGAAAAGTGTCTATCGCAACATTCTTCTAAAAAACGTTGCCAAAACTCATTTAAATTAACCAATGGCAACATTCACTTACTAAAATGTTGTCAAAAGACCCTTTTAGCAACATTTATCAATAAATGTTGCCTTTTTAGTGTTGCAAATGACTATTTTTGTTGTAGTGTCATTCTTGTTCCCTGTGTAAATTTTCATTGAAAGTTGGACAATTGGATAGTCATGGATTGCAAATTGTGATTGTTCGTGTTTCAAGATAAGTAAAGGAGTTTGCAGAATTCAGTAAATGTATATTTTCTATCACAATTTATATCTAAACATAAAACAAATTATTAATGGGAATTGAAATCTGTTTTATTTTCCACTGTGCATGTAAATTCCCAACATTATTATTTCTCAACGAGACTATCAAAATATAATACAAATATTTTTTTTCACTTTCTAATAGTTTAAACATTTGAATGTGGTTGTTGAACTTGAAACACAATTAAGTAGTACAGTCTTTGAATACATTTTCTAGAATTTTAGGCCATGAACACAGAATATTAGACCAAGAAACAGAGATACCAAAACTTTCTCTAAAATAAAGCGCAGAAAATTTAAGAAAAACAATCGACATATTTTGGCCTAAGCTTCGGAGGTTCGGTGACCACTTCTAACACCTATATTCCCTATTGAGCATCCAAAAGATTGAATTATGCTCGATTCCACTATAACACCTAAAACGGCAACAAATGTCACAATAATGTTCAGTCAAATCACAAATAATAGTACATAACACTTATCTTTCTCAAAATACAGTAATCGATTTACACGAATCACAAAGAATCACATCAGAACCTCAGAAACAATAACTCAGAAGCACAAAGACTTCCTTACAAATATTCACTTAGAATATCACAAATAGGCTAAAATATTACAGATCGCCTTCTCAAATTAAGAATCTGAGAAGGAATTACAAAGAGAACAAAAACCAGAGAAAACCCTTAAACGACGCACTCTTAAAGAGAGAACAGAATCAAACCATCAAAACCATCGAATATGCCAAATGAAATGGTATAAAGGAATAGAACCATCCAGAATTCAAACGAACAACCAAGAGTCATCCATGTGTCACAATCTGGTTGAAAGCGTGGTTTAAATAAAGTTGCATTTGCCAAAACACGTTTTTTAACACAAATTGTGGGAGCACCATTCGAACCCGGTTCGAATCCCAAAACCTCCACCTTGCTACCAGAATTTGGGTTATAGTGTAGTCCTCAACACAATCTCAAACAATTTTCATTTGTTCTAAGTACTTGTACATGCATCACAAAGAATCAACAGATAAAAGTTTCAAACAATTTAAAAACTTATTTACATGAATTACATTATTAATCATATCAGATGGATTAAGTTGAGTTGAAACTTTTCCAATTCTTATATAATGACATTTAACATCAATATGCTTAGTTCTATCTTAAAACATAGTATTTTTGTTCAAACGAATAGCACTTCGATTATCAGACAGTAACATAGCATTCTTATCAGCAAAACCAAGTTCAGACATCAACCCATTTAACCATATTCCCTCTTTCAAAGCATCTGTTACAGCAATATATTCTGCTTCAGTGGACACTAAAGCAACAACTTTTTGAAGTTGAGATTTCCAACTAACATAGTACCACATAAGGTATAAAAGTAAGATGAAGTTGATCTCATATTATCTTTATCCTAGCAAAATTAGAATCATTATATCCCTTTAAATTTACACCATTTTTACTTGATTTAAACATTAAACTCAAGTTAGGTGTGCTTTTAAGATATCTAAACAAACCATTTTAAAGAATTCCAATATTCTTCCCCAGGGTTACTCATAAACCTACTCAATATGTTAATGCCAAATGCAAGATCAGATCTGGTACAAATTATCAAATACATAACAGAACCAATAGTATTTGCATAAGGTATTTTAGACATTCTAGCATACTCTTCTTTAGAATCTCGACAGCATTCAAAAGAAAGCTTAAAATGACTAGCAAGAGGCAATGTTACAGGTTTATAATCATGCATGTTAAATTTTTTCAAAACTTCAATCACATAATCATGTTGAAATTTTTTATCATACAGAAAGAGAATATTTCTCCAAATTTGCATGCCTAATATATTTTTAGTAGAACCAAGGTCTTTCATTTCAAATTCAAACTTTAGTTTCAATTTGATATCATCAATTTCACACTTCTTACAGCTGGCAAGCAACATATTATCCACATAGAGAACTAAATGAAAGAATTTTCATCTCCATCACCTCTAAAATATAAACATGTATCAAACTGGCTTATTTTAAAACCAAGTTTTAGAACAAATGTATCAAATCTCTTATAACCTTGTCTTGGAGCTTGCTTTAATCCATATAAAGATATTTTTAACAGATAAACAGTATTTTCAGGATTTTCAATTTCAAAACCAATAGGTTGCTTCATGTAAATTACTTTATCTAAATTACCATACAAGAAAGTAGTTGTAATATCTAATCGATCAAGTTCCCATTTAAATTGAGCAACTAAAGCAGGCAAACATCTAACAGTGTAATATTTCACAACAGGAGAAAAGATTTCAGTGTAATCAACGCCTTCTTTTTGAGTAAAACCTTTTGCAACGAGTCTAGTTTTATATCAAATATTTTTAATATCTCATTCCCCTTGTTTTACTTTATAAATCCACTTACAATCAATCAGTTTCTGGCCTTTAGGCATTTTAACAAGTTCCCAAGTCTTGTTTTTCAAAAGTGAAGACATTTTATCTTCCATGACAGCTTTCCAATTTTTACTTTCATTACACTTAATGACATCATCATAGGAGTTTGGCTTATTTTCAAATTGTTCTTGATAAGTGAAGAATGAAACATAATCATCACTGTCGAATTTAGAGGAGGTCTCATCTACCTCATTTTCCTATCTCTTATGAGTTGATACTCATTAGAAAGGAGAGCAGAAGGATTAGATTGATCAGTTTGATCAATATCAATTTCATGTTCAATACCAGCTTCATCTACCGGAGGACAAGATTAACTAGTTCAATTTGAGGAGGCTCCACCTCAATTTGAACATCTTTATCAAACAAAACTTTATCTTTTCCTTTTAAATATGGCATTAAAGACTCATTGAAAACAACATCCTTTCTAACAATGTCTCTATACCCCTTTTCACATTTAACCCACAATCTGTAGCCTTTAATATGTTCATCATAACCCAAGAAAACAAATTTAAGAGATCTAGGTTCCAATTTTCCAATGTTTTGATGAGTATATGCAGCACAACCAAACACCTTTAAATGAGAATAATTCACATAACCATCAAACCATACAGATTTAGGTACACTAAAAATTTAAAGCTTTCGTAGGACTTCTATTAATAAGATATGCATATGTTTTGACAACTTCACCCCTAAACAATTTAGGCAAACCAGAACTTAATAGCATGCATCTAACTTTATTCAATGGAGTCCTATTTATTCTTTCAGCTATTCCATTTTGTTGAGGAGTATAAGTAACAGTTCTATGTCTTAAAATAACATTTTCTTTACAAAAATTGTTGAATTCATGATTACAAAATTCCAAACCATTGTCAGTCTTCAAAATCTTTATCTTGTGATCAGTTTGGTTCTCAATTTGGGTTTTCCAGTTCTTAAAAGCTGAATTTTTTTTTACTAAGAAACCCATATTTTCCTAGAATAATCATCAATGATCAGCAAAAAATATTTAAAATTAGATAAAATACACACAGTAGCAGGACAAATCAACATGTAAATATTCCAATATTTGTTTGGATTTATGAATTCCAGTTAGAAAAAGGTAGTTTGATTTATTTCCCTATAATACATTGTTCACTAGAACCAAAATCACCAAAATTTTGCTTTCCAAAAACTCCTTTGATTGTAAAGAATTTAAAGCCTTTTTTCTTTCAAAAAATAAAGACCATATCTTTTAGGTATATTTATGATTAAATCATTCCCCCTAAGAATATTAATATATCCTTGATTCAGATTTATGTTAAACTCCATATCATCTAACATACCTAAGGACACCAAGTATCTTTTTAAGTCAGGTATGTACATGGTTTCCCTAAGAAACAGAACCTTACCATTTTCCAAAAGTAGTTTTATAGTCAATATACCTTTTTTGCCCCTAAGAATTTTAATATGTCGACCCATGTTTATGTTAAACTCGATATCATCTAGCATACCTAAGGACACCAAGTTTCTCTTCAAGTCAAGAATATACCTAGTTTCTTTAAGAAATAGAATATTTCCATTTTTCAATAACAATTTTAAAGTCCCTATCCCTTTAAGAAATAGTAAAATTGTTTTCTATTTCACTTGCCTTTCTGCAGCCTCTTTAAAATCAAGAAAACAGTCTTTATTTGGGCACACATGGAAGGAACAATCCGAGTCAAGAATCCATTCATCACTCAGTTATTTTTCCATATTAACAAGAACCAATCCAGAATTAGACTTAGCTTTATTATACACTAAAGCATTACTTCTTTCATCAAACTTATTATCTTTCAAATCATTATTCTTTTTAAAACAATTTTTGACAAAATGTCCAAATTTCCCACTGTAGTAGCATTTCTTACCTTTAGCCTTAGCTTTGGACTTATGCTTATCATTAAATCTATTTTTATTTTCAGTATAAGACTTAGGATGATAATTTGATTTACCAAAACCTTTCCCATTTACTAGTAAACTGTCTCCAATTGACTATTACCAGAGTCAGATTTTAGCTTTAGAGCCTTATTCCTTAAAGAATTTATTATCACGTCAGTAGTAAGTTCTTCCCTACCATACTCTACAGCAACATTGACGTCTTTATATCTTTCACTAATGGAGTTTAACAAGACTACAACCATATGATCTTTTGAAAGTTTTTCATCACAGTTAGACAAGTTTTAGATAACTTTTGAAAATCTGTTCAAGTTTTCATCCAAATCAATTGAGGGATTCATTTTGAAAGAAAAGAATTGTTTTAATAAGAAACACTTATTAGGAGAAGTCTTAGTCACATACTTTGCATGAAGTGTGGTCCACTGTTCAGATGCAGTTTTAGTTTCACCGATACTTTTTATCACATTTTCAGATAAGTACAAGAAAATAGTATTCCAAACAATTTGAAACTTCAGGTTTAGTTTTCTTTGCATGATGTAATTCAACAGGCTAACTATCATCTAAGGCCTTAACACATCTCATTTGCATTAAGATAGCCTTCATTTTTTGACTCACAAGTTGAAATCAAATTCTCCATCAAATTGAATGACTTCAAATTTCGCAGAAGCCATGTTATAGTCAAGCAAGACTTAAAGATTGAAGACAACTTACACAAATATGGAAAGAACAACAAGAGTACAGATTGGCGACAATCAGAAAATCACAGTAATATACTCAGTAAAACAATATTTTCAAATAGCAGGCACTTGTAGAGAATATGCAGATCAAAACTCTAAAGAAAACACAGTAACAGATCACGGAATAATGTTTCACCGATTCCTCCTGCAAGATTCTCTAGGTACACACACATACTTGATTAATCTCAGATTCTCAAGGCCTTGTAGGAGCATTTGGACAAAGACTAAAGTCAAGAGGGTTTCAGTGTACGGTAAATCAAGGGAAAAATCAAGAAACCCTAAAAAATTGAAAAGCGAACTTTACAAAGGTTTAGAAAGATCTCACCCAACAAGTTTAAAAAACTCGATATTATGCAATTTTGCTTAACAGCAATCCCAAAGATTTGGATCCTTTTCATATCAACCGTGTTCTCCAAGATCCAGGTATCTTGCTTTTCAATTAAATGACTCTGATACCACTGTTAGGCTAGGAACACACAAAGAGATACCAAAACTTTTTCTTAAATAAAGTGCAAAAAGTTAAAGAAACATAATCGATATATTTCGGCTTAAGCCCTGAACGTGCGGTGACCACTTCTAACACTTACATCTCCCGTTGATCATCCAAAAGATTGGATTATGCTCGCCTCTACTATAACGCCCAAAACGGAAACAAAGGTTATAGTAATGTTCAGCCAAATCACAAAGAATAGTATAGAATACTTATCTTTCTCAAAATACAGCAATCAATCCATACGAATCACAAAGAATTGCTTTAAAACCTCAGAAATAATAACTTAGAAGCACAAAGCTACTTTATACATATTCACTCAGAATATCACCATAAAGAGGCTAAAATATTACAGATCGCCTTCTCAAATCAAGAATTTAAACAGGAATTATAGAGAGAACAAAAATAAGAGAAAACCCTCAAACGACACACTCCGAGAACAGAATGAAACCCTCAAAACCATCGAATATGCCAAATGAAATGGCATAAAGGAATAGAACCATCCAGAATTCAAACCAACAGCCAAGATTCATCTACGTGTCGCAATCCGGTTGAAATGTGGTTTTAATAAAGTTGCAATTGCCGAAACACGTTTTTAAAACAAATTTTGGGAGCACCATTCGAAAACAGTTCGAATCCCACAAATGTGATATAGACGGGCGTTTTTAGACACAATTAGCTGCTCTTTGATGGGGGTCTATTCAAGAAAAACTAAAATTGATGACAAGTTAAAATTTGTAAAATACAGATTGCCAAAAACGAAAAGAAAAATTGCCATAGTTTTAATACCTTGCGATGTCTTCTCAATCCAGAATCACCAACTCTTAACTAACATGGAAACCCTAATACTTTTGTTTATTATAAATGTCTTCTGCACCATGTCACCACATACTATTATCAAATGATCCCAGGAGTTCCCCCAAACACTTCAGTAATGTCCAGAATAAGGAACCCTAATGAAGTGTTCTAGGGTACATCTGATGTTATTTTTTTTCTCTACGAAGTGGAGCTGTTAATATTTGTGATTTCTACTTGAATAACTATTTATAGGATTTCGTCACAATATTGCAGGCTTCATTCAGTAATGAACCTAGTCAGGATTATGTGGAAGATGAAAGATAGAGAATCATATTCAGTCGAGTGCAGTCAAGAGACTTTTCTGCATCTTTTTATTGCTTTCTTTGGCCTCTCATTTTCAGCGCTTTTATTTTTTATTTTTATTTTTTCTCCCCTGGATAAAAGTTAATTGCAGAATCAGTTTCACTAATCATGATCAAAAGAGGAACATTTAGTTTTCGTGGTACACTTGGTCAGCAAATCGCTGTAGTATCAACGTGTCAGATTGTTTGCCCACGAAGTATAGTTTTTATGTAATACTGTTGACGTTTTAGCTGTTGATTTATTAAAATATTACATTGATTATTAGTAAGTTCGATTGTATGTTTTATGATAAGTGTATTTTATGCACTTAGTTGGGGTCCTAAAATATCAATATTTGGTAGTTTTTTTGACAAAATATATCCTAAATTGTTGTATTTTATGTTATATAGGTTAAACTCAATGGTTGAACAAGGAATCGAAAGAAAGCAGGGAAAAATGGTGAAAAATGGCAAAGTCCAAAGTTTGAGGATCAAATTTAAAATTCAATAGTTGATTTGGACCACAAGATGATACTTTGAAGATTTCTATGAGACAATTGGATGGAATTAGAATTCAAAAAGGAATGAAATATGATTAAAATCAATTTCCAATCGCACAAGTTATATTCCAGATTTTTTGTCGAGGATTGAATCGATTGATATCCATTTTTGGTATTGTAAACGTTCGAATTGGGAAAACTCTATTTCTATCAAACTTGTAGCCCTTTGAGTTATATTTGCAATGGACTTTGAATGGCTCAATCGGATATTAGGAGAGGAAGTTATGGCTAAAATACTGACTGCTGTGCTGTGCAGAGACAAAAAAATCCGCGCGAGAAAGCAGTTTTCCTTATTTGATTAGAACTCTTTTGGAACTCAATTTGGGCGTGATTTTCAACCAATTTTCGACTCCTACAAATATAGAACAGCAGAATACATATTGAGACCTCTCATGTACATATTATACTCAATTATTCATCAATTATTATCATTAAAGGAGGAGAATTCATTGTTTTTGTGAGAGAATTGAAGAAGATTTGCAAAAATTCAATCAAGTGAAAATTCAAACCTAATTTTTGGACAAAGAAGAGAAGGCACAAGTGGAGATTCATCAAGAAACCATTGAAGAGATTCAAGATTTCAAGATTTATCTTCATCTTATCAAAATCTGAGTGATGTCTTTTCACTTAAATATGATTTCTTATAATTTCAATATGTTGTGCTAATTTTATGCATTATTAGGATGAGATGAACTCTTATTATGATATTTTTAATTAATTATTTTGACTTTAATTTGATTTGATTTGTGAATATTTATTAATGTTTTTATCGTTCTTTTCAATTGTTTGATCACCAATTGAATTGTTAGTGGATTTTATTGTTATCGAGAGAGACAATAGGTTTGAAGCACAATATAATAAATATTGTAAGGTTCGATAGAGGATATAGATATATCTCTATACTTTATATGGTTTCAATAGGTGTTCTAGTACTTGTTAATGCATTTATCATGTTTGCATCTTTTATCGAGAGATAGAAAGGTCACATGAGGGGAATAGATTTGATCGCTATCGAGAGAGGCTTTCAATTAAATTAGGAACATTGCATGAATGATTTCAAATTGTCAATTTAATTGTTACACTAAAAATGGAATAACAAGGGAGATTCGACATCTTAGCAATGAATATAACATATTTGAATAAAAATATATTTACTTACTTTCATTAGTTTAATTGATAATTTAGGGATTAGTATAAAAAAATCACAAAATTTGCTTGCTATTCGATTAAAGTTGGAATTAATTTAACTCGATCAAACACTCTATTCACTACTTTATTATTTATTAGAGAATGAAATTAAGTGCCTTCAATCATTTTGTAAGAATATGAGTTGCGTGTTTGGTTGACGAAGGGTAGTGCAACACGACTTATATATTTGTTTGGTTGACCATTTTTTGAAGTTTGAAGTGTAAGCTATTTCACATTTTGAGGTAAGTCATTTGTCGTGATCGTATAATAGTGTTTTCAGAGTGCATAAACTACACCATGTGTTGGAATTTAATTTTATAGGATGACCTTGTGAATCTGTGATGATGGGTGATTAGTTTGACGTGAAGAAGAAAAAGTGTTGCTACCCCACTTCAAATTTAGTTATAAGACACACCAATACACACACGTACAGAATTGATCTCTTAAGCACCGGTACTTAGCTTATACTATATATTATTTTTTAAAAAAAACTTTTTTGCAAGTCCTAGCATGCTCAATGACCAAATCTATAAGATCTTGGTTTTGTTCTTTAGCATCTGCGAACATATATTAACTTGTTCAACAGATAAAGGTCGTGAGGGTGAGCGAGGTGGTGAGGGAGGCATGTGAACTACTTAGTTCATTTGTAGCTCAATTCAAAGGGAAGGGCGAAATAGAGAGAGGGTGCGTGGGTTAGTGTTGTCAGCAGAAGGAAGAGGAACCATATTTGGGCTGGATCAATATTGCCCAGTTGAAGGTGAGAGAGTGGGAGGTGGACTAAGACGGATGCCATGGTGGATGATCTAATAGCGGCTAAAAAGTGAGTTTACTCGGGAAGATCGGGACCGAAGCAGGTGAAGATGTGATTATGGGAAAAAGTGTGGATAGATTGGTAAAATATTGTCGAAGGTGAGGAAAAGAGACTTTGGGATATTCAAGGGAGTGGGAGGTGGATTGAGATGCATGACATGGTGGATGACCTAATAACGGCTAAAAAGCGAGTTTTATCTGGGAAGACCGGGACTAGAGCGAGATGATATGATTATGAAGTGTGGACAGATTGGTAAACATGGATATTCAGGTAGCGACGGACTCTACATAGCAGAGCTGCTGATAAAAAATATTTGCTTAAACTAGAATGTGCAAGGGGTGGACAGCTTTTGCATGGTATCGGTGCTATTCTATTCGAAACTAGGCTTTTTGGAACTTGGGCAGAAGACCTTCATTATAGGATGGCTGTAGGGATGTAAATTGGGGCAAGTCGCTCGTCGACTTGGACTCTCCCCGAAGGCCAATCCTTGGGCGATCCGAGCCACCATTTTCCATGTGAGCTGAGTAGCGAACTTGATGGACCATTTTTGCCCGTATGGTGATTAATCTGATAGGGACAGACGCTGCATCTAATAAAAAAATTAATGAATCTCAAGTAGCAACAGCTGTTAGTTAAAATTCAAATTTATTTATTTTTCCCTAAAACACATTTCAAGTTTCAAAAATCAATTACTTTCATTGACTTTTCAACACTCTTTTAACTCTCAATTTAGTTTTGAAATATTTTTTTTTGGTATTCGTAATTTATTTGGCATTCTTATTACACCTAGATAAATAGGTTTTACTCTCTATTCTCTAGTTTCTTATTTTCTTGTGTATTTACATAATTTACATAGCTAATTCACCATCTTCATGTAATGAAAATATTTATAGTTTTTTGGAGGATTTTCAAAGATCCAACGAAAGAGCAAGTTGCCTTGCTGCGTGTTGAGATATTTCCGTCGAAGTAGATAACAAAGTCTCCAAACAAGGAATAAATACAAAAAACTTGAAAGCTATGTAAAAAACACAAGAGGAAAGTGAAGAAATGAAAAAGACTTGAATCGCAAATAATGCTATCTTAAAAGCTTTATTTGCGTCCTCTGGATAATGAGAATGCTAAAGGATCAACACACAAATAGTTTTAGCGGATTTCAAGACAAGAACTGGGTTACAAATAACACTTTTGAAACCCGAAAATAAGAAACAAAAAAGAGTAATATGAAATAATTCTAAGTAGATTTTGAGAGAGTTTGGGGAAGATAAAATGAGAAAAAATTGATCACGAACCATGAATTCTATTCCTATTTATAGAATTCCTTCATACACTTTCGTATGGGTGCCAAATTTTCACAAAAGAATGGTAAAAGAGGATGAAAATGTGCCAAAACAGTTTTGAGAAAACTGTCCAACTCCCTTCTCGATTTTTAATCTCATTTCAACCACATTTGATCAATTCCCATTTACCAATATTTGAACAACATATAACAATCCCCCACTTGTTCAAATAGTACAACTCAACTTAGAATCATAAACGATGTCACGCATATGATAAGGTATCTTTCGATTTAAACCTTACGTTAGTGCTAATATTGCAAAGTAATTTCGAGATTCCAGGTAGCCTTAGCTTTGAACTAGTTATCCCTTATGACAGTATCAGCGATATCACACACGTGAACATTCTATCTCAATATATTCTACACAATTTTACTTTGGTGCGTTAATGGCCTTGCACCCATCCGTATTCATGAACTTTTCAGAAAGTAACTCCAACTTTCCTTGAAGCGGCACCACTTCTAAGTTCACATAAGAGAAATTCTTATAGTGTCTTGGTTATGTTTAAAGACACTTGTACTACGTACTGAATTTCTTTAAGTTTTATTCAACCCTCAATACGATAACCCTAGCACTTATATTCTTTAGCATAGAGCTTTAAATTATATATACTAAGTGCTGTAATCAATTTACTTATCAAATGACTTGTTGTTACTCTTTGAACCTGTAAATTACTCATTTCCTAATAACAAGTAGGGTTTCCATCATTGGTGAATTTTATTTAAGGAGTTTAAGCCCCATCCTACTCGATGTTAATCTTACCAACTCTTTGGTAAGTGGTTTTGTAAGTGGATCAGCCAAGTTCTCACTTAATCTTACATATGTAAGTGAAATTATTCCGTCTTTTATTAATTTCCTCACATAATTATGTCTAAGACTCATGTGTCTAGACTTTCTATTGTAGACTTCACTATAAGCCCTTTCTAGAGTAGCTTGACTATCACATAGTATAGATATTGAAGACTCATTCTTCGTATCTAATGGACCTTCATAAAGAATATCTTTAAGCCACTCAACTTCTTTTCTTGTTTCAGCTAATACTACAAACTCGGATTCCATTGTGGAATGTGTAATCATTGTTTGTTTCTTTGATCTCCAAGAAACTGCACTACCTCCAAGAGTGAACAACCAACCCGATGTTGATTTATTTTCATCAGCACTTGATATCCAACTAGCATCGGTATATCCTTTAAGTATAGCTGGAAATTTAGAATATTGGAGTCCAAGATTTTTGGTTCTCTTTAAATAATCAAGTACCCTTCCAATTGCCTTCCAATGTTCAACACTTGGATTACTTGTAAACCTACTAAGTTTACTTACAGCAAATGCAATGCCCGATTTTGTACATTGGAAGATGGTTTAGACTCGTCCTCCATCAAGATTTTGTGCATACAAAGAGTGGGACCGATTCCTCAAATATCAGCGATAGTCCATCCAATTGCAGTCTTATACTCTCGAAGTACCCCCAATAACTTATTTTCCTCTTTTGTTGTGATGTCACTAGCAATGATCACTGGAAAAGTTGAAGAGTCCCCCAAATATGTTTAACGAAGATGTGATGGTAAGGGTTTTAACTCCAAAGTTGGCACTTTCTCCATTGATGGTACTAGTGGTGTGGGATTGGAACTAAGAGACTCGTATTGCCAATGTCTCTGTCCAGTTGGTTGTTAATTAAACTCATCGTGCATTCTATTCCTTCTGATTTTACACCCTCAAATTGTGTGTGTCTGCATCATGTTCGTTTTCTGGATGTGTTGCATGAAATATATCTATCACCAGCTCATCAAGAACATCCACCGGCAGCAAATATCTGAAGTCAATGAGTGTTTCATTGCTTTGAACATGTTGAAAATGACTTGTTCAATGTCCATTCGAAGAATCATTTTTCCATCACAAACATCAATCAAAGCTTGCCCTGTAGCCAAGAACGGTCTCCCAAGATAAAAGGAATGTTTGAATCCTCTTCCATGTCAAGTATAATAAAGTCAGCCGGGAAGATGAATTTATCAACCTTGACAAGCACATCTTCAACAATCCCCTTTGACCTTTTAATAGAGTGATCAGCAAGTTGCAAGTAAATTATTGTAGGTTTAGCTTCTCCTAATCCAAGAGACCTGTACACAGAGAGTGACATCAAATTAACACTGGCACCTAAATCACATAAAGAATGCTCAAAATAATTAGAACCAATTGTGCACGGTATAGTGAAACTCCCTGGGTCCTTTAATTGAGGAGGTAGCTTCTTTAGGAGGATCGCACTGCATTCCTTGTTCAAGCAAACAATTTTATGCTCTTCAAGCTTTTCTCTTGTTAGCCAAGATTACTTTAAGAAACTTTGCATAACTAGGCATCTGTACAATTGTATCTGCAAACGGGATGTTAATATGTAGTTTCTTGAAAATTTCAGCAAACTTTGTGAATTGCTTGTCTAACTTCCTCTTCTGCAACCGTTGAGGAAAACGAATCGGTGGCACATAGGTTTTGACAGGACTTGGTGCTATGATTCTAGCTGGTTCTTTTTTTTTTCTTCATTTTTATTTTCATGTGTTGCAGATTTCTCTTTCTCCAGTACCCCTTCGACTTTTGCCTCTTTCTCTCGTCTGTCTGGCCTTTTCACATGAATTTTGGGTAGTTGTACTCCACTTCTAGTCATTATGGCTTACACTTGCTCCTTTGGGTTTATTATTGTGTTGCCCGGTAATGTCCCTTGTGGGCGTTCTGCCAACTGTTGAGCTATATGACCGATTTGTATTTTTAATTTCTTGATTGAAGCCTATTGATTCTGAAAGTTCGTATCAAGTTGCTGGAACACCTTGTCTGTCTTTTACATATATTGGTTGAACATCTCCCCCAGACTTGGTTTTTTCTCCTGCTGGATAATATTTGGAGCATTCGCGAGCTGATTATCAGACCATTTGAAGTTCGGGTGCTGTCCTCATCCTGGGTTATATGTTTGTGAGTAAGGGTTAAAATTTCGGGAGCCATTCTGAATGAAGTTGACCTGTTCCCTGGGATAGCCCATAGACATACAGTTTTCTGTTGAATGATTACCTCCAAAGTTTTCACATGATGGACCACCTATCACTGCATATGTTCCTCTCGTTTGTGATTTCACCAATAGCTCTACCTATTTTATCAAGGTTGCTATCTGCGCTTTCGTAGATGCTGCACTATCTAATTCATACATCCTGGATGCTCTCGGTGGTACCACTCTTTCGGATGAAAATATCGAATGCGTAGTGGCAATTAACTCAAATAAGTCAATGGCTTGTTGCACTGATTTTCATATGATCGATCCACCAGAAGAGGAGTCCACTTGAGATTTTGACAATGGTGAGAGTCCGGTGTAGAAGTATTGCACTTGATCACCTATTGTGATTCGGTGGACACTTTCGCATAAGCTCTTTGAATCTGTTCCATGCCTCATGATAGTTCTCTCCATCTCTCTATTGGAAAGTTTGAATGTCCAATTTGATTTTACATACTTTCGCCGGTGGAAAGAATCCATTGCAAAATTTTCTGGTAAGTCTTCCCATGTAGTAATACTTCATGAGGTTTTTGTGTCAGCCATTCCAATGCTGTATCTTAAGTGTATATGGGAATAAAAGCAATTTAATATCATCTTTATTGACCTCCGAAGCATGGAAATTTTGGTAATTTCGAAGAAATCTGGAGATGTGCGTATTTGGATTTTCATGAGGCAACCTGTAGAATTGAAGAGTGTTCCTCATTAGATTAATCCATTTTGCCCTTATCGAAAAATTATTCACTCCAAAATCTGGGTACACAATACTTGAGCGCGCATGTGCAGCTATGGGTGTCAAGAACATTGAGGCTGGCAAATCTCCTTCATTTATTTCCAGTCGATCTTGCTGCTGATTCGGTGGTGCAGCTACTCTTGCAACAGCATGTCAAATTGGCTGAATAAGAATCAAAATGTTTTGATCATCTGCCATTTGATGTTGTTGTTTTTGTTTGTGTTCATTGCGTATTTGTCTGAAGGTGCGTTCTATCTCCGAGTCAAACAATTCAAGATTGTCGCTTTGAGCACGGAGCATGCAACAAACACCCCTTTTTATTTTCTGTAGAGAGAAGAAAATAAATAAATCAAATAACAGTTAAAGATATAATAAACTAAGACTAAAAATAAAATAGTCCCCGGCAACGGTGCCAAAAACTTGTTACGTTTTTCTATCGTAAGTGTACGATATCGTAACAAGTAATAGTGTGGACCTTTGAGTCCGGATTATCGTTCCCACGTGGACTATATTCTAGTCTTAATGTACTTTTCCTTCTCATATTTGATGAAAGTAAACATATAAAGAATTGATATTGTTGTGACTATTGATTTTCTATAATGAATTAAATGCCCACAACTAATGGTNTATTGATTTTCTATAATGAAGTAAATGCCCAAAACTAATGGTAATTGTGATAAAGTGTCAAACAATGATGGATCAAGGATTCACGTATGTAAGAAATATTAGGGCAAAACAATTTCATCTAATGATCGCCTTAATTCCTAATTCAAGATTCTAACCTAATGTAGTGTTCGGTCAAATTCTTCTATGGTATTCAATTTACCCCTCTCGAGTTCTCATTGAGCTTATTCAACTAATTCAATTCCATATCTCTATGCGAATTACCCTTAGTTAAACGAATTTCAGTTCTAAAAACGACCGCAATACTTAGTATAAGTATTTCTACAAATTATACTTTGTTACCAGATTTTATTATATGTTCTAAGCCTCAAATTCACCTCTCGATTCGTAAGAAACTCAATTAATCATCAAATTATTGGTCAGATAATTCAAAGCATTAAAATCATATTAAAATCAACACAAGGAAGAATAAACTACAGAAGTCTTGAATTAAAGAATTAAGGGTCACAAAAGATTACATTGTTTGCCCTAATGTAGAATTTAGCTAAACATGATAAAAAGATAAAATAATTAAACATTTTTGAATATATCACCGGATTTAAATGACTAAAAATATGGAATAAAATAAGCTCTTGCACCAAGATCTTCTTTCGCTTCCAAACTTTGATTTGAACTCGAATCCGTGATGAATTTCTTCTTCAATCTTGTGTTTTTCTTTCTATTTTGCAAAGTTTTTCCTTCCCTATTTCGTGCCTCTTCTTGTCTATTTATACTCCTCTCACGTCTTTGGCCAATTTGGAGTCTTTTAATGGGTTTCTTGCGGCCCAATTTAATAAAAAATTTTTTGGTGCGGCGCGGCGCCTAACCCAGGAGTTGCCTTCATGGCACCTGGACGTTGCGTAGGCAGGCGCTGCCTTGCTGCCTATTTTTGCTTTCCCTCTTTTTTCGGCGCTAGGGCGCCAATTTGCTGTCAAATTTTCCTTGGCTTGCTTCAATACCTCCATTTTTACCTAATCACCACACCTTCAAAACAACACTAGCACACACGTTAAAAACGCTCTATAACCATAAAAATTTGGCATATAATTAAGTTATTTTGGTATAAAATTCGGGGCGCAAACACACTCATCAATCAGGTAACATAATGTCTTTAAAGGTTGAAATATTTCTGGATCGCATGAATGTGGATAATGGGTTGGTCTGTTCAGTTGGGTTGTGTAGAGTGAAATTTTGAAGGCTGGATTGATGAAACTCCATAGAGCAGAAGTTGATTTTGGCCTCGATAGATCACCTCTATAGTGTAATTTTGAATTGTCAGCCTTGACAATCTAAATGTTGTTCTCTGTAATTAGTAGCTGTTTTTTTTTTTTTTAATATTAGTTAAACTATGAATTTTTTTTTTATAAAATGTCAAGAAATATATGTAAATTGCTGGGTAGTACATATTGGTACTTTTATTTTTTATTTCAGTGTTTGTTGAGAATGATTAACTTGTTTTAAATTAGGTTTTTTTTTTTTTTTCATATTTATATTTTTATTATCAACTATTTTCAATCTTGATGACGATAAAGTACTGTTGGACCCAAAACCAGTTTGCATAACCCAGTTTAAACAAATGTTTGCAAGAACAGAAATCACAGAAATAAAAAACAAAAAGAAGAGAATTTTTTTTGCCACTAAGGGGTCCAGATGTTCAGCTTTTGGTCTAATAACCCGTTGAACATCTACAAGTAGATATAGTCTTAGATCCACTAGAATCAACAAAGAATAGTTACAGAATGTGTGAAGAGATTTCTACACTAAAAGTTTTCTCTGGCCTCTTTATTATTGCAACAAAGTACACTCCTCACAATCTCTCAGATTCTACACTAAATGCAACGAAGAACATCTCACAAAAAGATTACAAACACGAAGAAGAGTATAGAATTCATAGAGAAAACTCTAGAAAGTCATTCAGAATATCAACCAACACCGAGGCATAGAGAATTATGATGCTAAAAGTATCAACCCAAGAGTCACACAGATCCCAAAGTTGGGGGATGGTCATGTATACGGCCAGATCACACCATTAATGAGGCAAAAATTGCATTTTCACAAAACACGACTTATCAAGTTATAACCCGGAAGTCCAATACTAACAGCTCGAGTCCAATAATAGTAAGGCAGCCCAAACATAACAATCTCGACCTTGCTGAACTATTCTTGGCATTAACTAGTGCATCTAGACATCAACTTGTTTCATTTGCTCTTATTTACTTGTAAAAAGAACAAAAAAACAAAGTTAGTAAACATTTAAAACAATATAGCATGATATTCTAAATTCACAACCTTTCAAGTGGTATTTAGAATCTTCAAGCAGTTTTTGAATTTATTTAAAGACGGTACCTTGGTTCCAAGATAAGATGCATTGAATTCAGTAGGAATTTTTACCGGACTAATCAGGCCTTTCTTAACCATGTTTCTCACAAAATGAAACTTTAAATTGTCGTATGTTCATAGTTTACATTTAATGCTACATGACTATACTCAATTATTGGATGATCAATGATGTAAATTAGAGGGCAAAATCTAAATTGTAGAGACGTAAACGCCTGTTTCACCGTTATTAGAATAAAGAAACACATCACACGGATCCTAATCCAAACCTGAGCTGATCCTGTTCGTCCATCTTCTCCAGCACATGCTTCCAGCTGTGATTTAGTTATCATATTAGTTAGTTAGTTAGTTTAGTTGATAGATTAGTTAGCCATTTTACTCTATAAATACTCCTCTTGTATGCATTGTAATCTCAAGTTGATTGAATAAAATGTTCATCTTCTTCCCTGCCTATTCCAGCAGGTTTACCTTCTTTTATTTTCAATAACCGTATATTTTCTCATATTCCAAAAAATCTTTTTGATAATATTTTTCAATTTTCTGGATACAGGTGGAATTTTCAGGAATTGTCTTAAGTTAGTACAAACAATATTTTAGTTACTACATTTTTTCATCAAGTCCAAAATGTTATATTTTAACGCATTACATTTGTAATATGAACATCTAAAACAATGTTCTAATTCTTGGAACTTGTACAGTTGTATGAATTATTAAGTAATCACTATATTTATGATTTTGAATGTTTGGAAAGAATTATTTTCTCTATTTAATAGTTTTAAGAAAATAAAATAATATTAAAAATAAGAAAGCATTTTATTACGCTCAGACCGTCTAGGTTTGTAAAGCTTGAATTTTTGCCTTACCATTCATCCACGCTTTATGTTAATACCGACAAAAAAACTAAGAATAATGTTATATTGAGTGATGGACAACAATTTATGTAGGAGAGAGATTAATATAAAAAATAGTCTCTGGGCATGTTTCAAATATCAAAGCTCTAAAATATGTATTTGAAAATCTAAGAAGGGTATTTTAGTTTCAAAAAAAATTCGAAGTACTTTGAACAAAAATAAATAAATGTGGGGTGGTCCTTACTAGCTTTCACACTTACAGCGGGTGTAAGCTTTTCACCAAGAAATTAACAAGTCATAAGGATGTTTATTCAATGAAATTATAAATATTTTTTCAGGCATCATTGTGCATAAAATTAAAATTTAATTTAGACTGATGGTATTATTTTAATATCTAATTAATGCTAAACAGTTTTCTTAAAGCTTAATCTTGAATGATCATAATGATTAAGTAATATGTTTTTCAAAAATATTGCCACAACTTTTTTTTGTCTTATTTGTTTTAAAATATAAGTTGTTTTGTATTTTTTTTTTCCATTTTTGTTTCTGTGGAACTTATTTGTCAATTGCCTTAATTTTGATGTACAACAAGATTCAAATGATTTTTATAACAACATTGTTTTTCCTTTTTCTTAGAGCATTCTATGTGGGAGTATCTTCACTTAAAGGTAGACATACGAAATGGAAATATATTGAAATATACACCCGGCTGGACAATGGTGGCATATTCGTTGGGGCGGCGATATGGGGAGCAACTCCTCCCGTGACATAGCCAAAGGCCTTGTGTATGCCAGAGCACACAATCTATACCAAGCTCTGTGGGACGTCCTTTGGTGTTAGGCGGAGCAGAGAAATCAAACGACACCTCCAAATCAACTAGATCAGTTGATTGGATGCTGATTTAGAGAGGCACTAATGCTGCTTGCTATAAGGTCGAGGAGAAGATTGCGTGAAGTCGTTGTGGCGATGCAGAAAAGTGGCTTTGTGTGGGCTTTGGATCGCGACAACAGTGATATTGTTTGGCTCAAAGCAAGTTTTTCGAATTATTTGTGTTAGGTTTTTAGTGTTGGCAATTTTGTGGACAAAATGAATAATTTGCAACGTGTTGTAAGAGTCAAGTTGGTGCTCAAGCGACAAAAACAGAATGCCCGTCGCTCGCCGTCGTCGAGTTTTCGTTCGAGTGACAGTGTGTCGCTGACCAGTCGCCAGCTTCTCGGTCGAGCGACAAGTTGATCCGGAAAATCCTATTTTGCTGTTTTGAAGTATTTTTTCCGGCCCATTCAACCTAATCACCCTCTCCTATAAATACCCAAGCCTATGCACGAAAATAAGGGTGGTTGTTTGTGTCTCTTCTCTATAACATATTCAAGAGCCTATTCATACATTGATTTCATTATTTCGCTCTTGATTTTATACAACCACATATTTGGGAAAAAATCAAACCAATTGAATCCGAAACACCACCTACTTCATATTGGTCATAGGAAAGTACTTTCTCAGTTGAACTTCAAAGGCTACTGTAGGCTGAGAAAAGTTGGATTGCAAGTGTAGGAAGAGCACAAGGCCTTGGAGCAGGTTCTTGGAATTCCACTGGAAGAGACAATTGCAGAAGATCGTGGAGCAGACCTTGGAGTTAGTAGGAAATAAATCGGGAAGTCTAGTGGAGTTGGCTAGATAGCATCTGACCGTAACTCACTACGTATTGTCTATAGTGGAGGTAACTGGCTTGGTCCCAGAGTTTTTACCCAATTGGGGTTTCTCCGTCATCATATTGGTGTTTATTATTGCGGCAATTCAACATAGGATAATTGGACTTGTATGCTTAATTATCTAGAAACAATTGAAAGTGACTTATTACTTTTAATTGATTAATTCCGCACAGGGTCAAAATTAAAAACGGATTACTAACAACCATTCGATAACTTAAAAGTCGTTCAATTGGTAATATATGAACATTTGAGTGGTATCCAATGCGACACCTCATAATTTCAATTTGTTACCATGAATTAGAATAGTTAGAAACATATGACATATTTGGTAATTTTCAATTAGTTTCAACACACTAAACATGTCTAAATATCTTTTTGATTTATTTAAATAATTGTAGCACCTTGATGCAAGGTACTGTATCTTCTTATACTTGGTTGAATGATGTGGAACCTAATGAAATTGTTCACATCCACTTAATCATAAATTGGCCTAATCATGGGACTAGTGGGTATAATTACTATTTTTTTTTTTTAGCAAAGAGACCAGTGTCATTAACATGTATCTACTATATATAGGATCTTGAGGGAGCTGCAATTTCACTTAAGTTGATGTATCACTCAAATGGATTTTTCATCATGATTTGTTGTAGAAAGCAAAGCCAGGAAGTTTGAATGGAGTGTGGGATGCAGCCACCACGCTTATACACAAATATTGTCAACGGCAATAACCTTCCCTTCACCCTCCAACCATCCCGAACAACCACTGCTGGTGGATTGGCGCCGTTGGACGCAGATACCGGGGAAATCCTCTGGAGCACGGAAAATTCGAGCAATGACACTACCCATGGCAGGTGACCATAGTTAATGGAATCCTTTTTGAAGCTAAGTTTCACCTGGTGGTTTAGTCTGTACTGTGGATGCCAGGATGGGGGCAATATTGTGGTCATTCAACATTGGCGCCACCACGTACGGAGGAGCATCGGCTAGCTACGGTTGTGTTATTATTAGTCAAGTGTATTCCATTGGACTAGCAAGATCCCATCCAACTTGAATCCGTGGAAATTCACTCTTTGCATTCTGCATTTTGTGAAGAAAACTCAAATTCTTGGACAAACATAGAAGAAATAGAACTTTTAGTCTTTCAATAAGGGATGTTAAAAGAACTTAACTTCCTTCTTGAGTACATTGAGAGAAATTTTATCAAAGCAATAAGAATTAATTATATAGATAATTCTTTATATTAGGTGGCACTTAGAGTTCCCCCAAACACTTTAGTGAGGGTATCGGTACCCTTAGCAAATAAGGGGCTCTTGTAGAATCCGAAGTGATTTTGAGCAAAAGTAGCTGAAGAATATTTAGAGGAAAGGATTTTATTGAATTAATCGAATTACACAAAAGGAAAGCATTGTGATATATATAGACGCAAGGGAAAAAACCATTGTCCAATAAAAGGCTGAAAACTCATCAGGATAAAAACGGTACTAACAGAAAAGGAATAAAAGGGAAAAGAAAAAAACGTAATATGAAAACACAACTATAGACTATTGCTGAAAGCTAAAAGTATTCTTCTTCCTTCTAACGGATGCTTTTCAGCTGGACTTCTTCACTTTCACTTCTTCATTATTCCTTCATCCCCCCTCAAGTTGGAATTGTTGTAAATCTCCCAATCCCAACTTGGAGAAAAGAAGAGCAAATTGAGGATGAGCAAGAGGCTTGGTAAATAGGACTGCAAACTGAAGGCTGGAAGGAACAAATTTCGGGAGGATGAAACCAGACTTAAATTGATTCCTGACGACATGGCAATCAATGTCTAGAAGTTTGGTCCGTTCATGAAAAACGGGATTAGCAATAATATGCAAGGCAGCCATGTTATCGTACCACAATGAAATGGGCGCCAATATGGGAATGTGAAGATCCTTGAAGATGTAGGAAATTCATTGTAATTCACAAACAGTGCTTCCCATACTCCTATATTCTACCTCAGCAGAAGAATAGGACACAGTTGCTTGTTTTTTTGTTTTCCAAGATACCAAGGCTGGTCCCATAAAAATGCAATAACCTGTGAGCGATTTTCTGGTATCAAGACATGAGCCCCAATCCGCATTGGAATATGCCTCCAACATGAAGGAGTTTTGAGCAGGAAAGAAAAGTCCCTTAGAAGGACAACCTTTGAGGTATTTAAGTAAATGTAAAGCAGTTTCCCAATGTACTTGACATGGAGCATGAACGAATTGACTCAATTGTTGAACCCCATAAGTAATATCAGGCCTAGTCAATTTCAAATAAAGAAGACGCCCAATCAAGCATCTGTACTTCTCAGGATCAGACATCAAGGAATCTGCCTGTGCCACTAACTTTGTGCCCTTAGGCAAAGGTACCGATACTGATTTGGCTCCAATGAGACCTGCGTCCTGTATGAGATCGATAATGTATTTCCTCTGATTAATATACATTCCATCTGCATTCCGTGCAATTTCCAATCCCAAGAAGTACTTTGCATAGCCTAGATCCTTGATGGTGAATGAATGATGTAAGAAATTCTTTGTTTCGATGATATCCTCTTTGTTCGAACCAGTGATAAGGACATCATCAACATACACCAGTAGAAAAAGAGTTTTTTGAGAAAAATGTTTAGTAAATAAACAATGATCATGGGATGATTGATGGAAACCAAAACCCTAAAGCTTAAGACATAATTCTGTATTCCACTGTCGCGAGGCCTGCTTTAAGCCAATAAAACTCCGCTTGAGTTTACAGACCTGCCCTGCTGTTGCCTTGTTGTAACCCTCAGGAGGCTTCATATAAACCTCATATTCCAAAAAACCATGAAGGAAAGTATTGTTTATATCCAATTGGTGAAGAGGCCAACCTTTCCCAGCCACAAGTGCCATTAAAATTCTAACTATAACAAGTTTAGCGACATGCGAAAAATTGTCAAAGTAATCTACTCCTTGCATTTGATGGTACCTTTTTGCAACAAGCCTAGCCTTCTACCTATCCACTGTACCATCTGCATGAAATTTAATTTTGTATACCCACCTTGATCCAATAGCTTGCTTGTTAGGTGGAAGTGTTATTAACTCCCAAGTTTGATTAGTCTCCAGTGCATCGAGTTCGTGTTGCATAGCTTTAGTCCATTCCTCACTTTTGCTGGCTTGACTGTATGAATCATGTTCCTGAACAATTGATACATTTGCCAGAAATGTACTATATGAAGGTTGAAGTTGGGGGGAGATAACAAAGGGAAAAGTAGGTGGAGTATACCCATTATGTGGTGGAGAGACCCTCTTGCAGCATGAAACAATATCAACAATTGGCAAAGCCTGCGTGGTAGTAACATTGGTGATGTAGTCCTATAACCAAGATGGTTGGGATTTAGTTCTAGCACACTGTCTAAGAAATGGAACAGGTGATTCAAGGTGAGGTGAAGGTTCAAAAGAAGTTTCAGAGATGGACTGAGTCTCAGGGAAAGGCACCTGAATGAGGGGAATAGAGTTAGAGGAAACATCAGGGAGAAATAAAATGTCTAGTTGAGTGTCTGCAGGAGGTAAAATAGGCAAAGGAGCAGGACCAGCATTATTTTGTGAATTGTCCATATTTTGATCATCATCAGAATCCTGAAATAAAGGTAAGGAAGGTTGGGAGTCAACTGAGTGATCATGTTTAAAAGGGAAAATTGACTCGAAAAATTCAATATCTCTAGAGACATGTATCTGTTTGGTGTCGACATCAAACACCTTAAACCCCTTTTGACCAGGATTATATCTAAGGAAGATACATTTTTGAGACCTGGACTCAAACTTGGTTTTATGTGGTTTGGTATTCGCAATGTAACACAAGGAACCAAAGGTTTTAAACAAAGAATAGTCGGGTTTGTGTCCAAATAACTTCTCAAAAGGAGTTTTCCATTGTAAAATCTGGGCAGGAAGTCTGTTTATAATGAATGTTGCCATAAACAAGTAGTATGGCCATAATTTTTTTGGTAAACACGCTTGGAACATGATCTAGCAATTTGGAGTAAGTGTTTATGTTTTCGTTCTACCACCTTCTATGGTGAATAATCCCAATCATTTTGAGTATGTTGTCCGTATACATTTGACCCTCTTATTGAACTGTGTCTCAACCATTCTAAAGAAATTATCCAAGGTTTTTGTAACTTGTGTCTTATGCACTAAAATGAAGGTCCAAGTGGATCGACTGTAATCATCAACTATAGTGAGCATATAGGGAGTGGCAGTGAGTGAAATTTTTTTATATGGCCCCAAAGATCAACATGTATAAGGTCAAAAATGGATTGAGTATGAATGGTGCTGATAGGAAAAGAGCTCCTTTGCTGTTTAGCCTTGTGACAAACTTCACATTATTTAAGGATATCAAATTTCTTTGGGAGATGTTTAAGGAAATCTAAATATTGCATAGCATGATAGGATATATGCCCAAGTCTGTTATGCTATTCAAGAAAACGATCAATGGATGAGGAATCAGAAATTTTATTGATGTCAAAAAACTGATTACATGAAGCAGTACACTTAGGAAATTCAGATTGATCTATCAATTTATCTCTACTTCTATTTTCTTCGAAAATAAAGCTAGACTCATCTAATAAATATAACTTCCCTACAAGCTTGCCAACTGCCAACACTTTTTCATTCTGCAGGTCCTAAAATAAACAAGAATCAGGATAAAAGGTTAATTTTAGTCCTTTTGAATGGGTGATCTTTGGTACTGACAGGAGGTTGAACTTGAAACTAGGGACATATAAAGTATCCGTTAGATGTAATTTGGGGTGTAATTCAACATTACCGATGTGCTTTATTGACTTATTTGTTCCATCAGGTAGGCAAATAAGAGTGGGTTGTGTTACATGGGTTAATTATGTCATAGATTCAAGTATGTGCAAATGTGATTACTGGCTCCTGTATCAATGATCTAGGTCCCTGGTTTCACACGATCAGAAACAGCTAAAAAGGAATAATGTGAAGTCATACCTACATACTCCGTAATGTATGTAAAGTTCACCTTATTTTCTATATCCATTAGCTTCTTTCCTCTCAGTGCTTTCAGTACTTCCTGTGTAACCAGATTAGCTAAATCTGAGGATATCGCCATATCCACTTTCCTGTTCTGATAAGCTTTATCATCCTCAAAATCCAAAGGTGTATCGATCATATTAACAGAAAATCGTCCATCTCCAAAACTCCTAGGCCTCTGTTCCTTTCGCATCTTATACCAATCTGGATACCCTATCAACTTGAAGCATCCATCTCTTGTATGACCTTTCATATCGCAGTGATCACAGTGATATAGTTCTTTCTCATTCCCAAGCCTTTTATAATTTCCTCTGCCTGCACCATATCTCACAGTCTCTCTCCTGTAATCCATGGACTTAACTAACATAGCTATATTATCATTTGAATCGAGGAAAATATTGTGTACCTCTCTGTGTTTTTCAACGCTTAACACCATGGAATATGCTTTATTGACAGAAGGGAGTGGATCCATGACCAACACTTGATTTCTTATATGATCAAATGTATCATTTAATCCAATTAGAAACTGCATTAGCTGATTGGAAGCAGTCAGATCTGAGATTTCCTTTGATGCTGAACAAGTGCAGGTAGGTATTGGCATTAGACACGTCAATTCATCCCATAGTTTTTTAAGTTTGGTGTAATACTTTTCATCTGTCAAAACTCCTTGTGAAATGCTACTGATTTCTCTTTGTATCTGATATAACATTGGGCCATTGCACTCACCATATCTCTCCTTCAATTCGAACCATAAATCCTTAGCTGATTTGGTATAGATGAAGGCTTCAACAATGTCTTTTGCAATAGAATTCAACAACCATGACCTAACCATACAGTCTACTCGAATCCACTGCTCGATTTTAGATACATTTTCTGTGGGTTTATTACACTTTCCATCAATGAAACCCAATTTCATCTTAGCTCCTAAAGCTATGATGATAGATCTACTCCAACTTAGATAATTTCTTCCTGCAATACTGAAGTAACTAAAACCATACCAGGATGATCTGAATTTTGAAGATCTAATGGATCTCTATTTGAATATTCCTTTCCTGCTGTTTCGTCTTCGATATCTGATGCCATTCTTTCTTCAGCTAATTAATTAATTTGTCAATAAAAAAACTTTGAATTAGCAACCTGCTCTGATACCATGAGCAAAAGTAGCTAAGAATATTTAGAGGAAAGGATTTTATTGAATTAATCGAATTACACAAAAGGAAAGCATTGCGATATATATAGACGCAAGGGAAAAACTATTGTCCAATAACAGGCTGAAAACTCATCAAGATAAAAATGGTACTAACAGAAAAGGAATAAAAGGGAAATGAAAAAAGCGTAATATAAAAACACGATTATAGACTATTGCTGAAAGCTAAAAGTATTCTTCTTCCTTCTAACGGATGCTGCAGCTGGACTTCTTCACTTTCACTTCTTCATTATTCCTTCAGATTTGAGGGAACTCAAATAAGATCCAATGCATTTGTATACTATTAATAGACATATAATCACTTGCTAATGTCAGGTGAAACCTAGAGTTCCCCCAAACACTTCAGTGTAGCTGTCGGTCCCTAAGCAAAAAAGGGACTCTTATAAATTCTGAAGTGTGTTGAGGAAACTCCAGATCAAACCTGACGGCTTTTCACTCTTCCTTCGCTAAATTGGCCAAGATATATTATCTATTTATATTGAGCTGAATTCGTGCAATGATCATGTGGAGAAGAACTCAAAAGTATGGCCACTCAATTTCGTCAGAAGAATACGTAAAACACATTTGAGTAACTGAACCTGGACATGAATGTAGGATAAATGGTGAAAAGAGAATAAAATCTTCGTAGTTTGGCCTATCACTTTTCATCTTTGCTTTTGGTTGTGTACAAGATCAGAAGATTGCAGAGAAATCGCATACCTTTTTCTTGCTCAAATGAGGGGTATAAGTAGAGAACCAAGTTGGAAAATATGGTGGCCTGGATTCTGATTCTGTGTTCTTTATTTAACCTATAGATACAGCTAGGTTCATCTGCTTTCCTGATTTTCTTGGGTTATATATGTTAGAACACATCTTTAAGTTTAACAAAATGAGGCAGTACAAGGATATTGAGGAGACAGTTGTACAAAAGTAAGACTCGATCGACCCTTTCTTTCATTCGTCGTTGTGAGTTATCTTCACTTTCTGCAATAAAAATGAGTTATTATCTAAAGTACTATTTTGCCTATTCAATGTTGGGTTCATCTAAATTTAAGGGGGGGTTTTTGGGTTTGTATACTCATTTGTGCATTTTTATTGTACTCATTAAATGATGAAGAGAATAATTTTTGTTGTTTAATGTTGGGGAACTAATATATTTTAATGTAGAAGGTGGAAAACTTATTTTGGGTAACTTGTTGTTTTGCATTATTTTGTTTGATTAATTTTTTAGTGAGCATATGTATTAGTAGATGCAAGTTTATATTTGGTATTTGTTATTGGGTTCCTAAATTTATTAGTTGTTTGTTTGTATACCCATATGTTCATTTATTATTATTTTTTTTTTTTGCAAGATGAAGAAATTAATTTCATTTAATTTTTTTATTCAGAAAATAATGTAATTTTACATAGAAATGTCGAGCTATATGGCTCGATTGTTAGGTTTTGATTTTTGATTTTGATTTTTTTGTTTAATAGAGTACATGTGCGATAACTTTGCCCAAGAAGACATAATTATAGGCATTTGAAGTGTTGGGTTTTGATTTATTTTTCTTTCTTTTTTTTTTTCTTTTTATTGAAGAGTACGCTTGTATTATTTTTTTCAAGTACAAATAATATGTAGTTTCGTGTTCATATTTCTTTCTTGTACCATGTTTGCCAAAATTTTATAGATTGCTTTTGTCGTTTGGGATTCTTTAATTTGTGTCCATGGATTAATAGAGGGAGGTATGAATTTTGTGAATCAGGTAACATAGTGTCTTTAAAGGTTGAAATATTTCTGAATCGCATGAATGTGGATAATGGGTTGGTGTGTTCAGTTTGGTTGTGTAGAGTGAAATTTTGACAGTCTCGATTGTTGAAACTCCATAGAGCAGAAGTTCATTTTGGCCTCGACAGATCACCTCTATAGTGTAATTTTGAATTGTCTGCCTCGACAATCCAGGTGTCGTTATCAATAATTAGTAGCTCTTAAGAAAACGAAATCAGCAAGAACAAATAGCAGAAATCAGCAAGAACACTAATCAGCAGAAACGAATTTAACAGCAGCACAGAAACTAGCAGATCAGTAGAACAGAACAGCAGAAAATAAAGGACAGGTTCAACATGTAAAATCACGTTGAAGGAACTGACGATAGAAAAGAGATTTTATTAATTCATCAAGTTCGAATGTAAAGGTGATTACATAGCTCTATTGATAGAGTAAATCTAACAGACTAACTACAATTAGAAGGATCTAGAATAGGCTAGAATGAGGTGCTGAATCATGCTGGGACCTGCTGAGACCGTGAACTGATGAGTTGGAGAGAAGGCATGTGTTGAACGTGTTCTGTTGAAGATGAACTGATAAGCTGGTAAACGGTGTGGAATATTCCAACAGTAGCTATTTTTTTCTCTTTCAATATTAGTTAAACTATGAAAAAATTTATAAAATGTCAAGAAATATATATAAACTGCTGGGTACTACATATTGGTACTTTTATTTTCATTTCAGCGTTTGTTGAGAATGATTAACTTGTTTTACATTATTTTTCAGGTAATTCAATCAATCTCTCTCTCTCTCTCTCTCTCTCTCTCTCTCTCTCTCTCTTCTACTTACTAATAAAAAATAAACAAATATAATATTTTTTAGGATGAAAACTAAATCAATACAAACACATTTAATTAATAATTTCCATATACAAAAACTTATGAACCTTTTCGTCTGTACTAACAGACTAGGAAGCATATGGTGCTCCAGCGTGAAAATTCAGAGCTCAAGTGAGGCTTGTTCTGCCGTGCTTGAAACTTTACTTTTTGTAGGAAACTTTGGGGAGTTATAGATCACTTAAAGCACGTTTTTCACAGCCTAATTTTGTGTCTGTATATACCAAAACCCTTGTAAATTACATCTAGGGTTTGATGATTTGAAGTAGAAGAAGAATTGGGAATTTTGAAGATTGACGATTCAAGATTCTACATTCTTATATTTTCTTCTATATTCTTTATCCCGGTCATGTCGAGCTCAATTTTTGTTTTGTTTGATTCCTTAGAATATGTGTAGCTAAATATTCATTAGCTAGGACTATGTTTAACTTGCACTTTTAAAGCGTTAATTAGATTTTCCTTTTTTGATTTCAAATATGAGTTTTAATGGATTACTTGTTACTGATTTTACCACCTCTAGTAATATGTACAATAATGATCTATGAACGGTGCTGATCCCAGAGGTGATATATATGTTTAGATTGAATAAAAAATAACATAGATTCCAGTAGTTGATAGAAATATACCTTCATAGTCCATGTAATAGCTAATTTATTTTTGATTGTTCTAAATACGTTTTTACTTATTTGCAATTTTCATCGACATATAGAAAGTTCATTAGTAGAAATATGTCTGACTTTACCTGAAAAAGATTGTCGAATAATTTAGGGATATTGGTAAACATAAATGAATATTGTCAATTACCAATCACATGATTATTTGAGTTATAGTAAGTGTAGTTGAAATTGAAATCCTAATGTCTTTATCGTATTTAGGTGTTTCTTTAAAATTCCCGTCCAAGCTTTAGTTTAATTAGACTTTTAGTTAAACTAGTTAACGTTGAACGTGCATTGCACGCTATTATGAAATTGTTTATAAGTATCGTAAATGTAATATTTGAATATGTATGAATTTTAATTAATTTAAAATTAATATCAGGGAATATATATGTGACAATCAATGGTAAATCATTTATTTAATTTCCAATTATGTAAAACTGGGTCTTAATTAACATACGTGAACGTGAATTATGAAATGTATTTTTGAATGTGAAATTATAATTAACTTACAATTAGAATTAATAACACTAAAATTGTTAAATAAATTAAATACATATTGAAAAATGAAAAGTAAGTATTATTGAAGTATTTAAATTTAAGTAGGGTTAAAATCATCTAAAAATTAGATGTGATATTTAATATATTATAGATATCACAATTTACACAAATTTGACATAATTAAGGCTAGATTTAATAGATACCAGTTTCCATGGGATCGACAATGTATTTTCACGTTATTTCTTACGTATGATATCGTGCACTTGAGATTCATATGAGAACCATCATGAACCTAATAGAGTTTAGGTTTTGTTAATTAGTATGTCCTCCACCAAAGATTAATATGTTACTTGGCCTTATTTGGGACCAATATATCATATAATTTCACAAACATTAGCATATTATAGCTTTCAAAAGAATTAGAGTATTATATGATGCTTATTGTTTTCCCTATTTCATCAATCGTTTAGTTTTGTGATTGTTATTTTTATGAGATTATGTTTTTGTGTATCTAGCTGGTTTAACTAGGAATTAAGTAGTACTGTCTTTGAATAAATATTCTAGAGTGTGATACAGACTAGCATTTAGATACAGTTAGGGCACAATTCAAGAAAAATAAAATTTATAACAAGTTAAAAATTTGTAAAGCACAGATTGCAAAAAAAAAAAAAAACTGCAACAGAATTAGGGCTCATTTTTATAACTAAAAGTAAAAATTCCATTCCCTCTCACATATTTAGTTACAGTTAAAATTTATATAATTGAAAATATTGCCAATCATCAGTATATTCGTAGATAATTGTGTTGATGGACAGGTCTAGCTATATTTTTTAACATATAATTGGTTGAAAATTGAATTAGCCATTTTATGTTCTATTATCATTCAACGAGACTATCAAAATATAATAAAAATAAATAATTTTTCCTCCTTTCTGATAGTTTACACATTTGATTGTGGTTGTTCAACTCAAAACACAATTAAGTAGTACTGACTTTGAATAAATATTCTAGTGTGATACAGACTAGCATTTAGATACACTTAAAAAAAAAAAAAATTTGTAGCAAGTTAAAAAATTTGTAAAGCACAGATTGCAAATAAGTTTTATACCTTGCAGATGTCTGTCTTGATCCAGAAGCAACAACTCTTATTATGAAAACCTTAATAATTTGTTTATTATAAAAGCCTTCTGCACCATGTCACCACATACTATGATCAAATAATCACAGTAGTTCCCCCAAACACTTCACTAATGTGCAAAATAAGGAACCCTAATGAAGTGTTCAGGGGAACTCTAGGGTACATCTGATGTTATTTTTTTCTCTACAAAGTGAATTTATTAATATTTGTCATTTCTACTTGAATAACTATGTATATGATTTCTTCACAAAATTGCCGGCTTCATTCAGTAATGAATCTAGACAGGATTATGTAGATGAAAGATAGAGAATCATATTCGGTTGAGTGTGGTCAAGAGGCTTTTCTGCATCCTTTTCACTGCTTTCTTTGGCCTCTCATTTTCAGCTTTCTTTTTGTTCTTTCTTTTCTTCCAGGATACAAAGTTAATTGCAGAATCAGTTTCACTAATCATGATCAGAAGAGGAACACTTAATTTTCTTGGTTAATCATGTAGCTAATGTTTGATTTCCTGGTACACTTGGTCTGCAAACCGTTGCAGAAAGGACGGGTATCGATGTGTTAGATTGTTTGCCGACAAAATATAGTTTTGATGTAATACTTTTGACATTTTAGCTGTTTTTATTAAAATATTACATTGTTTATTAGTAAGTTCCATTATATGTTTTATTTTATTATACTAAGTGCTGTCAATCATTTTGTAAGAATATGAGTTGGTTGTTTTGTTGGCAAAGTGGAGTGCAACATGACTTATATTTTGAATGGATCAGAAAATTGAGTTCATTACTAGTGATTAAGGTTTAACTATTTTCTGAAGGTTGAAATACACACACGAAATTGATCTTCTAAGCGCCAGATAAATTGGCAAACTACTATAGATAATATGTAATCAGTTTCGTAATCAATTGTTATCTCCCACCACCTATTCTAGTATGTCATGTCACTTGGATGCTTAGGAGAAACTAATTATCGGTGCTTAGGAGATCTACGTGTGTGTGTGTATTATACATTTATTTTACATTTTTTCAAGTCCTCGTTCAATGATGAAACCTATAAGATCTTGGTTTTGTTCTTCTGCATCTACAAACATATATTAAATTATACAACATATAAAGACAGTGAAGGTGAGCAAGGTGGTGAGGGAGACGTATGAATAACATAGTTCATTTGTAGCTCAATTCAAAGGGAAGAATAAAATAGAGAGAAAGGGTGTGTGGGTGGGTAAGTGACGTAGTGAAAGCTTATAGGAAAGATGGAAAAATCTCCCAAAAAATTTCAATGAATAGAAATTCCAAAAAAAATTATTTATTTCTACCAATACGGCTTCAAAGAGCTAACAATGCTTTATATAGCAAAAGCCCTAAAAAAATTCGGAAAATTTACATAATAATAAAGAAAGATTCTTTTTCCAAAAATGGAAAAAATCGAGATAACGACAGAATTTGAAAGTCATAATCGTAAAGATCATCCTCCAAAAAAGGGAATTCAAATTTGAATTTATTTGATTGAGATATACCCAAAAAAAATTACCAAAAAAAAAAGAAAAAACACATAAACGAAGGAATTTGCCCGAAATTGGCCCTGCATTAGGGAGAAAGCCCCTAAGTCTTGTTTATTGGCCCATTTCCATATAAATTTGACTAAAATCTAGCACAAACGGAAAAGTCCAAAATTTTTCCAAAAATCGGGAAGTTGTCTATTTTTATTTTTGCCGGTCTCACTTTGCCATAAAGTCTAATTCCTTCTGTACCACATTATTCTCCCCTGGTTAAGAAAAATTCGCACCGGAATTCGGAGGAAAAGCAACGTCATCATCAGAATTGTCCCCACTAAATGGCACAATTAAAATCGTCGAATGTTCGAATATGACAGGGCAGCTTCAAATGATATGCGTTGGGATGCAAGCTTGGTCTATTCATGAGCAGGAATATGGTCCTTTATTAACACCGCCCAACAAAGTCACCTACCTCAAACTCGACATGTCGACGTTTGAGATCCGCATCAAGAGGGCTACGAGGAACAAGACCATACACCACCTGAAAAGGACTAAAGCTTGTACTTCGATTAACTGGATGGTTGTGAGCAAATTCTGCTTGACACAAATTTTTTTTTCCCAAGACTTGATGAAATTACCAGCTAAATAACGAAGCAAATCACCCAAGGAATGGTTGACAACTTATGTCTGACAATTTGTTTGAGGATGATACGCACTGCTAAAGTCCAACTGTGTATTGACCAAATGCCATAAACTGGGCCAAAAGTGACCAGGAAAATGAGTATCCCGATTAAACACAATAGAAACAAGAAGTCCATGTAGAAGATAGACCTCACGGAAATATAGTAATGCCACACTGACAACAATCGTAGTCTTCTTGTAGGGAATGAAATTGACCATCTTGGAAAAACAATCAAACACCACAAAAATAGAATCAAATCCGCGCTGAGTCTTAGAAAGCCCCAAGACTAAATCCATGCTGACGTCTGTCCAAAGTTGGGTCGAAATAGGCAGGAGCTTATACAAACCAACATTTGTAACCTTGCCTTTAGCAATATGACACGTTCGACAACGCTACAAGAATTTACTATGGTTTTGTTATTATTAACCAAGTGTATTCCATTGGACTAGCAAGATTCCATCCAACTTGAATCAGTGCAAATTCACTCTTTGCATTCTGCATTATGTGAGGAAAACTTTCTTGGACAAACATAGAAGAAATAGAACTTCTAGTCTTTCAATAAGGGATGTGAAAAGAACTTAACTTCCTTCTTGAGTACATTGAGAGAAATTTTATCATGGTTATAGGAATTAATTATATAGATAATTCTTTATATTAGGTGGTGCTTAGAGTTCCCCCAAACACTATCGGGGGCTCTTGTAGAATCCGAGTGATTTGAGGGAACTCCAAATAAAACCTAATGCAGTTCTATACAATTAATAGACATATAATCACTAGCTAATGTCAGGTGAAACCTAGAGTTCCCCCAAACACTTCAGTGTGGCTATCGGTCCCTAAGGAAAAAAGGGATTCTGAAGTGTATTGAGGAAACTCCAGATCAAACCTGACGGTTTTTCACTCTTCGTTTGCTAAATTGGCCATGATATATTACCTATTTATAGTAAGCTGAATTCGAGTAATGATCTTGTGAAGAAGAACTCAAAAGTATGACCACTCAATTTCATCCGAGGAATACATTTGAGTAACTGAACCTGGACATGAATGTAGACTAAATGATGAAAAGAGAATAAAATCTTCGTTTTTTGGCCTATCACTTTTCATCTTTACTTTTGGTTGTGTACAAGATCAGAATATAGCAGAGAAATCGCATACCTTTTCTTGCTCAAATGAGGGGTATAAGTAGAGAACCAAGTTGGAAAATAGGTGGCCTGGATTCTGATTCTGTATTCTTTATTTAACCTACAGTTGCAGCTAGGTTCATCAGCTTTCCTGCTTTTCTTGGGTTATATATGTTAGAACACTTCTTTAAGTTTAACAAAATGAGGCAGTACAAGGATATTTAGGACTCAATCGACCCTCTCTATCATTGTATGCATTCCTGTAAGTGTAGAAATAAGTAAGCAAATACCAGGATTACTAGCTAAGAACATCTGGGTTCCCCTAGAGTTCCATTGACCACTTCATTGAGTACTCATTTTTTAGAACAATATCCACTGAAGTGTTTGGGGGTACCTCCTGTGGTTACCTGATTTAGTACAGAATAAGTTAACATAAACTGATCAATATAATCTCTCTCTCTCTCTCTCTCCTATCAACCTTCTCGTTTCTAGTTTTACATTGTTCTATGGATTAATGTTGTTACTGTGGTTTGTCTGTTTTACAGTTTTCCAGGTAGCATTCGGTACAATTCATGGTACGTTTCTCGCCCTAATGAATCAATTGCTAGTTGGCACTTGAAAGACTGAAGAAATCTGTGAACTCCTTCAAATGGGAAACTTGCAAATTGCACTGGATATCTCCATGGTAACCGTAATTTTCTTGTGATGTATATAGTAGACAAATGTCCGTTTTGTTCTATAATAGTGTTGTGAAAGTTAATTTATAATCTATATTATTAATAAATATGTATATTAAGCTTCTCAAAAATACATCTCTAACATATTTTACTGACTTTATTCTATAAAATCATAGAGTGAAACATTAAATGGTTTCTCTGCTTTAAAACCTAAGACCTTAATGTTTACAATATTGTATAAAATGTTCACTTTTCACTATGTATTTTGAAATCTATCCAATTTTGGTAACACTTGCAAAAATGACATTTTTTCAAAAAAATCGACAAAATTATCTTTAAAGACTTTACAAAATTATAATTTTGTTTTGACATTTGAAAAGTGAATTGACAACTCTTTAAGCTATATGTACACCTCTAAAATACACAAGCATGACAAAACACAGAAAAGTTTCTATCTCCTCACATCACTCAAATTTTAGTCGAAAAAAGTTTCGCATCCTTCTCACTTATCAGGGAATCTCTTGAAAGCCCAATTTATCTACATCTCTCTAAAAATCACCGGCCACTGAAATTTCTTTTCCATCGTGAAGCTGCCGTCGTCGCATACCATTCCTTAAGTCGTTGTTGTGAGTTATCTTGGTTGTCTGCAATAAAAATGAGTTATTATCTCAAGTACTATTTTTCCTATTCAATGTTGTTGGGTTCCTCTAAATTTAAGGGTTTTTTTTGGTTTGTATACTCATTTGTGCATTTTATTGTATAAAATGAAGAGAATATTTTTTGTTGTTTAATGTTGGGAAAACTTATTTTGGGTAACTTAATTTTTGTTTGGTTTTTTTTACTTTTATTTTGGGTGAGCATATGTATTAGTACATGCAAGTTTATAATTGGTATTTGTTATTGGGTTCCTAAATTTATTAGTTGTTTGTTTGTATACCCATATGTGCATTTTTTTTTTTTTTTGCAAGATGAAGAAATTAATTTCTGTTTAATTTTTTTTATTCAGAAAAAAAATGTTATTTTACATAGAAATGTCGAGCTATATGGCTCGATGGTTCACTACAACAAAAACAGCATACGGCAACGTTCAAAAAATGTTGCCATAGGCCTACAGCAACGTTTGGACGTGTGTTGCAAATCGAGGTGTTGTCGTAGAGTAGAAAGATACGACAACGTTTATTGAACGTTGCCGAAAGTCTTCAGCAACGTTTATGAAACGTTGCCTTAGTGATACGGCAACGTTTGGTAAATGTTGCGAAAGATAGCCTACGACAACATTTGTCAAACATTGCCGTATCTATTTACGGCAACATTTGGCAAACATTGCTAAAGACTGTTTTTTGCAACGTTTGGCAAACGTTGTCGTAGGGTTTTTTTTTTTCAACAACAATTTATGCAAGTAGATTTGCAAAATTGAAAATGCAATTTATGAACAAATTTTGGAATTACATAAAAATTGATAATTTCATTACAAATTTTTTAATCCATACACTTGAACATTAGAATGAGATACACCACCACTTAAATAAAAAGAAGCTTCAAAATGAAATAAAATGGTAAGAGAAAAACTCGATCATAAACGGAACACACAAATTACTCTATTTCTTATTTCCAGATGCTTTCACGGCTGCAGCACATTCTTCAGCAGCCTTCTTTTCTTCCTTAGTCTCCTCACCAAACAAATCCACGTCATCATCATTGTCATCCTCGGCCGCAAAGGCCTGAAATTCAAATTAATCAACAGAAATTCACTACACAACATGGAGTATGTAAAAGCACGTGACACCATGTGTTTGTGGGTGTATTGTGTTTAATGCACCCAAAGAACAAAATATAATAGAAACAACTATGATCCATACCTTTTATTCCAAACATCACCTCATTGTAAATTAAATACCACGAGAGTACTATAAATTTCCATCCCCTAGTACAAGGCTTGGGGAAAAGAAAGCCCATTCATTAGGTGCATAGAATTAACCAGCTGCTGGTTTTAACTTTCGTTACCTTGGGTGGGATAACATTGGTTATATCAAAAACTAACCACCTGAACAGCCATATGCAAACTACCACCAAACATTGGTTAGAAGACTAGTTTCTCAATTCGAACTCAACCTTGACCCCTATGAATGACAAACTTAACTACTAAGCATACAGCTCGTTGTCAATTGATGAAACAAGGTAGCATCTCGAGCCTTTCAAAATGCCAAAGTTACAGCCAGCATATTTACAAAGCACCATACATGCAATAGAAAATGAAAATAAGGCATATTTACCCTCTGCATTTACAGAGGCAGTGCATTTGAAAATCAACACTCAACTGATGCAATGTTGTCTAAAACTCTTTATCATCCGCAACAGGGTCTGACTTGTTCTTACATTTCCTCTCAAGGCAACAGTTTTGATACCTACAATTTACAAGGGTAGCAGCACCATATGAGGAAAACCTGAAGCAAAAAAAAAGGTTACTTGAGCTTACTGCTGAATATTTAGCTTGAAACAAAGAAATGAAAGGATGCCAATATCCGTTGATGCTGACTCAAACACAGTAAATGAACAAATCCAAGACAGATTCAATGCGTGCTCGTTTCTTGGCTTGCCAAAACAAAAATCCAAGAACTACACGCTGAAAAATTTCCTTCAGTGCCTTTACCATGAATATCTGCAAGGCTGTTTCTTCAGAATCATTGGTTCCACCACTGGCATCCCCAAATTGTCCAACAGAATGTAGCAATACTACTCCCTTGACTTGATCCTTCAAAGCAGCTGCCGATACCAAAGCAGTAAATCCTCCGAGACTGAAAAATATATTTGTAAATAAATCGTTACTTTGAACAAAGTGTTCATGAACAACTAATTTAAGTCTCTCA
>OU503056.1:21126956-21139185 GCA_912172775.2 Fraxinus pennsylvanica | reverse complement strand
GTGATAGCGCATATTCTTGTAGTGAAATGCTCAATTGTAAAAATGAATACAATGCTCTATTTATAGAGTAAATTCTATAAATCTAACAAACTAAGAAGAATCTAGAAGAAGCTGGAAGGAGCTGCTGAAACGGATCTGGAGATGAGCTGGAGATAAGCATGTGCTGGACGTGAGCGGGAGAGGAGAACCTATTGAACTTGGGCTGTTGTTGCATATTCTAACATATACAAATACATTGCTCTTGTTTTATGTTACTACACATCAAATTGGGAACATCAGAGGTGACTTCGAGTTCAAAGTGTTAGAAATTTATTATTTACATGAATAAAGCTTTTATGAAGTCACTAGGGAGTTAGCTATTTTCTACCTAAGTCTTTAGGATAGTCCTACTCTAATGAGTTGTTAGCATTTTAATTGTTTAATTAAAACAAGCAACAAGATGTCGTTTTAATTGTTTAATTAAAAAAAGCATGCCATTTTACTGCATAATTTCATCCATAAAAAAGAAAATTCAAACATTTATGTTTGGGCAAGGGGAATAAGACTATAATTAGAATTATAATATAATGAATGATTACTCTGAAGATAAAAAAAAAATAATATATATATGAATAATTTCAATTTGAACAGGATAATTCTTATTCCTGATTTTAATATTCTATTTCTATACTACTAAACATTTCCACGGCAACAAGGAAAACCCATTATTTATACCCTCTTCACCCAGTGACGTGTGGATTATGTCTCGAAAATTTTAATGGAGGAAATAATATCAAGTTTCTTTGTTGGGAAATCAATGGTTGAGGAAGCTTGTTGCACACCCGATCTCATCCTTCATGGATTGTTGAGGAAAATATAGATGAAATTGCTGTCCAGAATTCCCTCCTGAGCCATGCTTTTCTTGAACATTACCTCCTGAGTTTCCAAGGAAAGATGTAATTGCTGCAGCTAATGCTGATTGAAATGTTGGATCACGGGCAATTGCCTTAGTTGCAGCAGCAATTTTATCTGTCACATCCATATTCTGTACTTCTGGAGAAGTTTGGACATTACTGTGGATATAAGGTTGAGAATTATAAGATGCTCCCATATGGTTTCTGCTGTTGAACAATGCCTCTGATTGAGTATGGAATTCGTTATTCCAGGATACTTTTAGGGTGTTGGAGTTGAAGGATGAAGATGACGGCGTTGACGAAAAGTTGAGACATGTGGACGTGGAAGGATTAGCAGAAAATAAGGTTGAAGATAATTTATTGTGAGAGGAAATGTTAGGTCTGGTAAGGTCAAGAACAACGGTAGGGTGTGATTGGGAAGTCGAGATGGAAGCTCGAGGAAAATTGAAAGGCGTTAAGTTATTCGTGGAATTGAAGTTCAATCCATGGAGATTAGTACTAGTGGAGGAAGTGGCTGAGACTCCGAGGCATTGTTGCGAGGTTGAGGAGCCGGACTTTAGCATGCTAGCAGCTGCAGAGGTTGCAGAAGCCATGGCCTCAGCTGATACTGAAAGTGGATGGTTGTGTGTTCCTTCATAGGTTGTGATCAAAACCGACATGTCTTCTGCGCATCTTTGTACCTAAAAAAAGAGAGCAGTTATGGTATTAGAACAGACACGGGTTCTAAAATAGATATGTTTCAATATAATTTTTTTAATTTGGTGAAGGGAAAAAGGCATCGTATGCTTAAGATTTCGACAAATGCATATATATATCTACCTGTTTCCTTACTGGGCAAGACGATGAGACTGTGCAGCGATAGTATGCCCGAGGGCAAGGATTCGCTTTTGCTATTTTTTGTCCATATTTTCTCCATTGGCATCCATCATTCATCTGCATAATGGAGTTCATAAATTCAGAACAGAAACCATATGGTAAACTTAACATTGTTGACTCGATATCATAAGTATACAAAGACTTGAGGTAAAATCACGGTAAATATATAAAATTAAGCCAAATGTACACCCCCTACACCATCTCACATGAGGTGGATCCCACGCGGGACCCACCTCAAAAAAACAAAATTACCAACCCACCCCCTTGTGTGAGTGATTTATTGGGTTCTGTGAACCCCACCCTGTACATGAAGCATGATTGTAATATATAGATATAAGGGTATTTTGGTATACTGGAATGAACATGATTAAGCAAGAAAAGCGTGCGACGAAAATTTTTATAGATTAACTTTAGATGCCTAACCGTTTGGGTGTCGCACGTGGCTCTTATAGAAACTCTAGGTTTCTTAATTGGGTTCTGCTGTAAAATTTCATCATCTCCGCTTCTTGCAGTCTTTGGGCTTTTATTGGGTGTCCATATACCGTTTTGTTCATCTTCCTTGGACTCATCGAAACTATTCTCTGCGCTTGGATTCTTCATGACATCAGAAGAACCTAAATGAAATTTACAGTCCAACCCTAGTTCAAGTCCATCAAATTTACAATTCTCCTCATGATTCTTCCCATTGTTATTCCTTTTCTCCTCCCTCTTTACATCAACTGACGAAAATCTCCCGAGGCTAAGAGAAACAAGCTTGGATTCCTCTATAATTGGAAGCTCCGGAAGTGACGCCCCTTGAAAAAATTCCGTTGGTGTTGGCGTATTCTTCTTTTGTAGTGTAGGCTCATCATCTTGTGGAGCTATACTATGGAAATGCATTTTCAGAGAATGGTAATCTTTCAAGATTTGAGATAAAGTCTGTTTCAGTCTTTCATTGTCTTCTCTAACTGCATCCATTTTTGCTTTAGCTGACTCTAGATGATCCTCCTGCTGCAAAAGAAAGAAAGAAAGAACGTGAATTTAACTAGTTATGTGCATAACGAAAATTTAAGAAAACAATTTTCTCACAAATTGGAAAAAAAAATAATAATAACTAGGACAAGATATATACACACATGAATTGATTGAACTAATGCTTTAATATTTTTGCTTATCAGCATTTCATTACTAGCTGCACTTATATCAAAAACCCTATTGAGAAAGTTTAACTAAAATAAAATAAAACCATCCCAAAAAATAAGAAACTTAGGGCCTGTTTGGTACAGATTTTCATTTTCTACAGTAAATCAATTCTCATTTTCAACCACACATTCTTCAATAAAATAATATTTTCCATCACATCAATACTTTTTTTTTTCTTTTTCAACCACATATTTCACAATTCTTATTTTTAATCACACATTTTTCAATAAAATAATATTTTTCATCACATCAATAATTTTTTCTTCTTTTTCAACCACACATTTCCCATCATATCACTATTCAAAAATCAATTATTCCCCCAAAAATTCCTACCAAACACACTCTTAAACAAAATAAGTAGAATTTTTTGAGAGAGAGTAAAGTTTTAATCCATTTATACCCCTAAACAATTTTTGTACTTGGAAAAGTTTGAGATCAAAAAAGGGCAAAGTCAACATTAGGCCCACCCAACCTATTCTTGAGTTTTAAAATGGCCTTCTATACTATAATTGCAACCACTCTTAGTCTCTTAAAGGATGATTAAAAACAATATATATGTAATATTGGTTATTTTGAACCTTTAATTACATTTTACTTTTTGAATCAACAATAATAATAAGCTCCATACTATTTGATAACATCTTGAATATATCTAGAAATAATCAACCAAGATTACGACTGAACTTTGTACAGTTTGTGACTACTACTACTTTATTGGTTCATCTTGTACGTATTACGCGTGTGTACATATGCATTGACTTGTGATATTCATATTTATTATACACGACTTGACTAGATCTACAAAATCAATAATCACGCAAAGAAATAGTGTTTAAGAAATCAATTATACAGTTGGATCAAAGGCTTGATCTTTTTAAATTCATGAAATCTGCAAATAAATTACTTTTTTTATTTACCTTCTTGTCACTTCCAAGATCATCTCCATGAGGTGAAGAAACATTTGAACTTCCATCTTCCTCAGCATCTCTCACACCTACAACCTGAAATAAGATCATAACCATCTGTTCATGAGAAAACAAAAAGGGGGAACAAATCGCAACCTTATAATTAATGTCCTTGATTTTAAAAATAATTAATTTCATAATCTTAAAATATATATTGGATGAAAATCCCATTTATTCAGCAGTGTCTTTGAGAAAAGGTCTTTTAACTAATACAAACACGACGCTCTTAAAACCAGTAGCCTTCCAAATAATTCTCCGGCACAATTCGCCGCTTAACCTCAACAAGCTAGCAAAATGTAAAGACGGGACAAAACAAGAAACTCAAACCAAAAGAAAAAGAACCCAACTCACCTTCTTCCTGGCTATTAGCTTTTCTGCAGCATCACGAGTACCAAACGACATAGTTTTACTTTCTTCTATAATCTTATACGAATCAACCTTCGCTATTAATCCTCTGCAAAACCTTGATATTGAAAAAATTTCGTTATCTGTCTGTATGTAAAGTAAGACCATGTCTTTTTATAAGCGCCATTATTTGACTTCTGACCAAAAAAATTAATACGAAGTCTAGCTTACCTTTGCATGTTACATACACAAACGAAAATGTCAACTGTCAAAACCCCAATATACACTCGAAAAAGGTTGTCAACTCAAAATTGAATAGTACTTTTTCATCATTAATTATTAAACTAAATACGAAAAATTCTTGTTCGGCGTTTAAAGACAGAAAGAAAAAGATTAAAATAAATTGTTTTTCGACCAGATTAAGCGTTCTATTCGCAGTTAAATATTAGTTCATTAACGTGTAAGACCACCGGCTATCCGGTCAAAATTCATTAATTAGTAGCTAATTTTCTTTGACTATATGGTCACTAATAATGGCAACAAATTAATATCTACGGATAATAGCTCTTGATTTATTTATAGTTGAACTACCCTTGAAAGTAGATGAATCTAAAGACCATTGAAGTTCAATCCTCTTAAATGCATAAAAGTGAGGATGCTCTCTGTCTGAGACTGAATAATTCAATAAGAGATACACCGATTCGATCCAACCTCTTGGAATTTGAGGTCGGTTCAGCTAAATAATATCGTGAAATCTTGGTGATTTTTTTGGGTAGTATGCTTTAGAATGGACTTTGTCTAATCAACCAAAAGAAGCCAAGGAAGCAGTCAATACTATACTTATTGTTGTCAATTCGACCAGAAATTGTTCCTGGATTTTGCTATTTCAACAAATTACTTTTAGAAGCCATCGCTGTCGATATTTCTGAAGAAAGGTCTAAGGATGAAATTTTTTTATTGCAAGTGGATTGAGCAAAAAAGTGAAGAAAGCTAAACGTTAGCCGAAATGATCTCTACCCGCAGCGGAAAGTTTTATCTTACTCACTTGAAGAGAATCTTACGTAAGGTTCTCTTATGATTTTTTCATTTAAAGAAAACGGTAAGTAAGATTCTCATGTCTTGAGAGCAGTCTTATGACTCTTATCCAGCCCACGGTAGACATGAAAACAATTTTGTAAATGTTAGTCGTTTGAAATTGTCGTCTTATGAAAATAAAATTCTCAGATTTTCGTTGAAGATAAAATTTTCAAGGCATAAGATTATTTTCCACTGGTAAAAAGATTAATCCCTTTGTATTCGTATAACGGAGGTCTAATAACAGTTTGATTACATAACTAGTATGAAATCTTTCTTTCTGAGGTTATTCATAACACTATAAATATGGTCTTTCTCCTTTTATTTATATGTATATAAATCAATTAAACGAATTTTATTATTTGTTTCATTAATCTTAAGTTCATTAGTTTCATGCTGTTTAAAATTAAGGTATCTTGTCCATCATCTATGCTAGTATGATTAAATCTGTTAAGAACATTATTTTTGACTTTAACGTGACACATTAGCTAATGAATAGTATACCAAATTATTTATGGATAAAGGATCAACCACTAATATTGTAAGTGAGAGAAGAACACTTCTTTTGATGTTAATGGCTTGCGTGGTACGGTGAAATATAGAATTCGAAAAGAACGAAAAGAAATTAAAGTCTTATTTATTGTATTGATGTTGCATACCACGGGCTTATTATCATTTTCCACCAATGACATAGGAGGATCGTTGGTGACATCTTACAAATCTTTTGAAGTGATCTAATTTTACCAAACATGATTTTCGAAATTACTTTTAGATTGGTGGGCCCTGTTGGAGTTGTGGATTTTTGCCAGTACATAAGTCGTAGTTCACGCTCAAAAGTCCTTCGATAGGAGTCCTAGTCATTGTGCTGCGGTCTTTTGCATGGCTTCACTTACAACATTTTCGCTTCTGATTGATCTATTCATCCTAACTCTAATATTCTAAAAGGTAAATCTAAACTTTAACCCAAAAAAAAAAAAATTTAATTAAAATTATACATAATAACACATTCACTAGCCTCCCGTGAATTAAGTAAGTGTAGAAGTAGCCCCCCCCCCCCCCCCCCCCAAGTGAGGTAATCTCAACTAAACTGACAGCCGCAGTGTGAAAGTTCAATTCCTACCTCTTACAAGGTATAGAATTTGACTCTTTATTGACACCAATATTCCAACTCTTGTACCCGGCCCGCTGAGGCACATCCCGCGACTTACCTCCTCCACGATACTCTAGGAACGGGGCGGGGCCAACCTTTTTATAAGTAAGTGTAGAAGTACCAGGGCTGAAAGTACACTTATTAATTAGAATCATGCTACTGTTACAGAAGAATTTCATCTGATATAAAAATTACCTGACATCAACAGAAAACATTTCTACAGTCCCTTTTACTTACTCAATTTTTATAGTTTATTTACAATTCTTTCTGCTCTTAATTAAATTTTCAGATACAATCTGACGAGAAAGACATAGGATTTTATAGTTGTTTTTTTCTTTTGCTTGGCTTTTTTATCTTTATGGTTTGCATTCGATCTAGGTTTCGCTTTCAACCACCTTATTCAAAAGTTTAAGAAGTTTCAACATGATAATAGAGCACAAAAAAAGTTAGGTTTAAATTTTAACACCGTCTGGTTATGAAAATTTCGTATATAATTTAAGTCTTTGATGAGAAAATAAATTTGACCTGCACACAATGTATGTACATTAGAGATGGGAGTTGCCGGTGTATTGGGCACTGCTTGGGACGAGGGCAAGAGATGAGCACGCATGCTTTATACCTTTCTCTACTCCAAAAAATGGACTTGTCTGGATGGGAGAAGCATAGGCTCGGTGCTTCACTCTATCCTTGGGCAAAATCAAGTGTTTTCTCACCAGCCGACATGAAAATTTCGTATATAATTTAAGTCTTTGATGAGAAAATAAATTTGACCTGCACACAATATGTATATTAGAGATGGGAGGTGCCGGTGTAGTGGGTGCTGCTTCGCGGATGGGATGAGATCTCCCGCTCTCGACTCGTGCGTACGAGATGCGGAGAGATGAGCTTTTTGATCCGAACATACCTACCCTCTTCGCATCCGAGCCACGAAGTCTCTATCCTTGGGCAAAATCAAGTGCCAGCCGACATGAAAATCTTGTATATAATTTAGGTCTTTGATGAGAAAATAAATTTGACCAACACACAATGTGTATATTAGAGATATGAATACATATAAGAAAAATTGACTAGTTTTTGTTAGATTATCGAAATAGTAAACAAAAATTTAGTATTCAAACCACTTACAAAAATATAAAATGCATTAACATTGTATCATAGGTAAAAAAATTTGTATTCAAACCTAATCGTCCTACCTTTGTTGAAAGTTCAACTATGTGAGATTGCTTGTCAAATGTCATATATATCCCACGAGTAAGGGATGTGACTTTATCCCCACTTGTCGCACCTCCTAAGCATTATCTTATTCACATTCATATGTTTTTTGTTGAAACTTTCATTACTCAAATCTACATAAAATCAAAAATTCATAAATTAATAAAAATATGGTGTGACAGCTAAATCTTAACGGTCTACTTGCATTTGAATAGATGAAAATTCAATACTTCGATTGGAAACCCAGAAAATATTTAATCACTTGCAGAATCCACTGAGATTCTTCAATAAACTAAATCAAATGGCTGTTATTGAATTGAAACAGGTCAATAGGTACTTATTAAACAACAAGAACATATTCACCTCAGCATGTAATTTATAAACCTAACGATGACTTTTACGATCGTGATTGGCTTATTTTTTATATTTATGTCCTAATTTTGTTGCATAAGTTTAGTTGATTATGTATACATTAATCTTCATGAATAGTATGTTAAGCTAGGTAGTCCTACCAGCTTTTTTTCTCTGGAAGTCAATGCAAGTATCCAATAGAAGTTAATTAAAGCCATAACATGCCATCTATGTATCAACAAGCAATAAAAAGAAAAAAGAAAAAGTGCTTGTTCATGTCCTAACAGGCATCAATTATTGTCATAGATCAAATGTCTCAATGTTACACAACATTAAAAGATTAGAATATATATCTAAAATGTGTTGTATTGTCAGTCCACACATCAACCTTCATAGTAGCGTCTTTGAATTTTAGGTCGTCTTATTATTCACGCGGCATATAAAAGATTTTTTGGTGTGCCATTTTTAGAGGGAGAAAAATGCCATAATGAAAACCTATAGCGCTTTTCTTGACGTTGTTGGCTAACCACAATAGATCTGTGTTCTTTCATCGTTTTTTTTTATTTATTTTTTTTTTTTTTGTTTACAACCCTGCTAGAAAAACAGGGCCAAATTCCAGGCCCTTTCCAAGGCGCCCAATAATTGGAGGGGGAGCTGACGATCCAATTACAGGGCGCCACCTCGATGCCCTGTCACTTGTCCCGGTCATTGAGCCGGGACAAGCAACTTAATTCTTTTGTTTATTACGATTCTCGAAATACGAATTATGTCTTAATTATGTAAAGGACTTTCATAAACAATGAATATGGTCAAGCTGTACTGCGCTTGTGCGATGTCATGTCTGATGATCATCACTATATAATGAGCATTTAATTCTATGAACACAAAGTAGCTACCCGTATAATAATATAAGATGCAGAACTTTGTATCAACATGTTGGACAGTTCACATATAATAAAATCTGACATGAAATGAAGTCTTCCATGTTCATAATCATATAACTAAATAAATTTAATTTACAAGTTACTTAAAAGTCGACAAGAAAACCTAAATAATTATTTCTAACAACCTATTTAAAACCTAATATGGAATAGTAGTTAATGACAACGTTGTGATGAGTTGGAGGATAGTCAATTAGTTATATCAGTTTCTAATTTTAGCCATTAGAGAGTTTCAACTGGTCCTTCTAAGAAAATTAGATAATTATTCGAACACGATCATCAAAATGTACAAAGAGTGCAAAAATTAATAGTAGATTTTGAGATACTATACAATTAGTATCGAAGTGATTGATTTAATAAAACCAAAAAATGAGATTTCTTAATCACGATCAATTATAATTAAAGTTTCAAAAAGAGCATTTCCATGTAGCCAAACCCTGTCTAGTAAATAAGTGGGTGTTTGTTGTAGATTAAAATTAGATTTTTAGTAAATTGTGATAAAAAAAATTTTGAAATGTGTGGTTAAAAAATTGTGGGAGTCATGAAAGATATGGTTAATATTAATTGTTTGATTTTAATTTAAATTAATTTTTAATTTTAATCTGAAACAAACAGGGCCTAAATATAAGATATTCAAATGTGAACAAAGGATAGATGTCAAGATACGTAAGGATGGAACAAGATTCGGTAGTGTAATCATTAATTAATTACTTTGAATAGTCCAACTAAAACAATTAATAACAATGACCTTTAACTTCTTTACCCACAATTAGGTATGTTTACTAATCTTCAAAATTGAATTGGTTCAATTGATCACATAAGAATTTTTTTCGAAATTACTAGAATTGATTTTATAATTATGGGGCAATGTGCATGATACACATTCTCGAACATTGAACATAACTGATAAAAGTTACCCTTCTTCTTTCTTGATTTTATTCGGGGTATTGTTTAGTTCACTCTCGGAAACCTGTTGATCAAATCAAATTATTCCATAATTTCCAGTGTGATGCTACCTTGCACATAAATCACAAAAAGATAAAACTAATTGTTGATAAAAATCAATTTCTTTGGTAAATTTTGATACAGATAATAGAATGTGATGTTGAAAAGTTGTGGATTCCATGAAATGTGTGATTAAAATTAATTGTTGATTTTGACTTAGATTTTAATCAATTGTTCATCTGAACCAAATAGGGGCATAGCGATAGATGAGATTCAACGTAGCCCTTGTTTGATCCCTGTTATTTTCAAATTAAATATATTTTTTTCTTCTTTTCAACCACTTATTCTTCAATAAAATAATATAAAACGCAAACTCAAAATTTTTTCTTATTTTTTAATCACACATTCTTCATCAATTTACTATTTCAAAAAACGTTTTTACCTAAAAATAGGGTTCAAACAGACTCATAATAAATGTGTGAAGGGTGATTTGAGGCCTTAAATCGGTTGCCTTGGCTGATAATGGTTGGACTTGGATGGGCGCTGCCACCAATGGCATACATTTCCCATTGAGACGGCATGGAAGAACCCTCATCGGCGCGTCGGCATCCTTTGAATCAAACCCTTTCCAAAACGATAGAATGCAACTATAGTCTGCATTATTACATCTCTACTGTGTTCATCATTTGCCCCTAACAGGATTACCTGCACCATATATACAAAACATTCTCCTACGAAAATACAAGAAAATGAGACGTTGTGTATGATGGTATCACGAGAGAGTTAAGCTTTTGATGACATTGTTTAACATAGAATAAGAAAAGATAAAGTCTTGAGTTCGAGTTTCAGGACTGGGCGCTCCAGTATACCCCTCCTCCACCAGTCCCTATTATTAAAGAAAAGTGATTTTTTTTTACTTATAATTAGCTAGAGATACTTAAGTAAAATGCTGGTTCAAGTTAGAGATATTAATAGCTGTCAAAGCCATGATAGCATCAATGGGGCCATCAGTACATTTTGACAAAGAAACATGGTAAATCCAAATATTGCTTGCACCAAATATGGAAATTCCATCTCCATCACTTCTTGTCCGAAGCCCAAAATGATCAGCAGAATCCCTAATCATGCCACCAGATTCAGGAAAAATCATGGATTACCCACATTAGCCATTGAAAATCATTGTCATAATATAAAGTCGTAGAGAATCTCATACCAATGATTTGAATAATAAGAAGAGAAATTCTTGAGAATGCTTGGTTTTTAAGAATTCATCCATAAGGCTGGATTTTAGTTTCGGCAATGTTTTCCCTACATTTTGGTAGCTTTTTTTGTTGTGGCTTTCACAGTAGCTGATGCTGCAGATGAAGAAAGGAAGGTAATGTTAAATTTTAATTTTCTTTCACATTATCGTTAAGTGATTACTCATAGCCTCTAATTAATTCATGTTACATATGCTTGCAATGACCATATTTAGATTTGAATGTTAATCTCTTTATTTGAATTCTATTTATAACTTTTCTAATATACTCTTACGAATTTTCACAACGAAAAATGAGCTTAGTTGTGGATGGGGTGGTAATTGTTAAGGGATAAAATTTCATATTGAATAAAGATGTAAATATATACCAACTTATAAAAGATTGGACTACTCCTCTTAATAAGTTGACCTTTTAAGATGGAATCCCAATTCTTGATAGTAATAGGTTCATTTTGGATATCTTTGGAGCAAAGTTTATGTCAAATCAAATATTTATTTTATCTTATATAATTAATAAAAGGTTCCAATTAAAAAAAACACGGAGAATTAAATTTGCGTATCAAAATTCACACACAAGATTTTTCACGTTTTGTATGTTAGGTTAGATGTTTTCTTGTATGATTTTTTGGTTTACGAAAAAAAATTTCCTTCTTTTACTTCCATTATTTATATTTCTAATATATATTCTTTTGGTTTGTGAGTTTCAATGCATTTGCTGCCTATCTCACTCCTCAAAAGTGATAACTCAAGAATAACTAATCAAGAGGGGGATGAATTGATTTTTGAAACTTTTTCGACATTTAGTCTCAAAATAATACAATACACAAGATATGAATGCAAAGTATAATATTAGAATTAAATATGCAAGATTGATATCTTAATTCAAGTAAGAATATAGCACAATATAAATGACAATGTAAAGTAAAGTGCGATAATGTAAATATAACAAATCAATTTAATGGGATTCGATACACAATGTGTTCTACATCCCCGTTACCAAGCTCTCCGTCACGAGTAAGGCCAAATACACTATAATG
>OU503056.1:21107537-21121204 GCA_912172775.2 Fraxinus pennsylvanica | reverse complement strand
AAAAAAAAAAAATTTGAAGCAGCAAGCTTGCTGCCTGTAGGCAGCTATTTTTAGCTGCCTGCAAAGGCAGCTAAAGAAGAAGAAGAAAAAAAAATCCAAGCCGGCTCAACCCGCTAAGGCTCGGGCCGAGCCTCATTTTTTTTGGCCGGGCCCGGCTCAGCTCGGGCTCGGTTCGGCTCGGCTCGTTGCCACTGCTAGGTTTAAACCCACTTAAATCGAACCAACCCAATATCAAAAATCCTATCGTAAAATCTTCTCTCTTCTTATCTCTTCTCTCTTCTTCGAACTAAGCCTCCTGTAGTCGCTGATCTTCCTACTCCTCTCCGGCTATTAGCGTTGAAGACAAAAGATGAGGACACCCGATTTGTTTACTGTGCTTGAGTAAGTTGCTGCCATTTGCTCTGGTTTCAATGATTCTGATCTTCCATCTCACCTTGAAACCTATTTTCAAAAGCTGAAATCTTTCCCAGTAAAAAAATCAAAGTCCGATTTTTTGTCAACCAAAACCTTTAATTCTTCAAAAATCGCAAAATTCAAGAATAAGGATCTGATAAATGAAGCCAAAAAGGTTAACCCTAGTGAAGAAATTAAAGGATATTTTTCAAATGAAAAATCAAAGGAGAAAATGGGTTCAAAATCAACTAAAAATAGGTTGAAGAAAAACCCAGATGGTAAAAATTGTGTATCGCGTACAACATCATTTGAGAATGAATGTTTTCCTCCTTCGAAGAAAAACCCACAAAGGAAAATGGGAAAAAATGAATCGAAATCCCCATCTTCAGCTTCGTGGGACGATTTTCAACCACATCAATTTCAATAGAATAATGTGTTTTTTGTCTTATTTGAGCAATTTTTCGCGAAATGTCAAAAAAAAAAATGATGATGATAAGGGCTATGAAGGAGAAGGAAGAGATCTGTAGAGAGGCAAAGAAGATTGTCAAGTGGGCAAAGCAAGCTTTAGCAAGGATGGATGTTTCTAGCATTGAAGATGAGCTAAGTGATAATGAGAATTTTAAATGATCATTTACAGTTTATGTTCATTACATATTCATATACAAGAAGATACGGCTTTTTTTCTTTTAATCCTATCTTATGGTTTTCTGTTATGCTTCTGGGTTTTATTATTATAAAGATTCAAATTGCATACGTTTGGGTTGCTACATATTATATAGAGGAAAAAATTGATATGCTGCACCATTTTATGGTATGTTTCTAGAGCCTGTTTGGTATAGATTCTCATTTTTTATAGTAAATCAATTTTCATTTTCAACCACGCATTCTTCAATAAAATAATATTTTTNTCTCATTTTCAAGCACACATTTTTCAATAAAATAATATTTTCCATCATATTAATAATTTTTTCTTCTTTTTCAACCACACATTTCCCATCATATCACTATTCAAAAATCAATTCTTCCCCCAAAAATCTCAACCAAACACACTCCTAATAAATTGATGTTTTGAGATCACATGAGTAGTGAATTTTTTATTTCTTAGATGTTATTGGATATCATCTTTTTGCACTTTGCTACAAATCAAAAAAATAATAATAATTGCTGACACGACCTGAATCGAACCGAATCAGATCGGGTCGGGTTGATTCCCTTAAGGATAGGAGCAATTCGATTTAGAAAATAGCCCAAAATCAAAAAATTCGGGTCTGGTCAGGTTTGGATAAAAGTGGACCCGACCTAACCCGTTGCCTACTCCTTAGTGAAGCAACTCATATATTATTCAGTTTTTATCCTTTTCCAAGAATCAGAAAGTCGGAAGATATTGATCAAATCAGAAACTTTTTCCAGGAATTGGTGTAATTTGGGCTAGAGCTAAGGCTTTATTTTCATAGTCTCAAGCAAGTATATTTTGCGTTATGAACCGTATTTCATTGCTACTCTCATTCCTAATCGAGTTCCTGCGTCCTTTATTAACTTTTTCCTACTAAATTTGGAATCCAGCCTAAGTTTTGAGCCAGATTTCATTGATTGTTTCAAGGGCTCAATGGAAAAGGGAAATTGATCTTGTACCTCTCAATATCAAATCAAAACTAGATAAGGAAACGAAGAAGACCATTTCAAAATGAGCTTCCTGTAGCTATTGTACTCAAGCTGCCACGAAACTTAAATTTCTAGAGAAGAAATTAAGGGTCTGTTTGATAGCATGGAATTCCATGGAAAATGTCACATTCGAAGAAAACGAATTTCTCGTTGACTGTTTAATTGCAACGTGAAAATGGAAACTAAATTCCAAAGTACAATCACTTTAAACTGTATTTTCTTTGTTTTCATGGAAAACGAATTCATATGGGTTTGTTGGATTTTTGTTTTCCAACTAACATGGAATTAGAATTCCTTTCCACATTTGTCTATAAATCTGTTTGATTGGTTTAAATTCCATGAAAAATGTCAAATCCGATAAATTTAATTTTTACTTTAACTGTTTGATACAAAAGTGAAAATAGAGTTTGAATTCCAAGGTACAACCATTTTAAACTTTTTTTTGTCAATTTCATGGAAAATGCATTCCTATGATACTTAGGTTTTTATTTTTCAACTTACACAGAATTGGAAAGTCGTTCCACCTTTGTCAATCAAACAGATCATAAATGATATTTTTTGGAAAAGAAAATGGGTTCAAATGGGATGATGATCATGATGATGATGATAATATTCTAAGATGAGAATACCCATCACTTGGATAGAAATAGGCAAAATGGACGTTTTGCACAATCAAATGTTTAATTAGGGATGAATGCCAAAAATGAAAGATAGTAATGTTTCGCACAATAATAATGAAAATGTAAAAATATTATGGGCTCACCATCCTTTATTTTATTGAGAATAATATTCAGATGACCTGATGCTTTTGATGAGTATCTTACGAATATTAGAATATTAAGAAAAGCATATTCTATCATCCATGAATGAATCATGCTTCATGTACGGAAGCATGGTTCTATACAACACCATTAGATACACACAATGCAGGGATGGGTGAGTTTTTTTTTTTCGTTTTTATTCTGATGGGATCCACACATGTGAGTGGGTGTAAAACATATGTAAAAAAAATTATGTACGTATGGTTTTTCCCACCATAAATATAGGAGCACATCTATTGAAAAAGTTGTTGGATGCTCTTCACACCCCACTAGGGCTGTCAATGGATTGAATTTTGATCTGAATTCGACAAAATTAACGGGAGATGGATTTAGGGTCTCAGTCCGATAGTACGATCAAGATTCGAATCCGATAATCCGTTAACTAAATGAATCAAATATGGATATAAGTAAATCCGATCCGATAACAATCTGATTCGATTTGTTACAAATAATTGAGTCGGTAAAATATTTTTATGGCATATTATTTGTCACTAAAATAAATAAATTTAGAATAAAAAAAGTAATCAAATTCAAAGTATAAAAAAATTGAAAATTTTNCGAATCGGTCATCGACCCGAAAATGAAGAGGGTCAATGGTCAAAAAACCAATCGGGGTCGAATCGATTGTCAAATTGAATAAATAACTATACACATAAATATTAAATATTATAAAAACAATAAATTTTTTTAAATTTTAGCTTACTAATTTAAAGCAAATAAATATCTATATATTTTTTTAATTAAATTTATTATTGTAATTTATTTTACAATTTCAAAAACTAAAAATTAATATGTAACAAATAATTTGATTTGTTAATGGAAATAATGAAATAAAATATTTATATTTAGAATTGAAATTCAATTTTACCCTATCCCACATCAAATTTCAGTAGAAAACTAGAAGATGATCTCTCTTTTAAAAAGGAATATCATGATGTTAGAAGTTACTATTAGGCTAGCTAGTAAAAATAGGTGGGTCTCAAGTTAATTCAAATTTTTTTAAAAAACATTGATTTTTTTCCTAATTTTTATTAATTTCGAATCGGATTATCGAATCGAATATTCGATAACATAGCAAATCGAATATGGATTTAATTATCAAATATCCGTTGGATTATCGGATCGGATCGGATTAGATAATTTTCTTATTTGATCGGATAGGATATAAGCCGATTTGATCCATATCCGATCCATTTACAGTCCTACACCCCACTCCCCAACACAAAAGTAAGTGCAAAAATGTTAATAATTAATAACATTGAAATTGATTTTTATTAGTTGGCATAATTTATAGTTGCTAGCAAAATAAGCAAATTATTTTTGTTTTATTCTAAAATAAAAAAAAAAATACTAATACTATAAGTCATTAATCTTATGATGGATTTAATGAATAGGTGAAAATAAATTTAGAGAATTGGCTATGGTGTAGAAATATTTTTACAAGAAAATTAACAAAACTGCGTGGCAAATAACTTTCATCACTAGACGACCAGCCAATAAATTCTTACGAGATTAAAAAACCATTATGTAGAAGGCATGAATTGTGGAAGGCAGTGATGAAGACTCTCTTGAGGCCAGAAGTTAAAAGTCATGCACGAACTTGGAAGTCAATAAAAGCATAACTCACGATTTACTTGCTCGAGCTGTTGAAGGCCTGGTGGCTAGGTGTCCTGGATATAGTCTGGCTAAGTTGGGAAACCTAGGTATCAAAAAATTAATAAATTCATACGAGTTTAAAAAAAAAAAAAATCATTTCACAAATTGTAAAGCTATTTAATAATTGATTCCAATAACAGAATTTCTCTGAAAATATTAATTCAAAACATTTTTAAGAAAATACAAGAATAATCCATTTTTTAAAAAAATAATAGGGTCATAAACGTAATTTTCTCAATCATAGTAGCTTGATAAACAATAACACCGGAGCTAAGACGACTCACCATCTTCCTCGCTTCCTCTCTCTAGAACATTCTTATTTCTCTCTCTACATTTTTTTTTTTTTTTTTTATCTTTCTGCAAAGGCAAAAGAAAATGGTGATGGCAAAGGGTCCAGGCCTCTATTCTGACATTGGCAAGAAAGCCAGAGGTAGTTAATCTTGTGGGTTTGATATATACGTGTATATACATCTATATAGGTTTGCGTATTTTTTTTTCCCTTTTTTTGAGTAAAATTGTGTGTATTTATTTGATGGTGATGAAATAATATTTGTGGGTTTTTCAGATCTTCTTTACAGGGATTATCAGGCTGATCATAAATTCACTATCACTACTTACACTGCAGATGGGGTGGTGAGTAAAATGCATATTTCTTTAGGTATTTTTACATTTGTGATTTATATACTCATGCTCATGTTTGTATGTGTTATATAGGGGTCCAGTTTAATGATATTTATGAAACGAAATTCAGCTTCTGGAGAAAAGAAATGGTTCTTGTGTTGTTCATATATTTTTATCCCTTTTAATTAGCAGGGAATAACAATTTATTGCTCAATATTTCCCCTTTTGATTAAGTATTGGTATTGTCTTTTAATTACTTTTAAAGTAATTAGTTATGCAAAGGCTGAGAAGTATGAAAAATGGATTATTTAATCCTCCATATTATGCAGTATTTCTGAAACAATTCCTAGCACAATACTGAGGGCATGTTTGTTTTCGTCAAATTCTACAGGAAATCAATTCTAATTTTCAACCACACATTTTTCAATAAAATAATATTTTCCATCACATCAATAATTTTTTCTTCTTTTTCAACCACACATTTCCCATCATATAACTATTCAAAATCAATTCTTCCCCCAATTTATCAACCACACATTTTTTAATAAAATAATATTTTCCATCACATCAATAATTTTTTTTCTTTTTCAACCACACATTTCCCATCATATCACTATTCAAAAATCAATTCTTCTCCCAAAAATCCCTACCAAACAAGCAGTAAACCTGTCTTTGCAACTTCATATGTGTAGAGGCTTGCAAGGAATATATAGATTTGAATACCCAATAAATGCAACTGCAATTGTGGTGGAAGTTCGACATAATTTTGAACTTGAGCATGTTTGATTCTGCATAATAACTTTTCTAGAAAAGTAAGATTTGATAGTAAGAACGATAGCTTTGAAATTCATGTTCATCAAATAATTAACTTAAGAGTTTGACCTACTTTAGATTAAACCCAAATGTGATCATGTTGAAGTCTTGGCTTTGGCAACTATAATGCTCGGACTCTTCACTCCGGCCGGAGTGCCCGTGTCGACTCGACACGACATGAGTATAGGTATGGAACGCTTCGAGTTCCGAGAATTTGGAGCGTTACAAAAGCAATGATAAAACTTTATCCTTCTATGAAAGTTAATAAGCAGGCTATATCATGACGAGATGTCCCAATCTAATGGCGATGGGTTTTTACTTTTAACAACGGTATAGCCAAGCATTGACTAGACAATCAAATTGGAATAGCATGCACAAAATTTGTGCATGATGGAAAGTTGACATACTACCATTGGTTGGTGTATGTATTTCCTGTAGTCAGAGTAGCTGCTTTACTGTGACGGTATACCAATTATGTCAGCTTTTCTCTTCTGTTGAGCTTATGGTGCATGCTCTTTTATTTCTTACGTGAATAACCATATGCCACTACAAAGACGATAAAAAATAAGACCTTCAGAAAAATTGAAAGATGCTTGAAAATCAGACATCTGCTACAAGGGCCTTATTCAGATTTGTTTTATTTTTTTAATTTTGTTGCAGTCTCGGTTATAAATGTGGAGGTAAGGCCAATACTAATTACCCCCTGTCTTTGTATCAATTCCTTCTATTAACATAAGACATAAGGTTTGAAGCAAAAAACCCAACCATATCGGATTAAGGGTGTCAAGTCCATTCAAAGATATGGATAAAATGAATTATGAGAAACCATACCTTTTTCATGTGTACAAGTTGTGAAGGCAGGCAATTTAATTTGTTTCATTAAGTGCGACCGCTGAGAAGCTCTTGTAGTCTACTCCATATATCATATTCATATGGATAACGTTTCTAATATATCCACCCACTAAATTAATTCTTTGGTTAATGTTGACCAAATTCAATATTTATTTAGAATTTAACATTATTCAAAAAAGTTCACGAATTTAAAGTGTGTAATTCACTCCGGCCGGAGTACTTGTGTCGACCTGACACTGCACGGGTACGGGTATGGAATATAGGGCGTACATGGCAAAAATCAATGGGACACAGCCAGGGGTGGAACATGTTGGAGCTTGGCTACCGCCATTGCTGCAAGAGTGTAAAACCACAAAGTCGCGAAGCTTGGTGAAGGCTTAGGGAAGGAGTAAAGAGTGTGGGCTTGGGCCTTTTTTTGTTTTGAATGTTGGGCCTTTTTTGTTTTGAATTTGGGCCTTTTTATGTAGACAGAGGAGGAATATGGGCAACTTACAAAATTACCCCTAAAATTAGGAACCTTTTGAAAAATCATATGAAAAGCATTTTGGAAGTAAAAAATACTGTCAATTTTTTACTAAAAACTGACAATGTCACCTTTTAAAGTTAAGTATCGCTTTTTTATTAAAAAATGACATACAATCTCACTTTTATTAAAAAGTGACGTTTGTCACTCAAAAAATGACTAAAATTTTAAGAAATTGATAGAAAAAAAGTGACAAACATTATAAAAAGTGATAGAAATTTTAAAAAAAAAATGGACAAGGACTCAAAAAAGTAACAAACATTCAAAAAGTGGCAAAACACTCATCAAAACCTTGGAATCAGTTTAATAAAGTAACATAAATTTAAAAAAATGTTGACTGAAAAAAGTGACAAAATACCAATTAAAAACTTTGAAATCAATTTAATAAAGTCACAGAAATTATAAAAAAAATGATAAAAACTCAAAAAAGTGACAAAACTTAAAAAAGTGTCAGACACTAAAAAAGTGACAAAACACCAATCAAAACCTTGAAATCAGTTCAAAAAAGTGACAAAAACTCAAAAAAGTGACAACCACTCCAAAAAGTGACAAATGCCCCAAAAAGTGAAATAATATTCAACATCAATCAAAACTTTAGAAGAGATCCAAAGAATGGTTGATTTTATTTTGTATATTGTTTATACATGATTATGCTTCACTTCTATTAACTAAAAATAGAACAAAACTTCATTTTTAGGAACATAATTACCAATAAGTTGGAAGTGATAAAAATTCAAAAAATTGGCAAATTTCTTTCTAAGATCAAACTTCTTAACTCTCCTGTGTCAATGTACCACTAAGATACGTTAATGTTAAATTGTAGAGTTGCATCCCCAATGAAAAAGATTCCATATTCGACTCAATGCCAAGATTTTAATATCAAGAATTCACATATATGAACATTTTATACATCCCATACGTGCAAGTATACACCAAGTACATAAATATGTACAAGCATTAAAGCAATACATTATACAATGAGATGAAAAGATCCTCGATTCTACTAAAAGCTTATGCACAACATAAAATGTTGGCTAAAGGAAAGGACCTCGTAAAGGGAATGGTTGAGAGTGGTTATGTGATCAGACCACTAACTTGGGATGCACTTGTGAAGCTTTACGTTGATGTCGAAGAAGTAGAAAAGGCAGACTCCACACTGCAAAAGGCTGCTAAGAAGAAAAGGGACAAACCAATGTTTATTTCATATATGGCAGTTACGAACTAATATGCTAAGAGAGGTGACATCCACAATGCTGATAAAATGTTCATTACATATAATCACATTCCACAAAACTCATCAAATACCAACCCCAAAAACATGTTTTCTTCCTGCAGCCTTTTCATGTACGTAGGTTCATCCTCACAACACTAAAACAGGAAGGAAATGATAGAGAATAAGTTTACAACCTGTTTTTGCATCCATTGAGTATAATGAAATCTCCAATTTCAATAGGCATTATCTACAAAGTATGATAACAAATACATAAAATTCTAAAGAATTTTCATTGCAAACAATCTTTTCAAACCATATTACTTCATCTTTTAAGTTTACATCCCAATAATCACCAATAAGAACAACAATGATTCTATGTAAAGAGCATATGTATGTGCAAGTTGCAACTAAAATAAAGATTCAAGTGTCTATCAAAGATTACCCCCAATAAATTGAAAATCATAATTATATAAACCCATTATTAACACAATTAAATTAATTCATTTGGAAAACAAACTACCACTAGGGACACCAACTAATAAAACCCCAGAATAATAGCTTTTTCTCGTCTTTTTCAGACCATTTTTCATTTCTACGTTCATTTTCTCAATCGAAAGACCCAAAAAATATCATTTTACTAAATAAACTAGCATAAAATCTCATTCACAAGGAAAACAAAAATGCATTCAATCACATTGAAATAAATAAATATAAAAAAAAATAAAATCAAAATGAGAAAATATGTTGTTGAACTTGAAATTGTTGAGCAGAATTTGGTTCCGATCTTGGGGATGATGATTTAGATGTAGGCACTAGTGAGGATTTTGGGGTGCACAGTTGGTTTTACTTTCCTTCGGCAATGGTGTAGTTTTGGGGAATATGATTTAGGATTTGCAGGTGATTAAGTGGGGAGGGTTTGAGCGTATTAAATACGGGAGTAAAAGTTTAATTAGTTGAAGGGTATTATTCTAATTGATTAATTTTGGAGGGTATTGGGTCTAATTATCCCGAAGAATATTGGCCTGATTGTTTTAAATTTCAAAAAGAATATTGATCTGAGCGAAGACTGTAGAGATATTTTTAGGGTTTTCAGTTTTCCGCTTCACACTTCTGTGTGTAAAATGGGCCGGCAGATAAGCCCACTTAATTATGAAGTCCCAATTTTATTGTGGGTTTAAAGAAAATATATAATTTTTCGTTGATTATCTCTAAAAATATACGAATTTTTATTTTCTTGTTTCATTTACTATGCTCCAAATGCTAATTTTATTATTATTATTATTATTATTATTATTATTATTGGAATTTTCTCGGTTTATTCAAGGATTAAATATTTTGCCCTTGTTTGATCCACATTCTAAAAAAAATTCATTCTTTCAATACTCATTTTCAACCACATAATTTTTAATAAAATAATATTACACGTAAATCCAAAAAAAATTCTTTTTTTTAACCACATATTTTTCATCACATCATTATTTAAAATACATTATTTTCTTAACAATGTGCATCAAACAAGGGCTTTTTTTTTTTTTATATTTAGAAATATTGAATTCATTTATTTTAATCCTTTTGAAGTTTGAAAGACGTACCTACATACCCGTGTCTGAAATTTAGACTATTTTTGGACATGTACCCGTATCCTACATTTTAGAATATAAAATATCCGACATTCAGATACATGTCCGTACCCGATACCCATACCGAAGTATGAGCATCATAGTTTGGCAATGTAGTAAGTTGTTAGGCTTTGAATACCAATTGTTTACCATTGTAATTGAAAGAATTTCTGGTCATGGTGCTTGGGGTTTTTATTCAACTTTTGCAATAACAGTTTGTGAGTTTTCTAATTAGTAGTTTTTAATCACATTAAAGATCAGGTTTGCTATCAGGCATCTGGATGAACCTATAATCATTTTTCTTATGGTTTTGGGTGTAATTACCATATTTAATTTGGTTTTGGTACATTTTGATTTCTACAGGCTATTACATCGACTGGAACTAAGAAAGGGGAGTTGTTGCTTGCAGACGTTAACACCCAGCTGAAAAACAACAACATCACAACTGACATAAAAGTGGATACCAACTCTAATGTAAGTTACAAATTGTTGCTTAATGCTTTACTTGGCTAAGATTTATTAATATGAAGGTATTATTGGTTATCTTCTCTGATCAGTTTCATGAGATTGTATCTGAGATTTTTATAATGAACCAACATCCAAAAATTTTGGGATCCACTTAAACTAAAAATGTTCCCTTTTGCAGTATCCAATATCAATTTGGTTTGGTTGGTTATATTGTTTATTTTGGTTGCTGAAATTGAATTTAGAGATTGTAAGCACAAATTAATAATGAAATAAAGCATTTCCTGAAATTTGCTTCAAATTTTGAAGTTTCTCTAATATATCATGTATGTATATCGTATAGATTTTTCTTATTTTGAATGTATGCACTTCACTTCAGTGAATTGTGTGCCTCACTTTGTGCTTAAGAATTCCAGCAGGCCTTGATGCTTTATTTTGCTTTAGACATTTAATAACTATGAAACTCATGTTTATGCGCTGTTGAAGTTTAAGGTTTGATCTCTGATATGCACTTAAGTATTCCAAATGCAGTTATTCACTTGATGAACTTATCAACTCGATGTTCCAAAACCCACCCCCTATTTTACAAACTTGACTATAAGCAAGACTTTGTTGACTCCAGTCATAAATATTAGTTTTGAAGTCCTTTGCAATTGTTTATTATTCTTTGTGATATTCACGTTTAACATCTTTTTGTTTTTCTGGCTCTACTTCTTTTTCACATTTCAAAATAATTTTTTGAAATGCAACATGTAGAGCGTGTATAATTATTTCGTAAAAATGTGATTGAATATGGTATTTTTATTGTTATTGAGATTGACGGGATTTCTTATTTGGAGCTAGTCTTCAGAGGCTGTTTTTAAAATTGGCAAACCACCACATTTAATGAACATGCTCATTTGGTTCAAAAGGTTGTCTGTTTATGTAGGTTTACACGACCATCACTGTTGATGAGCCTGCTCCCGGAGTGAAGGGTATCTTTAGCTTCATTGTTCCTGAACAAAAATCTGGCAAGGTATTCTAGTCCTGTATCTTTATCCGGTGTGCTTGTCATATCTTTTAGACGTGTTTGATATGATGTATTGGACAGTACGTTTGACAAGATTTTAGCTTTTTCTTCTTTAACGATGTCCAATATTGTAAGATCGGCCTTGCCAAAAAAGCCATTTGTGCACTATTTTGCAGTATCCCATGAGTAATTAGTATTTTAAGTTTTACGTGTCTGACTTCTGGTAATTTTGGCAATAGGTGGAACTTCAGTACTTTCATGAACATGCTGGAATTAGTACTAGCCTTGGACTAACAGCAACACCCGTTGTCAATTTCTCTGGTGTTGCTGGGAACGACACTGTTGTTTTTGGGACCGATGTATCATTTGACACGGCTACTGGGAATTTTATTAAATATAATGCGGGAGTTAGTCTCACAACTTCTGACTTAATTGCATCCTTGGCACTGTGAGTACCTTTTCAGTTAAAAAAAGACAATAATATGGTATGTTTAACCATCTGTGGTCGAGGTAAACGAGACTGTGTGTACTGCATGTGAGAGCGTGATTTTTGAATGGTTTTGCACCTCTCTTGGAAGGTTCTTGTCTGTTTCTTTGTTTCTCAGGACTGTTACTTTCCACAGGAATGACAAGGGGGACTCCCTTTCTGCATCGTACTTCCACACAGTAAGCCCATTGACCAACACAGCAGTCGGAGCTGAGTTGAACCACCGCTTTTCGAGCAATGAGAACACTCTCACCATTGGGACGCAACATTCATTGGATCCTCTAACCACACTGAAAGCTCGAGTGAACAACTATGGCAAGGCGAGTGCTCTTATACAGCACCAATGGCGTCCAAAATCTCTCGTCACAGTTTCTGGTGAAGTCGACACAAGGGCACTTGAAAAAAGTGCCAAGATTGGATTGGCGGTCGCTCTCAAGCCATGAAGTAAATATTTTGTGAGTGGAAGTTGTCAGCATTTTGTTAAGATACAGAGGAATAAGATGAATAGTGTTTTGCTTAAGCGATTAATTCGATCATTTATCTGACCTTGAGTATGTATTCATTGTTTTGTGAACAACAATTTTCTGGTGAGACAAGGTAGCTCGACATTTTCGATTTGCTGGCCTGTCAATGGCCAGGGCATCAGCCATTTGAAAATTAAGAATAATAAAATAAATTAACTATGAACTTGTATTTTGATTGTATGGTATGGATATCACGTTGTTGAAAGCAGTTACTCATTGGAATATTATATTTGGACAACTCATCATTTGTCATTCCCTCGTAAATTTACCGCTATGTTCAATCACTTCTTCAGTAGAAACTTCAATGGTAAAGCCGGGGTGGCCTTTACGGTTTTAACTTCAAGAACTAAAGAACTTCCCTGTGTGAAAAATAAATCAAGGAGCTCACTTGGTAAATAGAAAGAGTTCATTCCCTTCTTGAGGATTAGGGTTGTAAGCAAAAATCGTCAAATCGAAACCGCAATTTCGAAACCGGCGGTTTGGTGCTACGTGGATCTGTCAATGAAATGGTTTTGAATCAAACCAAACCGGTTAAAAACGGTTTGATTTAGGTTTGAGAATTTTAATTACAGTTTCAAACCAAACCGGACCGGCGAAAAAAATATATAAAATAAAAAATTGATTTTTTTAAAAATTTTTCCAAAATTCCGATTTTGTAAATTTAATAATTTTGTCATTTTGTTGGCATTTTTATCAATTTCTAATTTCATATTAATTATTATGATTTACAACCTGCCCAACTCTCAACCCAGCCCGCTATCTTAATTTAAAAAAAATAAAAAAAAAAACGAACTCAAACTCTCACAAACACAACCCTAATCCCTAACCTTCCATCTCTCTCTCTCTCTCTCTCTTCTAAATTTTCCTCAAATAGTCGGTAGTCTACGGTCAGAATCTTCAGTTGTCAGCGACAGTCGTCGGTAGTCTATAGTCAGCGACGGTCGTCGTTGCAAGACTGCGTGATTTTTTGTGACCTGTGGGTTAGTTTAGTGATTTTTTTTTTTTTTTT
>OU503056.1:21063177-21097876 GCA_912172775.2 Fraxinus pennsylvanica | reverse complement strand
CTCTTCAAAATCGTATTAATTGGCAGAACGACACTTGTGTCTTGGAACGACACTTGTGTCGTTCTGTTGATTTTTCCCATATTTTGCTACTTTTCAAGACAAGAACATCAAGGATTGGACCTTCTAATCTAAGAAGGACGAAACTGTTGATTGCGTGACAACTAACGGTGGAATTGATATAGAATATAAGGCATCAATCGATGAAAACACAAGTTTTAGTCTAGATTCGTTTCAAAGTAAACGTAATGAGTGTATATCAAGACTTTTGTAAATAACGTCTCCAGCCTACTACTTAAATGGGTTCAGTTTATCGATTATCGTGGTTTGGACGGGGTCGCGGCTCTTCAAAATTGATTTTAGAGCCAGAACGACACTTGTGCCGTTTTCTTTTTTCCTCTTGATTAAGTAATGGGCATAAATTTCGAATGTTGTAAGCGGGTGTTCAGCCTGCAACTTAAATGAGTTCAACTCATCATTATCGTCGTGGATCTTCAAAATCGATTTTAGAGCCAGAACGACACTTGTGCCGTTTTCAAAACAGTAACGACAGTTGTGTCGTTTTCTTTTTTTCCTCTTGATTAAGTAATGAGCATAAATTTCGAATGTTGTAAGCGACGTGTTCAGCCTGCAACTTAAATGAGTTCAACTCATCATTATCGTGGTTTGGACGGGTCGCGACTCTTCAAAATCGATTTTAGAGCCAGAACGACACTTGTGCCGTTTTCAAAACAGTAACGACAGTTGTGTCGTTTTCTTTTTTCCTCTTGATTAAGTAATGAGCATAAATTTCGAATGTTGTAAGCGGCGTGTTCAGCCTGCAACTTAAATGAGTTCAACTCATCATTATTGTGGTTTGGACGGGTCGCGGCTCTTCAAAATCAATTTTAGATGCAAAACGACAGTTCTGTCGTTTTGGTAGACGTTCTCAAAGCAGTAACGACACTTTTGTCGTTCTGTTGATTTCTCCAATATTTTGCTACTTTTCCAGTAACGACTTGGTCTTTCATTATCTCGATAAATATAAAAGTATGTCATTTCAATCGTTTTTTGTAGCTTGTCAATCTTTTTGTGTTATACATGTTAATAAGTTATTAGAGGTCGTTTCGTTGAAAAAATAAAATTACAGCAGATAACGACTGTAGTGTCGTTTTACGTTGCAGATAACGACTGTAGTGTCGTTTTACATTGCGAATGCGGACCTTTTTGAGCAACAAGAGATCGAATTGGTGCATTATTGGTCGATGTTAAGTCATGGTGTTCGTCGTCTGGGTTAGTACTATCCACTGGTGGTGGTGCCGACCATGGGTGTCGCCGGAGGTAGGTTTTCCGGGAGAAGAAGAGTGGGCGAGAACTAGTTTTTTGGGCTGGTTTGTTGCTAATTCTGGTGGTTTCATGGATAATGGTTGGTTGGAGGTTGTAGATGGGAGTGAGACGAGGTTAGGGGTGGTGGAGTCCGATGGTTTGGGTGACCGAAAAGTGGTGGAATGGGGCTCCTTATGTGGCTGCTGAAAATGGGTGAAAATGAAGAAGAAAGAAGAAGGTGAAATGAAAGAAGTTGGGTAAATAATTTGATATAAATTGAAGGACAATTTTGTCATTTTACCATTAAAACATTTTCATTTTTTTTATTCTATTTCATTGTTGGTCAAATGCCATTTATCCAAAATCATTGTTGAGGGGAGTTACTTGGCCAAATTTCCCTTTTTTCACTCGATGATGCTACGTTACATGGTCTTCTATACCATCTTTTACACTGTACAACATGACAACATATCGTTGGACAATTTAAAAAATTAAATATTTTTTCCTCTAATCATCTTTTAACACCACATCAAATGTCAGCACGTAGTGTACATTTAGCATTATTCTTTTTCACCAGTCAAATCTCGTTAACAAAGATGATGTTTAGCCCATGTTTGATCAACATTCTTCCCAAAATTCATTCTTTCAATACTCATTTTAAATCACATATTTTTTAATAAAATAATATTATACGTAAATTCAATTTTTTTTTTATTTTTTAATCACATATTTTTCATCACATGACATCATAAAATGCATTTTTTCTTAATAATGTGCATCAAACGCCACCTTTAGCATGATATATAAATAAATAAATAAAAATACATATACATACATGTATATATGCCTTGAGTATGGGAGGATAGAAGTTCAAATTATTAAAAGTATCCTTGAAGCGTATTGTAGCTGGCACTTCCTTGATGTTTCCAAATAGAGGAATTCCAAGGACAAAGTAGAACGAGAAAATTAAGAATAATAAAATTGACCAAAAAGAAATTTTGAGCATTGTCAATATTTATACTTATTATAATTGTTTTGAAGGTAATATTTAAGACTTTTATAAGAAAAATCTTTTATTAGGTAGTCCACTCCCTCCTCCCAAGCACAATGGCTACAACTACGAAGGAGGGACGAGAATTTTGTTGGAACACTCAAAATAAAATTATGAATATCTTTTAGGTTTCGATATTTTTTAAGGATGATTACTAAATTTTTCTAATAAAGACAACATCGTGATGATCTATTGTGGAAAGAATTGTCAAATGAGGTTTGCATAATTTTTTAAAATAAATAAAGGAAATATATAATAGTTAATTTCCTCATAGAATGTAGGCTCAATTTCTTTTATCAAATTTTTATGGTTCGAAATTATCCATCTCTTCATATATGAAAATTTTTCTCATTTGCTCCATACGTTTGTGTGTAATTGAATGGAGTGAAAGAAAAGAGTTGATTATGGGAGTTTGACATATAAAGCTCTGTAATATATACATTTGTGTATGTTTGTATATGCTTTTATGTGAATTTTTATGAAAATTGAAAAGAAAAAAGAAAGAGACAGAAGTAGCTCGTGTTAACTCTAAGATTGAATTACTCCCTCAATCTCAATTATATAAGATTGTTTCGTTTTTCACACGAATTAAGAAAACTTCTTTAATGTTATTGAAAAATTAATTTTTGTCAAGATCTTTCCTAATTTACACATATTTAATTTTCAGTATGTAAAACTAAATTATTGTTGGACTAATAAAGAATTTGAAGAAGAATAAATGAAGAGTTATTCCTTAAGTACAGGAATAACTCACAGAATTTTGACAGAATTTTGAATTTTCTGCATCATGTCCGTCCTTGTGTATTTTCCCTCTTCCCATCTTTGAATCTATTCCATCCATTTCAAAATTCTGTATAAAATCTGTATAATTATTCTGTACTTGTAGCAAGATTCATAAATGAAAGTTGTTTCATATTTCCAAGAAGTGAGAAATGTGTGTGTTTGGATGATTTCAAGAAGTTGGTATATTAAGTGAAGGAAATTTAATAAGGGTATATTGGTAAAGGAATACAACAAAATATTTTACATTAGGAAACAAGCCTATATATTTGGGACATGAGAAAAAGAAAACTCAACCTATATAATTGGGACAGATAGAGTATTAAGTAGAGACCTGAATTGATTGATAGATTATTTTAACAAAAGTAAAATAGACATTTTATGAAATATAAGCAAGGAAATAAACTATTTTTGGGGAAAAAATAAAAGACCTTCCAGAAAGTGAAAGTTGAATGAAAAAATAGAGCAAAAATCTTCTAGAATTTTTCTTAGGAGAAATCAATTATTTTTTATTTATTTTCCTGTTTAACATTTTCCATTGAATTTGAAGTACCAACCCTTGGCATTGAGTGAAAAAACTGAAAAGGCGAGGGCCAAAATTGAAAATTTGGGGGAGACAGACCATTTTTCACGGAGTGGAAAGTGGAAAACGCGGGCAGTTAGGGCAGGAGAGATAACAAGGACAGGACCCACCTGAATGGCGACGTGTCAATATTTTCGGCTTGCGAATACAGCCGCGCGCCAGTGGGAAGATGATATGAACAGTGCTTTTCTTTTATTTTCTTTTCTTATTTTCTTCGAGAATAGGTAATATGCAAACCAACTAATTTTGTAGTAAAATATTAGATTGTGCTACTATACTATGAATCTTGTATTAATGATGAATTATTTATATTTGACCAATAGAGAGTAAGTGATTGAAGAGAAATAATACATCGAGATATTAATAAGTGTCAATTTTATTCTTTTCTTAAGAGATCTAAGGGATAATTGGAAAATATATTAATTTTAACTATTGTCTGTGTATGATTAATGATTGAATAATTAAAGCGTTCAACTCATAATTTGTTTATTCATAGGTTCAATGTGCTTCTTCTTCTTCTTTTTTTTTTTTTGATATCCAGATATCCTAACTTACACCAGACTAAGTCCTGAACCACTCATTCCCGGCCCCTCAGTGATGGGTGGAGGTTAACCCGGGATATGCCCAAGTTGACCAGGGTCTATGCACCCTTTATACTCCTGACCCCAAGGGAGCCTCCCTCCATGGATATTACATCACCAAGCTGCTCTACCCCAATTGAGTATTACAACACTTAGCTGCTCCANCACCCAAATTAAGTATTACAACACTCAGCTGCTCCATCCAGAAATCGAACTCCCCACCCTGGGGTTGCAAGCCCAACATTGCCTATCGTTTGTCAACTTAGATGTGCCCCGGGGGGCGGTCCAATGTGCTTCTTGACTAGAAGAGGGATGTATTCACTAAAATGACAAAGGCAAATTGTTTGATTCTAAATTAAATTGTGATCGTTATATATTTGTGTGCGCAAATCAAACTATTATTCAAATTGCGTATTAAGAATTTCTTATATATGGACCACAGTATACGTACAAAAATAACATTCTAAAAGTCCAAAACTAGATGAATGCAATATGAGAAGGAGCACTTTACAATACACTTCAATATATTCAAAAAGGACAATACACCTTATGATTGATCGAAGGTGTTACGTCACTTTCACTCCAACCTAATTGTCCTTCAACATGACTTTGTTTAGTAAGTGCGTAATAAATTGTTTAGTAAGCAATTTATAAAGTACACAATAAAACTTTTTGAATTATGCTAAATGTACATTTCATGATGTACATCATTTTTTACGTTGTGTGGGAATTCAAAAGGCGTTAGATGGGAAAGTGTCTTTTTTAAAAAAAATTGTTCAATCATGTGTTGACACGTGGCACAATATAAAAAATGAGTTAAAACAAAATGTATATTTAACATGATTGAAACTTTTTTCAATCACATGGAAATAATTAGTCCATGTTTTACAACCATTAAAATGAGTTTTGCACTAGTGAGTTTTGGCAAATGTGATTGAAAATTAAGAAAAAAATTGGATTTACGTACAAAATATTTTATTGTGAGAATATTTGATTGAAAATAAGTTTGAAAAAAAATTTATTTTAATAATTGTCAAACAGAGACTAATTAAGATGCTCTTGTAAAACATTATCATACGCAAATTAAAAATTATTTCTCAATGATTAATTGTATTCCATTCCATTTCATGTACTTTTTCCTAACCAAATTATAGTGGGATCTTGAATAAACAAGTTGTTTGATAGTGTTCATATTTGCTTAGAGTATCTTTAAGAGATTCTTTAAATATGAGATGATCTCTATTTTAAAGAGTCAATATTTAAAATCATGTTTCAAGAGACTCTTTAAATGAACATTTTAATTTAAAGATTGGGTTTGATTCTCCAAAATGTTTCAATTTTTAATGTATGAAATCAATAAAATAATCTAAAGAAAAACAAATTAAAATAAAAGATAAAAAAAATAATAAATATTTTTTGGGAATAGTAAAATTAAGTATTAAATATAAAAAAATTGTTGGAGTATTTCAAAATTTAAACTCTCTAAATATATATATATACCCTCCAAATGATAGAATATACTCTTTAAAAATAGAGAGTATATTGGAGATGATTGATTACGCCCAAAAAATAATACAGTAGTTGTAGTGCAGTTTTGGGGTGTTGTATCCACAGGGAGATGGAAAAATGTTTAAAGGATCCAAAATGAATGAATTGTTCTCTCAAGAGTGTAGTTGAATTCAATATTGGAAAAATGAAGTTAAAAATTAATAATTTAAAACAGTGAATCATCGGGATTTCCACGATTTGATTGGATCATTTACATCAATTATTCAGTTTTGTAACTCAATTAGAGACTTTCCTGACACTCTAATCGGAAGATTTATCGTGAAAAATAATTTATTTTACAAATGTAATCCTAGAATCTATATTTATGACATGTTTATACAATTTTATTGAAATTAGATTCATAAATCAATCATATACTTCAAGTATAAAACAGTAAATGAATCATATCAATAAAATAATTGAGATTTCAATTCAACAATTAATTCTATTCGTCGATGGACAAGACATGACTAAATCTATTATTAATTTAATAAAAGTTAAATCAAACTCAACATATATTCGTGAAATTGAAATTCAACAAATATTTCGATTAAACAATGGAAAAAGCATAACTAAATCCATGAAAAATCTAATAAGAATTAAACCAATTTCAATATAAATTTATAAGAAAGAGACTTTCCTGACACTCTAATCGAAAGATTTATCGTGAAAAACAATTTATTTTACAAATGTAATCCTAGAATCTATATTTATGACATGTTTATACAATTTTATTGAAATTAGATTCATAAATCGATCATATACTTCAAGTATAAAGCAGTAAATGAATCATATCAATAAAATAATTGAGATTTCAATTCAACAATTAATTCTATTCGTCGATGGACAAGACATGACTAAATCTATTATTAATTTAATAAAAGTTAAATCAAACTCAACATATATTCGTGAAATTGAAATTCAACAAATATTTCGATTAAACAATGGAAAAAGCATAACTAAATCCATGAAAAATCTAATAAGAATTAAACCAATTTCAATATAAATTTATAAGAATGAAAACCTAAATTCTAGCATTGTTTGACANATGAAAACTTAAATTCTAGCATTGTTTGACAATGAAAAGATCAAAATAATTAAATAAAAGATATGAAATCACCAATTCCAACCGAGTTCCTTCGTAGTTTCACCAAGTTCTTTAATTCCTCATGTGTTTCTTGAGTCAAATCAATGAATGAATGATGTAGAATGAAGAATGAGGCGTTCTAGGGTGTTTTTAGAGTTGAAGAGTCGTGCAAGATATGTTACCAAAGAAGTTTGAGTTGTAAAAGGAAATTAAAGATTCGTCTATGAAAAATGCATGTGCACGCATGTCATATATTTCCTTGTGCGCGCGTTGTTCATTGGTTTTAGGCACGGTAAGTGAAATTCATGCCCGTGCGCGCGCGAGAGAATTTGTTTGCGCTCTCGCTCAGGTTTGTCTCTGAATAGAGTTTGATATTTTAGTCATAAATTTATCCATAGGTATCCGATTGAGATAATTCAAAATGCGTTGGAAAGCTAACTCAAAAAGTTACAATTTTTGTTCAAATACCATCTTTGAATTAGATTGTTTTCTATATCATAAACTGGTCTTAATATGAAGTTAAAAATCAGTGCAAAACTTTTCAGGTTGATAGTTAATATGTGATAATGTTTTGGCAATGTTTCATCTCTTTGACTTCTTTCTTCGTTCAATTGACCTCTAACACTCTCGCATCTTCATCACAAGGTTAGAAATAAGTTAGAGTATTTGCACTTTAGTCCCTGAACTTTTATTTTCCTTCATTTTGGTCATTTTTCACTTATTTCTCCTTATTTCCGCTACAATTATCACTTGTCCTGCAAAACATGAATTGCATAGAATTAAGTTATATTTCAACATATTAATTAACAATTGCTCATGTTTTGATAGTAAAATAAGTATATAAAAGCGCACTTATCAAACTCTCCCAAACTTGAACTATTGTTTATCCTCAAACAGCAACAATATAATTCAACTCTACGAATAACATGGTTTAACAATATGTCGTGTCTTAGGTTTGAAATTTGATAGTCAGACAAATGAACAATTACAACAGTGCAAAAATTAAATCAGTTTCCACCTGTTACATGCATAACCTGACGTGTGTGTGTGAAAACTTATGTTAGCATATCAAGATTGTGAATGGTTTAGCACTTGTCCCAAAGTAGTCAAATATATCATTTTCTCACTCGATAGATACACACCCCCCAAACTTATGATTTGCACTCATTTTCCGGGGTGCATCCTAAGTTCAATTTTTCAATTCTATTTCTTACCATTTCGTAGTTTGGATAGACCTTACTCCTACAAGTTCATATTTCAACAAGTTGAGATTCTCCTATATTTCTGATTGCTTTAACCCTTATAACTAGACTAAGTTACTGCTTCTCATCAAATGTGTAGTTTTGTCAACTGGATGTCTGAGCATAATCAATGTATTGAGTGTATGTTTTTTTTTCTCTTTCATGTTTTCTCCATTTTTTTTTCAATCTTTATTTGAATAGCTTCTCATTTGCTTTCTGTATAACCCATATAGAGAGTTTTAGGCCGATAAATCTCAAGTCAGATGACCACAGGCCGTCAAGTTTTAAATCACCCGAGTTATATAGGCTCGAAAGATACTTCAATGTACTCAAAGATTACTCAAGGCCCCTGTTCTTTTAGATATCCAGTTTCTAAACTAATCTCTAACTTAAAACTTTCACCTAGTCTTCATCTTATCGGGTTTTAGACAATCCACACAAAATTTTCAATATTCCTTTGTAACAGTTCAATCATCTCCAAATTGACCTATAGTTGAATTATGGAATAATACACTAGAGAATATTTGGGTGAAATTACTATGTTCAACTATCATATACATAATGAACTGCATCACTAACTCAATATGCCAAACATAAGTAACGTGCATAGAAAATGTCAAGTTTTACATAAGCATGTCTAAACTAATCCAATAATACACTATTTCATCATTCACATCTGATACTTATCCCAATGATCATATAATAATCGGCGCAATTATTAAACAAATTCTCAAAAATTTTGAAACTCCATGATATTATTTATGCAAATTCACAAAAAAATCCAACAGAATCCTCCCCCCAACTAAATTTTGCATTGTCCTCAATGCATAAACATGAAAGACAAATGAAGAGAATGACAAATATCACATAATAGTGCAATGAATCAACATAAACTTAAAGTGTAAGAGTCGAAAGTATTCAATGGGATGGTAAAGAAAAGAAAATGACAAAATTCACTAGAATAAAAATGCAAAAGTAAAAGGCAGAAAAAAAAGAACGAACTCCCCTTGGGTTGCCTCCCAAGTAGCACCTTTGTTTAGTATCTTTGGCTTGACCCAATGTTTCCTCCCTAGCCTGCATCCAGTAAGTGTGGTTTCAATCTTCTTTGCAATGCACTAAGCTCCATGGACATAAGCATTGGTGATGTTCCTCTGCCTCCATCAAATACATGCGTGGGATAACCAGAGGAGATCTCAGAATCAGGAGTAGGGACCTGCAAGACAAAAGGTAAAGTTCTCTCATTAGAAACTGGCAATATAAAATAAGAACTATTACCTAACTCCTGATCATCTATCTCAAGATGTTTATTAATGATGAAGTCTACTACATTCGGTTCTAGAATTTCCTGTGCTGGTCCAAGGAACGTACTATCAACAACCTTTTAAGTGAGTTCATCAATCATGTGTGTTTGATGACACTCGTCATATTTTTCTAGCTGTTTAGTGACATGAAAAATGTTGACTTCTCATATTCGCAAATGAAAGTTTCATGAAACCATTCCTACAATTAATCAGAGTATTAACAGCAGCAAGAAAAGGTCTACCAAGAATGATAGGAATTTTAAAGTCAACATTCACATCATCTTTTACATCCAACACCAAGAATCCACGGGATAGTAAAATTTATCAATTTGAATCAAGATATCCTCAACTACTCCCCTAGGTCTAACAGTGGACCTATCAGCTAATTGTAAAGTCACAGATGTAGACTTTATCTCACCCAAACCTAATGACAGGTAAATAGCATAAGGCATGAGATTGACACTAGCCCCCAAAATCTAGAAGATCTTGTCCAAACTCATGACTCTCAATGATACAGGACACAGTAGGACAACCAGGGTCCTTATACTTAGGTAGGACTCTTTGTTCATCACTGCACTCACTTGCTCGGTCAAGAAAGCGATTTTTTTGACATTATGTTTCCTTTTGATAGTGTATAAATCTTTAAAGACTTTAGCATACATAGGAATCTGTGAAATTACATGTAAAAAGGGCAAATTGATTTACTTACTTTAGATGCTCTAAGACTTCACTATATTGACTAGCAGATTTTGAAGTGGACTTGAGAGCTAGTAGGAAAGGTGCTGTCACTGGATTTGTCATCACTTCCTCCCTAGAGTTAATCTCTTCATGCTTAGTAGACTCTTTTTCAATTTCCATTGGTCTAAGGGTTTGTTCTATAACTTTCTCTGACCTAGTAGTTATGACATTTACCTCCCTAAAATTGTTCACATTAGATCATGAGGTTTGTGTCATGTATTGCCTCGTAGGATTTGAGGTTGAGCTGAAAATTTCTCACGTTCCTCTACAACTAAGGCACTAGTTAGTTGAATATATGATTCTTGATTTCCTTATAATCCTCAACAATTTGGGTAATCGTAGTCTCGAATTTTTTATTTGTTTTTCCCCGTGCCTCCATGAAATCGTGTAAGGTATCTTCTAAGGAATTTCTAGATGACGTAGGTTGGTATGAGGGTGCATTATAAGCTCTATTCGTTTGGGAGAGTTGCTGGTTTTCAAATTTCCACCTAAAATTGGGATATTTTGCCACCCTGGATTGTAGCTTTCAGAGAAATGAGTATAGGTTTTGTCATACGTGCCTAAGGTATTGCAATATTCTTCATAAACCCCCTTATCTCAACAAGAGTAGAACACTCACACATCATAAGGTCCAGAAGACTCAACACGAGCGACGGTAGATGTAGGCTTTGAACTCTTAGTGCGTAGGTTTTCAATTTCTCTAGTCAGAGCTTCTGCTTTAGCTCTAAGAAAATGCTAGCTAGTTGATTATGAGTTGTGTGAGAATTTTTATTTATGAAGTGTTTGGTGTTTTAAAGAGTTTGATTGTTCTATGTTTATAGCATTACGACCTGAATATTTTTGAGGAATTAAATTTGAGTTTTGCCCGAAAACGAGCAAAAGCTAAGTGTGGAGTAATTTGATAGGAATGTAAAATGTCAATGCTCTCAGTTATTTTCATTAGAGAAGCAATGGAAAGCCATCAAAAAATTTTCAATGGAATCTTTAGCTGTCAGAGTATTCATTCATTATAATTTTTTTAAGAGTTTTAAATAATATGATTTCACTCTTTAGTAAGCAAGTTGGTTGATCTTGAATAATATGATTTCACTCTTTAATAAGCATGTTGGGATCTTGAATAAGCAAGTTGGTTGATCGTGTTCATATTTGCTTAGTCATTTTCAATTTTTCATTATAGAAGCAATGGAGAGCCATCGAATGTTTTTCGATGGAATCTTTAGCCATCGAAATATTTATTCATTATATTTTTTTATGAGATTTTTAAATAATATGATTTCACTCTTTACAACAAATATAACTCTTATTTAAGAAACTAGTTTTTCATTGCACGGGTTGTCTTGTTTTGAAGGTTTTGATGTGAAGAATTAACTAAAGAAATGTATATTTTGATTCAATAGACGTTGTTGGGTAGATGAATACGTCTTGCTCATAAGTTTGTCCTAAGAGCCACTTAAGTGCTAAAACTATTTCATAAGAAATATCTGCTAAAACTTTTTCATAAGAAATATTTTGATTTTCTATGTGAATCAGAAGAATTTGAAGTTGCGATTGATGCCCATAGTCAGAGTAAATAAGGAGTTTTCTAAAATGGGAATTGAAGTTCAGACAAAAATACTTGTATAGGTTTTGCTTGTTGCACTTGGAAACAATCAGATTGGTGAATGAGTCAATGAGAAGCTAACAAACGATTCTCCACTCTTTCATCTTGTTTTCTCTTTGAAGTTTGAGATTCTTTTTTACAGCTTTTTGAATGCATGCATGTTTTCACCGAAATGGAAAATGATACATAGACAAAAACAAAATGAGGCAAATTTTACAATAGATTGTACATTGTAGCTATTAGTCCTATAGTATAATTTATCAAGCAAATAAGATCTAGATAGAGTAAAATGGAAGAAGCATCGAGAATGTTCGCCCAAGACATTTCCAAGGTAAGCACTCAATGATTTTGAAAAAAATGTTTAATGCTTGATTAGTTATGCAATTTATAGTAGTTCTATTAATCTACGGTCCATACCACGCGACGTGATTTCAAATATTACAATACAAGCTTGTGAGTATGAAAAATGGTAAGATAAAATACGATCAATGTGAAGACCGGAGTGTTTAAGAGCGGGTAAATAAGCCCAACAACCATGACACTCATAATATATGTTTGCTGTTCGAAAGTTGAAAGGAATCAGTATAAAATATTATCACCGATTTACAAATAGGAGAAGATATCTATTCAGAAAAATCAAACCCCGATTTTAGTCTATAATTCATTTGTATTTGTAAGGTAATAAGTTGAAACTCCATCTTCTACTCCCTACTTACTTATTGCACTCTTTGGATTTCTTGAACCATGAACAGGTTTCATACGAGATGGTTGTTCACCACCTTGGCCTGCGAAAGAGAAATAGAAAGGTACATTAGTAAGCTGGTTAGGAACATTAAGCCTCTGTTTATCAAACATTAAAAGTTACTTAAAAGTTTGTTTGCTATATTTAAGCTTGTAAGATTTTATTCTCATAAGGATTATTTTCAAGTAAGATTAAAATGAAAGAAAACATGTGATCTTATTCTAACACAATGAATAGAACACACATATCCAGGAAAACTTCAGCAAATGATGAGTTTCTTGAATAAGGTACATGGTGCACAAACATTCCACTTCTTGAATGGAAGAAGCAAGTAAAGAATGTTAAAAAAAATAAGAAATGACGATGCTGAATCTGGGAAATTATAAGTGACCTACTTGCAAACCAATTTGTTGCATTCGGATTTCACCCTATGGAAAAAGTAATTCCAAGAAAAAGTTTCGGACATCCAGAAGAACATCAAAATTTTTACATATTAAAACTTAATTCATGACATACCTCAATTGCAACTCGTGAAGTATGTGGTGAGACTGAATGAATGCAAATAAGATCAATGGCACCAGATCTAAATATTAAAATGTTCAGAATATATAGCAGTAGCATTCATCCTTTTCCTATTATTAGATGTCGATGCTAGCCTAACAACCAACCTCTATCGAGCATTGCATTCAGATCAAATCCCTTAAAAACCTGCCCTAACATCTCTGTAATTACACCATCCCTAATGCATACCCATATATCTTCATTTCTTGAATCTCAAGCCTTTTGAATATCTCGTCCAATAAAATTATACCGGCCAAAATAAACCCAGCCGAGCTCTAAAAAAAACTTTTCTACCTTCCATTTTTTGGTATTTTCATCATTAATTACATCCAATTTCTAAAAATTAAAGAAGTTGTAAAATGACGAATATGCCTTCATATTTAAATAAAACGAAAATAAAATAAAAATAAAGAAATAATTACAACCATAATTCTAATTTTTTTAAAAAAAATTTCAAACGAGTTTTAAACAAATTATTAAAAAATTAAAAATTCCTATTTTTTCTTTCTTCCTCTTCTTTCTTATTTTATACTGCCCAATCTTGCCTCCACACTTTTATTGATATAAATATCTCTAAAGGTCCGTTTGATTGAAAATGTGGAAAATTGGTGAAAAGAAAATAAATTCTAGGGAATTGAATTGTTTAAAAATTGTTTTACTGAAAATTGTAATTAATTGTGTTTGATTTGTATAATTTTTCACCTGAAAAATGTTGAATGTTTGTGTTTGTTTGAATTTGTTTTTCATGAAAATTGTCCATTAAAGTGATAATTTCTTTTTCCATTGGGTTTAGAATTTGTTCAACTTACAAAAAATAAAAATAAAAAATTATCGTACCGAATACAATATGTTTGGCTTTATTTTGCATGAAAATTGTCAATAAAAGTGATATATTTTTTTTACCATTTGGTCTAGAATTTTTCGCTATTACAAAAAAAAAAAAAAACACAAAAAAAAACTTGGAAAATGAAACCCACCTAAAAGGTGGGAAAATAATTTCGACAAAAGGCGGAAAATGTGCGCGTGTGAGGGAAAGTCCTATCAAACACTAAAATAATTAGAAAATTTTCCATAGAAAATGTTGCCCATCAAACAGGGCCTAATAGATTCTTGAACTTGCTTTTCTATTTTTTTCGCTCTTTCGTTTCTCTTAGTCGGCACAAATCTATAGGCAGTAAATGGATCACTTCAGTGGAAAAAATGATTCTAGTGACTAATGACTTCACGGAAAAAGAGGATTGGGGACGATCTTCACTGAAAAAATGATTCTGGTTAAATTTTTACTACTACTCCTCCCCATTTTCTCCATCTACAAAAGAATTCCCAGGAAAAAAAAATTTCTGGTAAAATAGTCGCAGAAAATCGGAAACACTAAACTCCGGCAATATCTTTAATGCCAGTTGGGGGGTGATCATATGACTTTTCCACAGACAATGCAACCAACCCAACCCTCTGGTGAACTCCACCAATGCAACTAGTGTAAGGATTTTTTAATCGAACATGTGGACTTATATATGAAATATTTTGTATTAAATTAAAGGCTATCAATTTTGGTTAAGCTCATTTAAAGTAGTCTAATAAGGTTTAAGGATTTTGAGTTTTAAAGCATCTAATTAAAGTATGGGCTTATATGTGTAGAGATCAAGCCTATTCCTAATTCCATGATGGGTCGAATTAGGTCAATGGGCAATCAGTATAAATATATGGTTATGGTCCCCAGATTTCTCATTCTATTCATTCTATTCTAACTCCTATTTTCAGAGAGAAACAAAAGAACAACGTGTTGATCTGGAAGACTAAAATCCCAGGACTAGTTCATTGCGATAATCATGTCTGATTCAGGTACGCTTCCGCTTTTAGTTAATAAGTTCTTGATGATCCAACATGAACGATCTTATGACGGTAAAGAATATTATTTTCTCCAACAAGTGGTATCAGAACCTCTTCATGTTGAATCATTGAGAATCGAAATTTTAATTTTGTTCTTGTGATAATTTCAGTATTTTAATTTTGTTAAATTTGAAAATTATTTGGTCAAAATCTTGAATTTTCAGATTTCAGTTTTAAAAAAAATTGTGGGGTAGCGCCGGTTCGGCGGTTGCACCAGCCGGCTGCTGCTGGTTGCAGCAGCAACGTGCTTGTGCAACTGCAGCAACGAGTTGCTGTAACTACTGTTGCGATTTCTACAACAGCAAGGTTGCTGCTTGCTGGTGGTCAGTGCTCGACGCTGCCGGATACATCGGCAAGCGCTGCTGGGTTTTGGAGGGGGGCGCCAACGAGTCCGCCCACCGGCTTCTTTTGTAAAAAAAAAATTTTTGGGTTTTGGGTGGATATGGAGGCGGGGCCCTCTGTTGTAAATTTGAAGTGTTTGGGCCCTAGTTTTCAATTTAAAATTAGGGTTTAGTATTTATAGTTTCAGCCCCTTAAGTTTGTAACTTTGGTTATTTAAGCCCCTAAGGTTATAATTCACTCAATTGGACCATTTAAAGTTTCAGGTTTAATAATTCAGTATCTAAGGTTTAAAAATTAATTAATTTGGGTCATTAAAGTTTTTGAAATTTGCAATTAAGCCCCTGAAAGTTCATAATTGATTTAAATTAGCCCCTAAAGTTTTAAATAATTAATTTTTGGATTCCTAAAGTTTTGCAAAATTAATTTTTGACTCCTAAAGCTTCCAATAAGTAATTATTGACCCATAAAGTTTTGAATAATTAATTTTTGATCCCTTAAGTTCTGAATTATTAACCTAAAGGTCCTAAAGTTTCAAAATTACTCAAATATGCAAATTCGGTGATTTTTTTTTGAAATTTTGTTACAAAGGACTCCTTTGAGATATATAATATTCGAAAGTGAATTAATTGAAGCAACATGTTGCCAAATCAACCTCTCTTGTGGATATTAATAAACTTAGAATATTAAAAAGTATTTGTGTGTGTGTTATTCATGTGAATACTTGATCGGCCCAAAGGAATGTCAGTATTTGGCCGAATTGCACATACACCTGTCGTGATAAACATGTGGTGATTATTTGGTTTAACGTGTGATCAATGAATCGGTCCAAAGACATGTTTATTGATTAACATGTTTCTTTATTGTCAATGTTTGATCACTACAATAAGAGTACCACTCACAAGTCAATATTTCTGTCCAAAGACTGAGTATTGACATTGTGCTAGGTATCTTGTGATGGACCCTACCACTATTTGAAATTATTATTTGCATGTTAAGGATTGTGAGCTCTTCAACTTAATCGTTCTCTAAATTCAGTTTCACTGCTAACATCAATTCTATTCAAATGCTTAATGGCACCAACTTTAAGGCAAGGCGAGAGAACGTAATAATTGTTCTTGACGTCATGGATTTGGATCTTGCTTTACGGGTCGATCAACCTACTGCACTTACCGATAAGAGTACTTCTGATGACAAGAGGGAGACGGAAAAGTGGGAACGATCTAATTACATAAGCTTGATGGTCATGAAGCGTGCTATTCCAAAATTATTTCGGGGGCACTATGTCCGATAAGGTGACTACGGCTAAGGTTTCCTTGAGGATCTTAATAAGAGGTTTGCCAAGAATGAAAATGCTGAAACTAGTACACTTTTGGCAAATCTTATCTCAATGAGGTACAAAGGAAAAGGAAACGTACGGGAGTACAACATGGAAATGTCTCACATTGCTTCAAAACTGAAGGCACTCAAGATGGATATATCTGAAGGTTTGTTAGTGCACTTGGTTTTGATATCCCTTCCGATACTATTCCGTCAATTCAAAGTGAGCTATAATTGTCAAAAGGACCCATGGTCCCTTAATGAGCTCATTTCACACTATGTCCAAGAAGAGGAAAGATTGAAGCATGACAAGACAGAAGTGCTCATTTAGCCACCACCTCTAAGGACAAAAAGAACAAGAAAAGGAAAGCCGATAAGGAAGGTGCGAGTACAGCATCACAAAAGAAACAACATAAGGAACCAACTGAGGGTGATTGTTTCTTTTGTAAAGCAAGAATTGTACCAACTATCACGCATGGCATATCAAGAAAGGTATTCTTCTTAATTTGGTTTGTTCTGAGGTTAATTTAACTTCGATACCTGGATACACATGGTGGATAGATTCTGGTGCAACAACTCACATCAGTGTATCTATGCAGGGTTGCCTGAGTTTCCAAAATCCAAGTGATGGTGAAAGATACATCTATGTTGGCGATAACAAGACGGTGGAAGTAGAAGCAATAGGAAAATTTAGATTATTGTTAAAGACTGGATTTTATTTGGATCTTGATGAGACATTTATTGTACCATCTTTTCGACGGAATTTGATTTCTATTTCTGTTTTGGACAAATTTGGTTATTCTTGTTCATTCGGAAATGGAATATTTAGTTTGTTTCATGATTCAAAATTGGTTGGTTTCGGTTCTTTATCATATTACGATAATCTTTATTTGATTGACATGATTGCTTCTTTTAATGAATCATTGCATGTAAGTACTCGAGGTGTAAAACGAAAATTAACCTGTGAGAATTCCCCTCGTTATGGTACAAGAGATTAGGTCACATCTCCAAGAGGAGAATTGAGAGACTTATGTCTAACAAAATTCTCGATCCCTTGACTTTACAGATTATGATATGTGTGTTAACTGTATAAAAGGAAAACAAACCAACAAAAGGAGATTTCAAGCCAACAGGACTTCGGACGTCTTAGAACTTATACATACAGACATTTGTGGACCATTCCCTACGGCTTCTTCGAATGGTCAACAATACTTTATAACGTTTATAGACGAATTTTCAAGATATGGTTATATATATCTCATTCATGAAAAATCACAGTCACTGGACGTGTTCAAAAACTATAAAGTTGAAATTGAAAACCAACTTGGCAAAAGGATTAAAAGCGTCAGATCTAACTGCGGTAGTGAATACTATGGCAGATATGACGGTTCAAGTGAACATCGTCCAGGACCGTTTGCTAAATTTATAGAGGAATGCGGTATTATCCTACAATATACTATGCCGGGTTCGCCCACTATGAATGGTGTTGCTGAAAGACGAAATGCGTAAGGACATTGTGAGAAGTATGATTACTCATTCTACCTTTCCAGAATCACTCTGGGGTGAAACATTAAAGACCGCAGCGTATATACTCAACAGAGTTCTAACTAAGGCCACTGATAAAACCCCCTTATGAGCTTTGAACGGGTAAAATGCCTAGTTTGAAGCACTTACATATTTGGAGATATCCAGTTGAGGCAATGCCCTATATGCCAAATGAAAAGAAACTGGACGCAAGGACTATCAGTTGTTATTTTATTGGATATTCTGAAAGGTCCAGGGTTTACAAGTTTTATGATCCCACAATTAAGGCAATTTTCGAGACAGGAAATGCACGGTTCTTTGAGGATGTTGAGTTTACGGGGGGGAGAAAGGGTTACAGACTTTGTCTTTGATGAGGAATATGTTGAAATTCCTCTAATTGCCATTGACAATTATCGGGATAAAGTTTCTATTCCTGACATTGTTCAAGAAGCAACTCCAAATCAAGACAATGTCATTGTATCTCCCTCTGAAAGTCAACAACTTATTCCAGAAGAACAAACTCTATAGCCTCAAGAATTAATGCCATTAAGAAGGTCCACTAGAGAGAGGAGAAGTGCGGTTTCGGATGATTACATCATATTTCTCCAAGAACGTGAAGTTGACATTGGAGTGGTGGAAGATGATCCGATCAACTTCCGTCGAGCCATGTAAAGTTCTAACTCTCAAAAAGTGGTTCGATGACATGAATGAAAAGATAAAGTCCATGAAGGACAACGACGTATCGGACCTCGTTCCATTGCCCGAAGGTGTGAAACCCATTGGTTGCAAATGGATATTTAAGACCAAGAGGGATTCAAAAGGTAATGTGGAGAGGTATAAGGCTCGTATTGTCGCAAAAGGCTTTACACAGAAAGAAGGCATCGATTATAAAGAGACTTTCTCTCCGGTTTCTTCAAAAGACTCTTTCAGGATTATAATGGCATTGGTAGCACATTTCGATATTGAGTTACATCAGATGGCTGTTAAAACAGCATTTCTCAACGGTGACATTGATGAAACAATCTATATGGTACAACCAGAAAACTTTGTATCAGATGATGCAAAGCAAATGGTTTGTAAACTAAAGAAATCCATTTATGGACTCAAACAGGCCTCTCGTCAATGTATCACAAGTTTCATCAAGTGATCATCTCGTATGATTTTGAGATGAATTTGGTAGATGACTGTATATACCACAAGTTCAATGGGAGTAAGTATATTTTTCTGGTTTTATATGTCGATGACATATTGCTTGCCAACAACGATATATATTTACTGCACGAAACCAAGAGATTTCTAGCAAGGAATTTGAGATGAAAGGTCTTGGTGATTCCTCTTTTGTATTAGAAATTCAGATACACCGGGATCATTCTCGTGGTATTCTGGATTATCACAAAAGAGTTATATCGAAAAGGTACTTAAAAGATATAACATGTAAGATTGAAAACCAGGTGACACCCCTGTGGCTAAAGGAGACAAGTTCGGTTTAAGTCAATGCCCCAAAAATGATTTGGAAATTAAAAAAATGCAGAAGATTCCTTATTCTTCAGCTTTAGGGAGTCTGATATATGCTCAAATTTGTACGCGTCCGGATATAGCATACATTGTTGGGATGTTAGGGAGATATAGTTCATTGCGATAATCATGTCTGATCCAGGTACGCTTCCGCTTTTGGTTAATAAGTTCTTAATGATCCAACATGAACGATCTTATGACGGTAAAGAATATTATTTTCTGCAACAACTAGTGCTTCTCCATCAGCAGTTCTACTACTGTCGCCTCTAACTTTTGGTAATTTGAGTCCGGACCTCCACCACCACGGCCAGACACATCGAACAGAAATACTACATTGATAGTTCTGGGTGTGGGGATCGGTATAGGTGGGAGGATTGTGCTGGTTTGCCTGGGTATTTTCCTCTTTTGGCACAAGAGGAGAAAAAGGCGCCTTGGAAATTGGGATGGTAGCATTGGTGGCGAATTGCATTGTAGGAGGAGGTGATTGTCGACGATGGCCCACCAGTGGCTTTCGGTTTGGTCTGAAAGTGGGTTGGAATTGGTGGGATTTGGGGTGGAGGAGAAGATGGTAGGAGACGGTGTTATTTTTGCATTTTAAATTTTGATTTTCAATTATGTATTTGTGTCTTATTTGTAATTTTTTGAAATATTTCACGTAGGTAGGCGAATAAATATTGAGGACAAAATATGTGTATTCTGTTGTTTATTCATAATTTTTTAAGTAATTTTAGAAAATTTTAAAATATTGTCGGATGCATTGACAATCTTAACCCGCATCCCACCGCCCCAGACTTAATAGCTGAATATTAAATGTCAGCAAATCAATTACCAGAACCTTGGTCCCAATTCATATAACGTAACACTAATTGTATATCAAGCTGTGGAGGACAATGCTTACATTTTTGATGTGGAACTTGATAATTCCGTTGATTTTATAAATTGGGCTGAAAATTTGAATTGACATCAATCTAGCAATATAAACGAGTCAAGCCGAGCAGGTTGCAAGTCGAACATCGAAGCTCGGGTAAAAAATGGCTCGGATTTTTTGGCTCGTGCCTAGCTAGGCCAAAACTCGGCCTAAAAATCAAGGCTTGGCTTGGGCTTTTGGCTCGAAATTTATCGAACACAACCAACTCTTTTTTTATTAGTCGTTGAATTTGAATTTATTTATTTTTAACAAGCAGTTATAGTTGTAAGCAGCACAAAGCTGCCTACCTAACCTGCTTTTGCAAGCATCTACGGCTGTCATCACATGCCATTTTGACCTACTACATGGGTTGGCTATGTCTCGGGCCATGCCCCGAATATGTGGCTCTATGGAAACAAGTCACGAGGCGAGCAAACTTGGGCTTTCTTCGGGGTCAAGCCACGGCATGTCCAAGCCGACGAACCAAATCTACATCCCTACATGAAGCTAGCCCAATTGAGTAAATCCTCAACTTACAATTCAATTAACTCCAACATCAAGAAGTCTTGGTCTATAAGAACTATAGGGCCCTTCCCTTACCAGCCTAGTATCCAAACTCGCTCAACCAACTCTCCCATTAACAGAATGCCAACAAATTTAATTTTCCATTTTTTTTATCAAACGCGCCATATATACCACTTTTAGCATTACCCATCATTAAAATACCAATTTTAGCCCTTACGTATAAAATTATTTACTCCTTTTCCCAAGTTTGTTGGTATTCTACAAGAATTACCTCCTCCATCCTCCACGTTAAATCACTCTTTCATTTTCCGTTCTCTTCTTGGCCATTCATATCAAAATCTAAGGTATTATTTTGATTTGTGTACTATTTGCCTGGAATTTTCACATTAAATTTGTTTATATAGCCTATTGGCTTTGTTTTCATGATTTCTAGACCAATTAACTTCAATGAAAAGCATTCAAGCAAAACTAACAGTCCCACCAACTTTACCAGTTTTTTTTTTAAATAACCGTAGATGTCCGAGCCAACTTGCGCGCACCTCGACTAATCCCACGGGCCCCCAAGTTTACAGTCGGATACTAACCTCAGTGGCCTTGAAGGGACTTGAACTGGTGACCATTGATGAGCAAACCCAAGGCCTGACCATTGAGCAACCCCTCAAGATTCCCAACATTATCAGTTGAGTTGAGGCATATGATAAAACGACGTTCTTTTGAATAATCAAACAAGCAGAAAAGGTGATTAATGCAAAAAATAAAAGCATCAGAAACTTTCATGTTTATTACAATACAAACGCGAAAAAAAATAAAAAAAATCACACAAGATAGTAATGAATGTTAACCAGAAAGCTAGTATATTGTGCTGATGTTCCAACCTGGCCATTCATATTGCTAGACAAAAGTTTTCACTCTGTATACCTTACACTAGATCTACGAGTATGAAATCAACGGGGAATACCAATATAATAAGGTACAAATATGGCATAGAAGACGGCCCCAAACCAAATTTAGGCAACCTTATAGAGAGAAGAAAGCAATGGTTCGCTTAAATCTATAGGTAACACAGCCTGGAGTTATGCAGCAAATTAGCCATCTCACCAAAACCGAGGTACCATCAAATAATCAAATCTTACGGAGTAACTGCCTCAAATTATTCCAGTAGTGATGCTCGAAGTTGCATTTATCTGCAGTGAATGCTCAGGTACATAAGTAAGACCTGTCATATCCGAAGCAATCATTAACTGCCAGTTTTAATCTTGTTGATAAGATAGAAATAAAGATTTTAATAACACCATTAGATAAAAAACCTCATCTATTATAAACCAACATCGCATTATACTCGCTCATTAATTATTACAAAACAGTATTTAAATGTAGAGGAGTTTATTTTTAAGACATTACTGCATAACTGAAACTGCTGAATGACGTACATGAATCACGATCGTCTCGCCCTAAGCCATCAGTTCTATGACACTTTAAGCTTACAAATAAATAAAAAGGAATCAAGAAGTTAGTAGAAAAACAGTGAGCACGTAAGTACCTTTCTCCTTAACATCAATCTGTAGCGAATCAAGAGTAATTATGCCATCTGTCAATGGGAGTACTTCGAGCTTGATGGTTGCCATTGATTGAGCGGGGACACATCTGTTGCAATGATAGTCAAACCCTTAGTGATTAAGTTTAAACTGAAGCAAGGAGGAAAACAAGTAGAGAGATGAATTACCCCAGCGGAACTCTACTCTGCAACCACAAATGTGTACAACCCAGATCACTACTTGGAAGGACTTCAGATATGGGTACAGATTGCTCGTTAATTTTCTCTCCTTTAGTCAATGGCGCTGAGTTTATCGTATTCACGACAGCCACTTGCGTATCAATTCTACCTCTCTCTGCTAACTCAGAAGAAGCAATAAATTGACTTGAGGGTGATGATGGTGAATTATTTAAAGGCAAGACTGAAGGAGGAGAAGTAAATGATGCTGGAGCAAGAACCGTCATTGTGAGATCTTCAGATGTCATATTTGACGCTTGAAGAGTCAAGACCTGAAAATTTGAAGAAATTTTAGATGAATATTTGCAGCTTCAAGATAGAACAAAACAGATTGCTTGGATTCACATATAACCTGAACTGGAAGAGGATTTCCATTGGATCCAACAGTTTTTCGAATCGTTTCAGAAGCAACAGAGACCATAAGATCCCTTGAAATACGAGGTTGCCAGGTTGTTGGCTGCTTGAAAAACAAGTTTGATTCTACAAATGAGGAAGAATTTTAAGTACCACTAAAATACTGTTATATTCAGTATTCACCAAGCTATCTAAAATAACAATCATTCTAAGGCTTTATACCAGTATAATTGCATCGACATGATACAAGAACGGCATAACGATGGGCAGGCGATTCACTATATTTCCTTTCAATATTGGAGAAATATGACCAACTTGACGTCGCACTTCCAGAGAGAAAACTTGAAGGTTGTGAATTTGTACTGTGACCTTTCGGGCACTTCCATGATGAAGTTGCAAGTTTGAGAATAAAAGAATGTTCTTCACCTCTCCTGCCAATGACACCACATATCAAGCTCTTAAAAATTGGAGAGCCCGTTAACAACATGACACAGTGCTAATTATACCTATGAATATGAAAAAATGGAATAGGCTCATCATTGTCTTACACAGAATTTTCTTATTTTTTGGATGAACAATATCATTCCAAGAAAGAGGGTTATGTGAACACTGCGATCTAAGGAATTAATTCTCTTTTCAAGCACTAACTCCTAATTTACTCTTTTCTTCCCTTTTTTTTTTGGGTGTAGGAGGAAGAGGTGACACTTTTATCACAGTTCTCTAATCTAAGGAAGTTCAACTATAAGATAAGGTATACAAAATCTACAACTTGGGAACTGTTACAGTCAAATTTCTCTAAAATAGTCCACGCACAACCTCCAGAAAGATGATCCTCAAAACTGAATATCGCCATGACATGAGTCAGCACAAAGGGAAAGTGAAATAGTATCATGCACATAGGGGAAGCGAAAGAAACGACTAACACATCCTAGATAGTATTCTGGGAAAACTTCCACTATCATTAACAGAAGATGGAAAATGGAAATTATCTCTAATAAAAAAGTACTAAGAAGACAAGAAAATACAAGCAATTCCCAATGATCTTAAATTATCTGCGACCAGGGTCCAGCATAGTTACTTCAAAATATTATATTGCGACAAATAGAAAGATACATGCATAACCATGTCACTCCCATATCAATCACCGAAGTTCCATAATATTGGCAGAATGCAATGACCAAAATTTGAGATCTCTTGAGGAGATAAAAACCTGAGCGGTAAATTTGGCAAACAGTGTTCATTCCCAGCATCAATGCATGCAATTGGTAAAGATAATGGTGGGCCACCTTGCGATGCCTCTTCAAAGACTATAGCTATTGCATCTACAAATATCACAACATCTGGTGCATGTGCAGGGGAAACATTCTGCAAAAACAAGTTCAGTAACATTTATTCTCCAATCAACAAACAAAAGCAGCACATAATTCGCGGATCAACCCTAATGTGTTTTGTTATTATTAAGATTCCATTTCAAATAACAACTAAAGGAAATCACACCTTTATCTGGACACAGAGAAGATCATCTGTGTTGCAATCAGCAGAAAAAGAATGAATTTCTACAGGTTGAATTACTTCGATTTTCTTCCTCCACCTTCTTCCAGGTGTAAAAATTCCTTCCAAACCACACCGAACAGAAAATCTTTCTGGTTCCAATGGCACACCTCGAAAAGATAAGAGTCCTTCATTTCCACTTTTTCCACTCTTCACAAATTTTCTAAATGAAAACTGATTCCAATCTTCCGAGTCAAGGCTTGGTTTAGCATTGGGAGTTATATTTGCTGGAGGCGGTGTTGTGCTTGGTGGAAGTGAGGACATTGAATAGCTTCTAAAATTACCAAAAGAGAAAAGCTGAGAGCCAGATGATCCAGATAAATTAGGTTTTGTGGGTGAGCTCCGAACATTTGAACTGGAACTCAATATAGGAGGAGATAAAGGACGAGAGGGAGGAGGAATAGAATTATCCAAAGGAAGCAGCCATTTCAACAATTCACCAGAAGGATCCTGATTTAGAGAGGACAGATTTTGCTGGTTCTCAAAGGATAAATTTCTTTCCTGATGCTTTTCAAATTGAAGAATTTCAAGGATGGGATCTCTCAAAAACTCAGCACCAACATTAACCTGTAAAAGCACCTGCATCCTTCCAAAAAAGAAGGTTGAATTCAAATAAGAGGTAATAGATACAACTATGGGTCACTATTTCAGGAAGGAAAAAATTTTATTGCCTAAGATAAAGGATGCACAGTACTGCATCATTATGCAAAAACTTGAATGGCAGATAAGATATACCATGATGTGGAGGCAAAAAAGTAGACTTGATTTCAGTAAATGTAATGCTGGATTGAACGAAGCAGCAGAAAAGGAATCATGTAGCGAGCCCCAAGCTTACAAGGAATAAAGTTATTATACATTGTATAAAGAGCTGGAATGGAAAATACACCATTTGCACCTAATTTGGGAAAATAAGAACCTTTTTTCTGCTTTTCAGGTAACTGAAGCTGAACCTGACCATGTCTTATAGGTGTAGAGTTGAATGAAGTAAAGGCAAATATAACAGGTGTTGGAGTAAAATTCACTTGCACAGACACAACTCTGCTTATGTAGGACAAAATAGCAGTGGCTTCTAGTGTTTTTCCACATTCAACAATTCAAAAGTTTCAACAAACATCTTTACATCAACCAAGATATAGCATGGATTGTATACAGAGCTAACATTTAGAGTAATTTGAATAAGAATACTATGTCACAGCTTTACCCGTTTCTTAATAGTAACTAAAAGAAATGTGCTTCAGCCATTAAACAAACATGTCCTAGGTCACATTCGGCCCCTATTTGATAAGGATTAAAATCTAGATTTTAATATAAGTGAAAGTTAACAATTAATTTTAACCATAATTTCAAGGGACCCACAACTTTTTAAACACACATTTCATAAACTTTCATCAAAATCTACTAGAAATCTGATTTTAATCCCCACCAAACATGGGCTTGATTTGCAAATGCTATAAACCTCATCAATGAAACATTGTCCAAAAGGAAGCCACGCATAGAAATTTCACGTCCTGGCTACATTTTAAATTCTAAACAAGCAAACTTAAGAGTAATAGACCATAAAACCATATCTATGAATGAACAAGTGAGAAATATGACAAAAAGAAAGAGAATTCTATTCCGGCAGCATCCCTCAGTAGAATATATAATAACCTACTGACACATATAGAGTTTCTGCGAACCATACCACTACATCTCCATTTGAAAGAGAGCAACATTTGACAGCATCTCGTGCCACTCCGCCAGATGTGCAGGCATCAAATTTTCCTCTATCAATTGCAGCACTAATAGGATTCTTTTTCACAATTTTTTCAGTTTCTAAATAATCTTCTGCCAATTTTCCTTCAAAAACCTCAGAAGATCTGAGAGAGGCTTCCGAATCTCTTCTTCTTGACCAAAGAGGTTCATTTGACTCCACAATCCGAGCAAAAAAATGGGAACTCTTGAATTTTCGCAACAAGGATTCAGTCTGCCTTCTGTGATCTTCCATTCTAAGGAGAGATTCACCTGCAGATACATCCTTCTGTGAATTGCCTTCCATCACCTTTTCACCATTCTGATTGTCTTGCTCATCAGAACCCACATTCCCTCCTTGAGAAACAGGATTTTTTTCATGTTTAACATTTCCATTTTCTGTGTTTCTCTTTCTGACCCCATTTTTATTCATGACTGCGGCAACTTTAAATGGTGTAATAATTTCCATATCATGCTTACATGCAGACAAGCATGCAAGTATGTGGACTTGCTCACCTAAGAAAGGAAATAAAAGTGTGCAAAATTCAAAATTTACAAACATACATGTGAAATTAAACAGGGTATGTCATATTCTAGAAAGAAAATGAGTATGAAAGAAAATAGCTACCGGGAAAAACAAAGTTGCGGTCTAAAGAGCGAAATGAATGTATATCTGGTGCCTCAGTCCACTTGTCAGGAATTTCCTCTGTGAAAAGCAATTCAAGATTTAGAAGTAGTTTGTGTCAAAATGATTTCATCCAATACAAACATAATTAAGATATTGAATGAAATCATTTACGAGAACAACTCAAGCAAATGAAAGAAGAATTAATTAAGCATGTTTCCACAAACTGATTGAGCAAATTCTGACATGGTTAACCTAACAAAACAAGGATATATTCTAAAGTGTTCTCTTCTCCTCCCCCTTTCCCTTCTTCTCCTCTTCTTCTATGCTTTTTTTCTGGAATTCCAGGATTATTGTGATTTTAAAGTTTCTCTTTGTTTTACCAACAATAGAGAAGTGCAAGGTTGTCCTAAATCAGTTTAGTGCAGTTTTCAGGAGTCAATATATCTATATATTTAGAAACCTATCAAACTCTATTGGAGATGCACATATTGACTACACTGGAATGGCTTGGGTTTCATAGGGAAGCTATCAAGGTGAGAAAGTCCACTTGAACGTGATGGAATCGCTATCATGGACCTATATGGATGAAGTAGGTATTTTCTAGTTGAAGAAATTATTCAGTGAGTTCTTAAAGATTAACAAGATAAAACCAGTTCAGATAAGGAAATGCATAGGTGAAACGGGCTTTATGGTTGATGAAATTATTCACTGAGATCTAAAAGATTAACACAATGCCTGATTAATGAAGGAAGAGTGTTGTAGTGGCAATTACAATTTCCGAATATGATTTCACACTCTGGTGCAGATTCGAATCACCCTTTCCATCTTTGTTATACTAAGCTGATTTCCATCAATCAACAAAGGATAAATGAAATAGAAGGAAATGGACTCGTTTACTGAAAGAAGTGTGCTAATAAAAACCGCGACCAAAAAGCTCCACTTTTGGGTACAAATTACCAAAATTATCGAATTTCCAACACAACATAGAACAAGGAAAAACTTTCTGATACTATCCTTTTGTTTCAGCACATACACATTTTGAAGTGCTTCCACTCGGTTAGAGGAATATATAACAGCAAGAAAAAACAAAATCTACAAGAAAAATGCATCATCTGAACACTAAGTTTCCATGAGAGAGACAAAAATGTTCAACTTGATCTAGGCTGAAAGTTTAGATTAATGGTAACCATGAAAACTAGGCAAAAACTTGGTGCTCTTACTTCCTACATATGCTCGTAAGCCTGACTAAAAGGGAATCGCAAGGCAAGTTCCCCACCAAAAAGTACTTGTTTATCTCCGAACGAAGAGCTGAATCGATGCAGAGAAACGAGTGACTAGTATAATAGGAGTGAAGGGTAGGGTAACTCCAACAGTTTTACTTTATTATTTACACCTTTATTTTTTTACTAACAGAATATACAATTTTCAAAATAATAAATATACTAATCTTAGCAAAATTGTCCATGTTAAAGAGACAGATAAGACCTTATGAAGCCATTGTGAACTTGTTGATACAGAAACATATAATGTGAATGACTAAAAGTGAGTAAAAGGCCATACTACACGGAATAATTATCCACCCATCATCTTCTGTAACATCTATGTGGCCATCCACTGGAGAGTCACTCTTTCCACTTGAACCAGCATCATTTACACCCTCACCAGAATATTCATCACTCTCTGCACCGGGAGTTTCAGAAGGTGTACTCTCCTGGAATCTATCTTCTGAAATAAGACCCTCTAAAGTAGTTGCTTGTTGTGGTACAGAATTTGACTCTACCTGAGTCTCTTGAACGGCCTGCTGATCCCGAGCTGGAGTCTGACTATTAGACCGTAGCATCAAGAAATTCATTTTTCCTCTGAAATTCTCTCTGCGACATCAAAAAGGAATGCAACTGTACATTTACTCTGCGTATTTTTACATTCGAAAAGAAAATAAAAACCATATCTTCACATTCATCTGTCACTAATTTTCATTAAAATAAAAATACTTGACAACAAAATCGTGATCCCTCTTCATTCCTAACCTTAAAACTTTCAAAATAGCGTCTATCCTTCCAAAATTATTTCAGCAATACAAAAACACACCACTTCTAATCCAAATCTCCAGTTTGCAATATTTTGTGTAAGTAGATCAAACACTCAAAATTTTCTACATCCAAAACAAAAAGTTCAAACACTTCAGGTTGCCTAAAAATTAACCACAGAAACATAATTAATTTATTTTCATTTTTCAATATATACATGCACATTGGTACCCAACAGTGAACACACGTACATACAAATGTATGCACAAAGACACGGAGATAAATTTATTAAATACTTAAATACGTCTAACATAGATTAGACAGACTGAACTCATAAAAATCCACTGATTCTGCAAAATCAGCCTAGATTTTAGTAAGTAATCAGTTGCATCCATAAATTATACAGTGGACACACATACTTACAGATATTTACGAATCCACTCATAATTATTGGATAGAAATGAAAATCATACCGAAGAATAGAAATGATAGGAAATTTTAGCTGATCGGCGGAAGAAGTACGGAGGTTCGCCGGAGCACCGACGAACCAGTTTCAACTAAGGACGGATTTGAGAGTCTGATCCGTGTCAAGTGCGTGAACTGCGAGGTAAAAAGGAAGTCTTGGGTGGTTGAATCGAATCGGGTCGGATTGATTAGTTTAGGAAATTGGGCCAAATAGCCGGGTCATTCAAATCTTCTTAAGATTCTGCTAGTTGAGTTCTCATTTAAGTCCATCTTTGAACCTCAGTTTTTGAGATGTTTTTAGTATTATTGATGTTAAAATAAAGAACAATACATAAATAAGGTATATAAATATCACCATTTCAAAATTAAGGATAGATATTTTAAATTTCAAAAATCAGGTTTTCATTAATTAAATAAATATTAAATTAATTAATATATAAAAAAAATAATTATTTATATATTTACAGTGTATAGATATGTTAAACTAGTGATTTTAAGGTCACAATTCAAAAAAATTATAGGTCACAGTTCATTCATCGATCACAAATTAAAATTTAAAAATCACAATTTGTTCATCGGTTACAAATCACAAAATTTATAAATCACACAACTTATTTTATGGTCACAAAATATCAAATTATAGGTCACATATTACTTTTATTGGTCAATAACTTAATAAAATGTGAGTCATAGTCACAATTTTTAGGTTACACATTATTAATTTGTCAAAAACTAACCAACTATTAGTCACAATCAACCAAATAATTGGTCACAGACACCCACGTCCATCTCATCCCACCCACGACCATCGTCACAACACCACACACACCCAACAGCAATCACTGCCACACTCACACACCCCCACCCCAACGGAAACCGCCGCCGCACGCACGTACACACCCATTAGCAATTCATTCACCCACAACACCGCGCGTGCACACACTCACAACACTGTACACGTACACACACACCCTTTCACACTTCGTGCCAAAGCAGCGACGCTCACACCTCCACCAACACCGCACGGCACACCTCCACCGCATCAATCAAAAATTTAAAAAAAAAAAAGAAGAAGAAGAAGAACGGATCTGCACAAAGACCACTGGATCTGCACAAAGCCGCCGGATGGAGAGAATATAGAAGGATCGACGGTGGTTGCTCGTCGTGTGTGGAGAGATGGTAAGAGAGTGGAGAGGATATGGATTAGTTTAAGGTTTGGATAGTGTAGGTAGATATAAAAATAAAAATAATTTTTTAAAAAAAAATCTTTAATTAAAACCTGATTTTTGTATTTTGAAATTAGATACCTGATTTATGAAAATGATATTTTAAAATCAGGTGTGTGTAATTTCCTCAAATATCAATTTAGGTGGTACTAAATAAAATGTACAATTATATAAATTACTTAGTGCGACATTTCATTGAGCATATCATATAGCATCACTAAAATTGGTGTTGTAACACCAATGATATTAAATAACATTATTTTTTATAATAGATTTTGTGAAAATTAAATTTTTGAATAATAAGTGATTAAAAAATAAGAAAGAAATTTGAGTTTAAATGCAAAATTATTTTATTGAAAAATATAATTGAATATGAGTTTGAAAAAAAAAGAATATTAAAGAATGGGGCTCAAACAAATTTTAAGTCCACTATCAACATAACTCATCTATCTCACTTTAATTAATGAAAAGTTATTATTTTAAAACTTATTTATTTACTTCTTGTTGATTTCAAAATCTAGACAACTCCCAAGTCAACGAAACTTAGTCCAGTTGCATAGCTTCTAGCCTTCTACGCACTCAAAACACGTTGGAATGCAAAACCATTGAATTGAAATGGGTGCAACAATTGTTTGCACCCCGATCATAGGTTGATGTAACAGATGGACAATCTGTCACATTACCTACCCGAAGTGGAATGAAAGTTACTTTTTGCCCTATTGAAATTATATTTGCAACAGACCAACAGAATTAAGAAGATGCTGGAAGGATACGGTCATAAGGCATGCACTGGTGTGGAGGTTGCTGGTGCACATGCTGGAAGTTAGAATAGATTCCAATTTAGTTATTTATTTGATTAGTGTGCAATAATATTTTGACAGCTGTATAGGTTTGTTACATTACATTGTATATATATATATATATATATGATTGTATTCACTATTTTATTGATGAGAATTACAGAATTAAGAGTTCAATTCGTGTTCCATTCTTCCCTTTCATTCAGCTTTTTCTTCATCACCATTTTCGACTGATATTTCTTACATGGTATCAGAGCAAAGATGACTGAAAATGAAGAAAACAACGTTAGTTCCAATATAAATCAAAATCAAAATCAAACTCCATTTCAAAACTCAAGCTCAAATCCAAATGCAAATGCACAAGATCCTTTTCTACCTAACAGTCCATATTTCATAGGAGTTAATGAAAATTTTGGAGCATTATTGGTTACTCAAATGCTGGATTCTACTAACTATCATTCTTGGACAAGGTCCATGAAAAGGGCTCTGAGAATTAAGAACAAATTAGGATTCATTGATGGGAGTATTTGTGAACCAACTAAAGTTGACAGTCCTTAGATAGAGCATTGGCTTCGGTGTAATGATATAGTCATCACCTGGCTTCAAAACACAATGACAATGGACATCAAAGCAAGCACCCTATATGCAGAAACGGCGCAGCAGCTGTGGTTGGAGCTAGAGCAGCGATTGGCTCAGCAAAATGCTCCCAGAATTTTTGAAGTGAAGCAGGGAATTGTAGCACTGGTGCAGGGTGAAGACATTGTAAGTACTTATTTTTCAAAACTGAAAACGTTGCTTGATGAACTGATGAATTACGAGTGCATTCCCAACTGCACCTGTAGAGGACTGAGGACAGTAGTTAGTAATCAAGAAAGAGACTAGGTTATGAAGTTTCTAATGGGACTCAATGACTCCTACAAAGGCCTCAAAGCTCAGATTCTGTTGATAAAGCCTTTTCCCAAACTTAATGAAGTCTATTCAATAATCTAACAAGAAGAAAAAAGGAGGGATATCTCCATTGATGAATCTGCAGCTGGAGGAATGGCATCGTTATCAAAGAACTATCCAAGGGAAGTAAAAAGGAGAAGTCCTGGGATCCAAAGAAGGTACTATTGCACATTTTGTAAGATGGCAGGACATTCATTGGAGAGGTGTCTTAAGGCAAATAGGGATAAACCTGGTTGCACCCATTGCAAGATGCCAGGCCATACTATTAACAATTGTTTCAAAATCAATGGATATCCATTTGGTACTAAAGGTTACAAGCTACTTGACTTGGAAACCAACAAGATTTTTTTATCAAGGGATGTGATATTCCATGAAAACTTATTCCCTTACAAAACACCAAGTGACAAGACTGATAATGATCTGTCAACTATCCCTCACCAACTACCAAATCCTGCAAACTTGGCTTTTCCCCAACTAGGCCAAGTGCTAACTCCAATCTGCAATCACAACTTGAGCCAGCACAAAACTTCAGTCAAAATATACCCCTTTCAGAAGATAATCAACCCTCTAATGAAGCTGAAATATCACCTAATCTCCCAAGAAATTCACATATGCCTCAAAGATCTAACAGAAACAGAAAAGCACCAGCTTATCTTCAGGATTTTATTTGCCAACAAGCTTCTTCACTCATCCATTCACAAGAGTCCTGCAAACAGAAAGGTGCTACAATTTCAGGTAGTCCTTTTCAATTATGTTCAACTCTTTCATATCATAGGATATCTGATAGATACAAAACATTTCTCGCATCCATGATAAAACAATCAGAAACTGTTACCTACCAAGAAGCTGTCAAACATCCTGAATGGTGTAAAGCAATGCAAGTTGAAATAGATGCTCTTGAGTTAAATCAAACATGGACTGTGATGAATCTACCACCTGGAAAGGAACCTATAGGGTGTCGATGGGTTTATAAAGTGAAGTTCAATGCTAATGGAACAATTGAAAGATACAAAGCAAGGCTAGTGGCAAAGGGATACACGCAATTGGAAGGGATTGATTATCACAAGACCTTCTCACCAGTAGCCAAATTGGTAACCGTAAGAACACTACTCGCAGTTGCAGCAGTGAAAGGCTGGTACTTGCGTCAATTTGATGTGAATAACGCCTTTTTACATGGAGACTTGGAGGAGGAAGTTTATATGCAAGTTCCCCCTGGTTATTGTGTTGATGGAACCTCAAAAGTTTGCAAACTTAATAAGAGTTTGTATGGATTAAAGCAAGCGTCTAGACAATGGTACTCAAAATTGTCTATCTTCATCATTAGCCAAGGTTTTAATCAACCCAAGGCTGATCATAGTTTATTCACAAGGAACACTAGTGACTCATTCACAGTCATTCTGATATACGTGGATGACATAATAATTGCTGGAGATAATGTGAAGGTCATTAACTCACTTAAGGTTTCACTTGATAATAAATTCAAAGTTAAAGATCTGGGAAACTTGAGATATTTTCTTAGAATAGAAGTGGCTCGATCGACGAAGGGAATTCAGATTTGCCAAAAGAAATACGCATTGGATATTCTGGTAGATTCTGGTACCATTGGAGCCATTCCAACTAAGATACCGCTTGATCAAAACATAAAGTTGTCAAAGGATGAAGGGGAAATTCTTTCAGACCCTGCAATGTACAAAAGACTGATAGAAAAATTACTTTACTTAACAATTACTAGGCCTGATATCTCCTATTTGGTTCATTTGTTGAGTCAGTATATGCAAACACCTAGAATGCAAACACCTAGAATGCGTCGCGACTGGGTCTGCTTTTTGCCCAGATTCCGGCGCCTTCCGACCAAGATATGGGTCGCGACCACCGTGGATTTCATCCTTTTCACCTGGCCCAGCTTGCCCAGGTATGGGTCTTCGCCAATTTTGCCCTGAGCTCGAGTTATTGACCATTTTCAGATTTTCCGGCAGTGGATGTTTGAGCATCGATTCCGATCGCATAACTTCATGAAATTGGGAGATGTTGGATGCTAATTGAAGAGGAAGAGTTGTGCTTTC
>OU503056.1:21019691-21042733 GCA_912172775.2 Fraxinus pennsylvanica | reverse complement strand
CCCTTGCTTGGAGAAGATGAAGAATATGCCGCCTAATCTGCCAAAATCGGTTATAATTTTGTGTAATTTCAAATTGTGAGCTATTGGGTTTGGATAAGGAATCGATTTGGGGGAAATGGGGAGAGAGAATGGTTTGTGGGTTGGAGAGATTCTGAATTTTTGGCCAGGTTTCTCAATTTTTTCCCAGCACTATACTCCATTTTGGCGCCCATTTTGCATCATTTTATAATCATAGCCTTCTATTACCATTTGATCTCCACCTTACACGTCACTTTGTCACCCAACTTTGTCAATGAATTTTGTACAAACAGCATTATTGTTAAAAGTTTTATCAAACATATGCACATGTTTACCTATTGAAAGCTATATATATAAGGGAGACCATAGAAGGAATATGGATGATCTCCTACCTACGATGGATATGAGCTTATTGTGTCCACAACTGAAGGGTATTGCCACATCAACAAATCAAGTTGTCATTGTTGACAATTCAACAAAAGAAGTGGCAATGTCATGTTAACTGTGAACACATTTTATATTGACTATCATGGGCAAGAGAACAATTCTAATATAAGAAATTCATTCAATCAAGGGACTAATGTTGGGGACATAGAATGAAGATTGATTTCGATAATCATGAAATGTCAAAATCTTGAAAAAGTTGTATGGATCAAGATACTGATGAGAAGAGGTCAAATTATCCCGCTTAAGAAAAGCAAGCGCGCGAAGCTACACCTGAAGGAGCATATGCTAAAATAGGAGGAAAACATGGACTTTGCAAAAGAAAATCATGCTTGTTGAGCCCACCGCATGAGTCGAGACTCGAGAGGGAAATCGAAACTTCTTTCACCAAAACCAGAATGTTGAAACTTGTTAAGTTATGTTTTGTTACCAAATGAATAAGTGATAAAAGGTGAAAACACTAGAGGTATCATCGAGTATACAAATAGGGTAATTACCAAGTAACATAAAATCAGATTAAAATAAAACAATCATCCCTTTCTCTAAATTGTTTTTAGTGAGCCCGAATTTCTTATAATTACTGGTTTTTTAAATTTTCTGAGCCTCTCCTACCACATTTAGAGCCCGTTTGGTACACATTAAAATGAGAGAATGCATTTTTTTGAAGTGCTGTGATGGAGAATGTGTTGTTGAAAAAGAAGGAAAAGTTATTAATGTGATGAAAAATATTATTTTATTGAAGAATGCGTGGTTAAAAATGAGTAAAAGAATGAGAATGAAAAAAATTATGTTAATGAAAAAAATAATATGGTCCAAACAGGGGCTTAAATCCGGAAAATTTAACACTCTTATTCAAGAAAATCCAAGAGACCCTCTCTTCAATGGCAACCAAGATTCTATCTTTCCTATTCTCTCTCATTCTCATTTTCTCACTCTTCACTTATCCGTCACAGTCTCTCCTCCACCGTCGCCACCGTCAGCGCCGCCACCATGACGGGCCAGATGACTCTTTATCACCTAGTGCTGTAACCTCTGCAGCTTCTCCATCAAGATCTCAACCCCCAATTTTACTTGCGTTCTTGCATTCCACCTTCTCCTTTGCGGCCTCTTCTTTTCCCTTGATCAATGTTAAACCGCCGACGTATAATTCCACCACCGCCACGGCTGGCGGTGGCCAATGGGAGCTTTTGCAAGAGAGCGTCGGTGTTTCCGCCATGCACATGCAACTTCTGTACAATAACAAGGTGGTGATCTTCGACCGGACTGATTTCGGGCCCTCCAATCTCACTCTTCCTGCCGGAAAATGCCGATACAACGATGAGTCCATCAAAGAGGACTGCACTGCACACTCCCTTCTCTACGACATCGCTTCCAACACCTACCGTCCACTCATGGTGCAGACCGACGTCTGGTGCTCCTCCGGCGCTGTCATACCCGATGGAACCCTAGTCCAGACCGGCGGGTACCTAGCCGGCGACCATAAAATACGGTTTTTCTCTCCATGGAATGATGATCAAAGCGACTGGATTGAACTGGAAGAGAATTTAACAATTCAAAGATGGTATGCTTCTGATCATATATTACCCGATGGAAATGTGGTCATTGTTGGAGGCAGAAAGGCATTTAGCTATGAATTTTTCCCCAAAGATTCAATCAAAAACAGCCAAAACAGTAGCGTTTTTTACTTCAATTTCTTGAAAGAAACTACTGATCCTAAAGAAGAGAACAATCTTTATCCATTCTTGTATCTTTTACCGGACGGAAATCTATTCGTTTTCGCAAATCAACGCTCTGTAATTTTAGATTACGTGAATAACAAGATTGTTAAGGAGTTTCCGATGATAACCGGCGAGAAAAGGAGCTATCCGGCGACGGGGTCGTCGGTAATGTTACCAATACGTTTAAACGCCAGCGGCGCAGATGGGTCTCCGACGCCGTTGCCTGAGGTGGAGGTGTTGGTTTGCGGTGGTGCAAAGGGTGGCGCTTATGTTAAGGCATTGAAGGGAATATACGTGGCAGCTTCAAAATCATGTGGGCGTTTGCGGGTCACGGATTCGGATCCTCAGTGGGTTATGGAAGATATGCCCATGCGCAGGGTCATGCCCGATTCGGTGCTTTTACCCACGGGTGATGTCATTATTCTGAATGGTGCTGGAAAGGGCACAGCCGGGTGGGAATGTGCGGTTGACCCAGTTTTGAACCCGATTCTCTACATCCCAACCGAACCTGACCCGAGTAAAAGATTCAGTATGCTCAACCCCACCACAATTCCTAGACTGTACCACTCAACTGCTACTCTACTTCCAGATGGAAGAATACTAGTGGGTGGAAGTAACCCGCACGTACAATACAACTTCTCGGGCGTGAAGTACCCTACAGACTTGAGTTTAGAAGCTTTCTCCCCGCCTTATCTCGGCCAAGAATTCGGTCTCATCCGCCCATCAATTCTATCGATTGAGGCTCCCGCACATAATGTAATATCCTACGGTGAGGAATTCTCCGTGACTTTTACTTTGGGGTTGTATCAGGCTGATCCAGAGTTCATGGTAACAATTGTTGCACCGTCTTTCGCTACACACTCTTTTGGCATGAACCAAAGGCTGCTGGAGTTGTACATTGTAGGAGTACAACGGCTCTCCGAATTTGCTTACAAGGTGACTGTGCATGCACCACCAACACGGAATATTGCACCCCCGGGTTATTATATGCTGTTTGTGGTTCACCATGGAGTGCCTGGCCATTGTGTCTGGATCAAAATGCAATGACATTGGATCAGATTTTTCTCTCTCTTTTTGTGAAAGTTTAGCTTTCGTATATGACTCGATACATATTTTTTTTGTGTCGTCCTAGTTAAGTGACATTTTATGTTGTCAGAAAGAATTTGGTTCACATGAAAGAACATTACGAACTAACTTTTTTTCTGAATAGACTATATTTCAAATGTAAAGTGAATGCTTCCGGAACTATATTTTCCACTTACACATGTATTACACAAACTAGAAATATGAAAATATGTAGATCTTATTTTGTCTAAATTACCTAAAAACTAAAATACGTAGAACCCTTCAGTTCTATAAGTTTGGAACTCCTTTTAAACTTTAAACCTTAAGTCTACTAAACCACTAAAACACATTAGCCATTACTTGGGAATCCAGTGTACGTATTTCACTTGGATTTGACGTGTGCATTCAGCATACTCATTTCAGGTAAGGTCTAAGCAAACTATAATGGACGTTATTGACCAAACTGCATTGGCATAGAAATAGTATCCATTCTTTTTAGGTCTTCAAAGTTAGGTGATTGATTAGCCGAAAGCTGAAAGTAACTTCCCAGAGGTAGTGATATAGGGTTAGCACTATCCATTGAAAATTTACTTGAAACTTCATTGATATAAGAAGATTGGTTTAAGAATAAAGTACTCTCTTCTCTATATCCTTCATTTTAAACTCAGACTTCTAGATTATGGTATTATTTTGGCAAGCTTCACGCCTTTTTGGCTTGATTTGGTTCCATTTCGTGCCTGATGGTTGATGTACTATATAAAGGGATGGTTTTCATGTTGGAAAAGATATCTTAAATATAAAATCAATTAACTTGTATCGAAATCAAAGATCAAATCAAATTTCTCATATGTTCTTCAAGTTCCTTGGGCTTAACTTTTAGATAGCTTTTATACAAAATTAATCACATATGTCGGTCCACACGATGAATTAAATATTTTCTCAATAATGTCCCACTTAAGCTACATATGCTATCTTATAAATGTGTATAATCATAAGAGTTCAATACTTTTACTATCATAACCAAAAGCATTTTCGAACAATCATGTTCATCAATTATGTCAATATAGGATCAAAACAGTTTTCGTTATAAGTATCATAACTAAACCCTTAATGGTTACGTATATCAACACATTCAAATAACATAGATCAAGTGTAGATATATAGCATGAAAATTACATGTAATGTGATCCAAATATGTCAATTTCCAATTGCTCATACCTTATTTTTTTAATGAGATTAACCATAATCTTTAATCAAAGTGAAACTAAATTGAATTATTTTTGAAATAAACCGAATATCCATGAATAAAAATATGTGTCTAAAACAGATAACATCCAAACACAAACTCCCATTAAACTGACATATCATTAAAAAAATAAAAACACCGATGTGAGCATATGCTCATGAAAGACCAATGTCAAGGACCGCAACTTTTTTTAGCCCTTGACCTAATCGCAGCTACAGTTTGCCCAACTTGGATCTCACACTGTAAATATTAGTTCAATTTGAGTTGTAATTTCCTTTCTGTTGTAATAATTTATTTCATTTGTAAAATAACTCTAATATTTGTAAACGTTTAGTACGATTTCTCGTCATTTAAACGTCTATTTATATCCCTTAGGATTTTGTTCTGAAAGCTATTATAGGGGTATTAGTCATTCAAAAAATTTTCAAACTTACTGGTGTTCGCCCCCTACACCAACAATTGTAATTTTCTACTTTTATCAATTGTAATTTTTATCAATCAATGATCAATTTACTTTCAATAAATCTAAATTCTCTGTTGCAAGCTTTCTACAATTGCAATGAATTTTTTTTGTCTCGAAACTACTGAGAGAAGGCCGAAGGTAGTCTAACGGAGTAGATTACTGCTATACGATGTCTCTTTCTGTGCCAAAAGAAAGGCACCCCATGAAAGTTGGTATCAGAGTCGCGGCTTACGACCCTCGATAAGAAATCTACGGATCCAATTACATCAAACACCACAGAAGTTGTAGACCCTTAAAAGATGATTACGAAACAACGCTTGAATGCACTTGATGAGACAACTACTAGGTTGTGCTATGCCGTGGAGGGCGTCGAGGAAAAAGTCGAGGTGGAAGCGATGAAAATTCGTGATACATCAAAATGGATGAAAGTAGAAGGGGTTGCACAGCAATGACTGAAACTGATGCAATCATGTTTGATCTGCAGGATGAAATGGAAGCGTTGAAAGCTCAATTACGAGTACTTCAACGTACGATAGGCAATGGGCAAGCCCCTGTACAAGAGTATGTTTCCAGGCTCGGAATTCTGGAATTGTGTACCTATGAAGGGGCACGCGATGTAAAAGAAGTCGAGAACTTCTTGTTTGATATGGAACAATACTTTCTCATGGCTTCAATCGAAGATGAAGCAAGAAAGGTTACAAGAGCTACTATTTATCTTGGTGGAGATGCAACACTATGGTGGTAGACAAATATGTTGATATTCAGGCCAACAACGTCCAAATAGATTCTTGGGATCTCCTCAAAGAAGCGATCAGATAGCAATTTTTTTTCAGAAAATGTGGAATATCAGGCACGACGGGTACTACAAGAACTGAAACATAAAAGCTCCATCCGGGAGTACGTGAAAGCCCTTTCAGGACATATGCTGAATATTCGAGATATTTCGAAAAAGGATAAGTTCTTTATGTTCATGAAAGGGTTGAAACTCTGGAAACGCACGGAACTTTAGAGACAAAAGGTTACTATTTGAGCGCGGCCATGGAAGTCGTCGAATTTTAAATGACTATCAATCGGAATCAAGAAAAGATCAACATTCAAGGAATAGTCAAGCTATTAGAGGTAGAATCATACCTTACAGATCCAGCTCGAACTCAAATAGGGGAGAACGTTACTTTCATAATAAGGAAGGAGCCTATCAAGGCACCCATCAGAGTAACTTTCAGGAAAATTAGTAAAACAATCGCCAATGAAATTATAACGGTAGCAGTAGTAACATGTGGAATAAAAGAAAAACAATTGAGGGGAAATCTAATCACACTCCTAAATTGGTGTGCTTTTTATCTGAATGACCTCATCGGGTGTCAGAGTGTCCTAAAAAACGGAAGGTAAATGCATATTGTCAACTAACGAGTGGCAGAATGAGTTTAAAGCAAAATGTCTGACAAACTAGCTGTCATGCTGAGACCTACTCCGAAGAGGATGAGGATGTAGTCGGCGCGATCTCACATCGGTGCAATACAGTATCACACTGGGCTATTGAAAATGATGATATTCCCTCGAAAGAGGTAAAAATGGAAGAATCGAATGCTCGTATTTGTAGGGCCAAAGGCCTAATGTACATTGATGTGAACATCAATGGAAAGTCAATCAGGGCTATGGCAAATACTGGTGTTAACCACAACTACCTCGCAAGTACCAAAGTAGAGCGACTCAAAACTTGATCTGGAAAATAGTTGTGGGAAGGTCAAAGCAATCAACTCCAATGCTCAACCAACAGCCGCAGTAACGAAATCTGTCTTACTCAAAGCGAGTCCTTTCAAGGGAATGACAAATTTATCTACAATTCAGATGGATTACTTCAAGCTTATTCTGGGATTGGAATTTCTTCAGGGTACTAAGATAGCAATGTTGTCATATTTTGATTCGTTAATGATGATGGTTAGTAAATCATGCGTCATCACTATACAAGCTGGGAAGATGGGTAAGAAGAGTATCATGGCCATGTAATTTGGTAAAGGTTTCAAAAGAAATGAACCATCATTTTTGTGCACTTTTTGATTAGAGAAGATCGAAGAGGCAGCTGGTCATATTCCAAAACCTATCAAAAGGCTTATTCAGGAATTTGAGGACATCATGCCAGATGAGTTACCAAAGGAATTGCTACTAAGGAAGGCGATTGATCGTGAGATTGAACTTATTCCATGTGTCAAACCTCCCACCTGGACATCCTACCGTATGTCTCAACATGAGCTTGAAGAGCTTCGGAAACAATTGGGAGAAATGTTGGAAAGTAGGATTATTGTGCCTACGAGATCACCATACAGAACTCCTAGATTGTTTCAGAAAAAGGCCGATGGTTCTCTTAGAATGTGTTTGGATTATCGAGTCTTGAACAAGATCACTATGAGGAATAGATATCTTGTTCCGCTAGTCATGGATTGCTTCAACCGACTGAGCCGAGTGAGATATTATACAAAGATTGGTCTTAGGTCCGGATACTAGCAAGTTCGGATTGAGGAAGAAGATTAAGAAAATACTACGGTGATAACAAGATATGGAGCTTTTGAATTTAAATTTTGGCTTAACAAATGCTCCTGCAACGTTTTGTATGATGCTGAATCAGGTACTTCAAAGGTTCTTAGATGATTTTGTGGTGATGTACTTGGACAGATAGTATCTATAGCAAGACATTGGAAGAACATGTGTAATATGTGCAACATGTGACTATGTGAGGCAGGTTTTCAATCGGCTATGAGAGAATGAACTCTATATTACCGTCTAAATGTTCATTCGCTCAAACATCTATCAGTTTCATAGGTCATATCATCGAAAAAGGTAAAATACGCATGAATTCGAAAAAGGTTATAGCCATCAAAGATTGGAAACTACCCAAGAATGGCCACGATGTACGTTCATTTCTCGGGTTATGCAATTACTATCAAAGATTTTTTAAAGGGTACTCAGAAATTGCACTGCCACTTATCAAATTGACAATGAAAGATAAGGATTGGGATTGGTCATCCCAATGTCAAGTTGCTTGTGAAAAGTTGAAGTCTATGTGGATGAACTCGGTATTAGCCTTACTGGATATAACTAAACCATTCGAAGTTCATACCGATACTTTAGATTTTTCACTTAGTGGAGTCCTTATGCAAGAATAACATCTGGTAGCATATGAGAACCGAAAGTTGAACCAAGCTGAACGTCATTACTCGACGCATGAAAAGGAGTTGTTACTATCCAAGATTTGTAAAAGTATTCTCAGAAATTTACCGAATTGACAAAGAAAGATAAGGATTGAAACTGGTCATTCCAATGCCAAACTGCTTTTGAAAAGTTGAAGAAGTCTATGTGGAAGAACTCGGTGTTAGCGTTACTAAATATGATTAAACCATTCGAAATTCATACCGATGCTTAAGATTTTGCACTTGGTGGAGCCCTTATGCAAGAAGGACATCAGATTGCATATGAAAACTGAAAGCTGAACCAAGCAGAACGTCATTACTTAGCACACGAAAATGAGTTGTTGATGGTAGTCTATTGCCTTAGAGGATGGCGCCACTATTTGCTTGGGGTCTTTATTTATTGTGGAGACAGATAACACTATGGTTAGTTACTTCATGTCCGAATTGAAACTATCAAGCAAAATGCTCGTTGGCAGGAAGTGCTTTCAGAGTTCAATTTTATGCTACAGTATCGTCCTGAATCTAGTAACCATGTCGTGGATGCTCTTAGACGCTGGACCGACTTGGCCACATTTGCTCTATGGCCTCTCTTTCAGGGAGCACTATTATCACAAATTCAATGGAACAAATTCGAGCACTTATGGGGAGCACTGTTATCACAAATTCAATGGAACAAATTCGGGCACTTATGGACAAGAACCCACCTATTCAATATTTGATCGACCTCATCAAGTAGGGTAAAACTCGTCAATTGGCTCGATGGGGGCTTAGCAAAGACTAAGGGAGATCACATTTATGTTCCTAAGGGTGAATATTTGAGGAAATCACTAATTACAACGTGTATACTACTGGTCTCAAAGGCAGGATGACATTATAAATTATGTAAAAACTTGTCTTATTTGTTAGCAAGATAAGACAGATCATCAGAAAAGGTAGGCTTGCTTAGCCCCTTTCCGTCCCAACTAGGCCATTCGAGAGTGTATCGATGGACTACATTATTGGATTACAAAAAGTTGAGGATTTTGGCCTATCATCGTTGTGGTAGGCTGTCTATCAAAGTACACAATTTTTATCGTAGCACCCAAGTATGTATCAACTGAAGAGACAGCTCAACTCTTGTTCACATATATTGTCAAATACTGGGGACTACCTAAAGACATCGACAGTGATCGAGATCATCGATTAACTGGCATATTTTGGACCTAGTTGTTCAAACTTCTTGGTTTAACATTGAGCATGCGTTCTAGTTTTCATTCACAATCTAACGGATAGATGGAACGCTTCAATTCTATGTTGGAAGAATATATTCAGCACTATCTCTACTCACAGAAAAATTGGGTGAATCTTTTGGATGCAGCTCAGATTTGCTTCAATGCCCAAAAGAGCTCTTTCACCAATAAGAGTCATTTTAAGATTGTTGGCCAGCAACCATTACTCCCTTATGCAGTGAATATCGATCAAAGTACCAAATCCACTCAAGCAAAAAAACTTCTCTCAAAAGTGGAAACAAAATATTGAAATTACTCGAAGTTATCTTGAGACAGCTGAAAAAGGGTATAAAAAGTCTGCAGATTTAAATCGTTGTTTCCTTTAATTTAATTTTGAAGATCTGGTAATGATCAAACTTCTCAATAGAAACTATTATAAACCGACAAGAGGGAAAGACACAAAATTGGTGCCAAAATATATTTGACTATTATCCATCGTGAAGAGAATTGGAAGAGTCACATACAGAGTTGCACTCCCTTCATGGTGCAAAATCCACAAAGGCCCTTCATGTTAGTTTACTCAAACCATACTTTGCAGACAAAGAGGATGCATCTAGAAATGAGCCACAACGACCTGTGTTTGAACTAAAAAAAATCGGAAAGAATGTTGTTGAAGATATTTTAGACCATCGAACTACTCGAGCTTCTAGAAAACATCATCAAAAGCACTTCATCATATGAAGTGGATGCAGTAGGGAGGAGAATACTTGGGAAAAAGAAAAAGACATTGGAGGTTTCAAACCATTAATTGAAGCATATTATGCATCAATGGCACTGACGAGGTCGCCAAAACAAATAGGGAAGAATGTCAAGGACAACAGCTTTTCTTAGCCCCTTGACCCAATCGCAGCCGCAGTTTATCCAATTTCAGCTGCATATTGTAAATATTAGTTCTATTTTAGTTGTAATTTTCTTTCCATTGTAATAGTTAGTTTACTCAAACCATACTTTGCAGATAAAGAGGATGCATCTAGAAATGAGCCACAACGACCTGTGTTTGAACTGAAAAAATCGGAAAGAATGTTGTTGAAGATATTTTAGACCATCGAACTACTCGAGCTTCTAGGAAACATCATCAAAAGCACTTCATCATATGAAGTGGATGCAGTAGCGAGGAGAATACTTGGGAAAAAGAAAAAGACATTTGAGGTTTCAAACCATTAATTGAAGCATATTATGCATCAATGGCACCGACGAGGTCGCCAAAACAAATAGGGAAGAATGTCAAGGACAACAGCTTTTCTTAGCCCCTTGACCCAATCGCAACCGCAGTTTATCCAATTTCAGCTGCATATTGTAAATATTAGTTCTATTTTAGTTGTAATTTTCTTTCCATTGTAATAGTTTATTTCACTTGTAAAATGGCTTTGATATTTGCAAACGTTTAGTATGATTCCTTGTCATTTAAACGTTTACTCTTATCACTTAAGTTTTGGTCCACAAGCTATTATAGGGGGTATTAGTAATTCAATAATTTTTCAAACTTACTGGGGCTCGCCCTCTGCACCTCCATTATAATTTTCCTACTTTCATCAATTGTAATTTTTTGCTTTTATCAATCAATGATCTATTTACTTTTAATGCATCTAAATTCTCTGTTACATGCTTTCTACAAATTGTAATCAAATTTTCTTGAGTCTCGAAACAATTGAGAAAATGCTGAAAGTAGTCTAGCGGAGCAGACTACTGCCGCACGATATCCTTTTCTATGCCAAAAGAAAAACACACCCGTGAAAGCTTGGGTGGCAACCATTTAGTAAATGGATCCATAATTATGGAGTTTGTCCTAATATGCTTCATAGAAGTCTGACCACTCTGAATTCTTTCCTTAATAACTAGAAATTTGATGTCTATAAGCTTTGATATCATCAAGTTTTTATTGGTATACAAGACTGCAATTGTTGCATAATAACTTAAGTGGTCTTTCAATTACATCCAAAATGTGCAACCCTGTGACAAGATTCTACAATTATATTCCATGATCAGAATCAAAGTATCCAATTGGTCTAATTTTCTATATGAGATCATTTAATCCTTAATTCTATATAGATATCAAATAATCGTTGACTGCTTTCCAAATATTCATCACTGAGTCACTTAAATATTTGCTCATTATTCCAACAATGAATGTGTGCAAATATAAGCATATATTAAACTCCCAACCGTTGAAGGACAGGGAATTTTCTGTATTTTCTTTTCTTCAAATTTATCGTTGAGGCATTGATTGAAACTAAACTTGTCTCCGTTATCAATAAGAGTATATCCTAACTTACATACGTGCATCACAAATCTTTTAAGAACTAGAGATATCAAAAAAACTCGTTTAACCCAATAACCATGGGCCCCGTCAATAAGAACTAAACTTGTCTCCATTAGCAATAATTTTTTTTAACAAATTGGAAAAAATATTTACTAAATAAAAACATAAAAGCAAAAAATAAAATAAATAAAAAGAAAAAATAAATGGGGCAATAAATGGGGTAGGGGACCTTCCCCGCCTCACCCCGTCCCATTCCGCTTTAACCGGGTATGGAGATGGGGCAAAGTGACAAAAATACAACGACGAGACTGGGCGGAAATTACCGATCCATTCCATAGTCACCCCGTTGTCATCCCTATTAAGAACTTTATCGACATAGCTCTTTTGTATACCGCGAAAACGATCTTGGTGTATCTATATTCTTAGTACAAAATAGGAGTCACCAAAATTTTTTATTTCAAAATTTCATAACATAAATCTCTTAATTTCGCGTAATAAGTATATATCATTGCATGCAAGCAGTATATTATCGACATACAATACCAAAAAAATAACAATCAACTTAATTTATCTTAAAACCAAATGAGATAATTATTTGATGAAATTTGTGATACCATTGACAGGAAGCCTGCTTAAACCTACAAATGGATTTCTTTAGTTTGTAAACGGTTTGACGTAGTGTAAGATCAAAATATATCAAAAGTGGCATAACAGTTCTAAAAGAATCTTTTGTAGAAACCGAAAAGAAAGTTTGTTTAAAGTCAATGCATTCCTTTTTAATAAAGTCATTTGCAATAAGACGGGTCGTATATCTCTCCACATCACCCTTCGAATCTCTCTTGGTTTTAAATATCAATTTACAACCAATGAGTTTCGTATCTTCAGGCAATTGGATGAGTTCCAAAACGTCATGGATTTTATGTCTTTATTCATGACATCAATCCACTTTTGAGAATTATTTATTTGCATGGTTTGATGAAAGTTGATTGATCAGATCTTTTTCCATCAATCCAATGACATCCTTATTTTTTTGGAGAAAACCACAAGGTCGTCTGAAATTGTCTTTCGCATTTCTTTGGTGGATTTACTTTACGGAATATTTTTTTAATTTTGTTGAATTTGTTTCTCTGGAACAATCTCTTGATTGTGTATATGAGATTTTGTAATATTGTCTTGATCTGAAATCGTTTCTTCAACAAGATCTAGAACAAGAATTTGTCCATATTCCTGATCATTGTCAATTAAAACAGAAGATACGTATACATATTCTTTTTCAAAGATAAAATCATCAACCTTAAAACCTTATCTCCTCCTGCAAACTCTACTTCCTCAAAGAATCGAACATTTCTCGTTTCGAAAATTAACCTAATAGTGGGATCTTTAAAAAAATTATCATCTTAACAGTTGCTTTATTTGGAACTTTATTGAGAATTTAAGCTGCAGTCTTTAATGTTTCTTTCTAGAGAGATTTTGGTAAGGTAAAATAACAAATCATACTTTTTACCATGTCCTTAAATGTTCTGTTTCTTCTCTCAATAACACAATTAATGTTAGTGGACCCCTTATATGGTATATTTTGGGACGATTCCATATTTCTCAAGGAATTTTAGCAAAAGGACCTAGACATTTCTCTCTGATCCGTCATTTCTATCATAGTATTCACCACCACAACTAGATGTGAGTTTTTTATTTTTTTGCTGAGTTGATTCTCAAACCCAGGATCGTATGCCTTGAATATATTCAGTATTTGAAATTTCTCATATATGAGATCTAGACAGCCATATTAAGAAAAAATTGTCCATGAACATAATAAATTAATGTTTTTTCCGAAAAGGCCAAAGGAAATCACCAACAGATATCCGTATGAATTAGTTTTAAGAAGTTCTAAGTCCTATTGTCACATAATATCCTTATGTTTGTTTTTTTTTCTCTTGATATAATTAATATAAAGTTTGAAAAATTAAGAGAATCAAAAATTCATTTTGACACAAGATTTTTCGTTCTCTTTGGAGAGATGTGACCGAGTCGCTTGCGCCATAACGAAACAAAATTCTCGTGGGTTAATTTATGTTTAATATCATGTGAATTCACATGCAAGATTTATTTATAAGAGGCAATCGTATCAAGAAAATATATGTTATTATAACTAGATAAAGAACTGGTAACCACAATATTTGAATTAAGAAAAAGACGAAACTGACTATTTCCAGATGACAAGAGTAACTGAATTTGTCCAACGTAGAAACAAAAATCAAATTCCCTCTAAAAAATGTACCACAATTGTCTATCTCGAATCCAAATAATACCCGTATTTAATGACAACCTAAAAAGTTCCTATAGATTCAAATTTAATTGATTTGTCGCCGTCCACATAGATGAATCTTTTAGCATCAATTGACTTTTGGTAGTTCAGACAATCTTGCATAGACACACTTATACTAGTAGTGGTACCGATATTTATCCATCAAGTATGTCTAGGTATTGAAAGTAAATTAATCTCGAAACAAACCATAGTGAAAAGTGTATTTTTCGTTATACACTAAGCGTGGTATTTAGTACAATGTATTCCAAATTTTCACAAAAGTAACATCCAGGTGATTAATCTTTATCAATCTTTTACTGTTTCTTTTTAGCTGAACCAAATCTAACTTCCTTATCCTTTAACTTGTCTTTAAAGGCACTTGTTAAATGAGCACTTTCAGTTTTCTTTTACTTTAAACATTATTCTTCTCGCACTCAATATGAAATAGTTCACTTCCCTTTTGGACAGTTGTAACTAGCCTTAAATTAACCAAATTGTGCAAAAATCAAAATCAAAATCAAAATTAAATGCACAAGCAAGTCATCAGACAGCTCAAGGTTTAATGTCTTTAGTTTTGAAGCAAAATGAGTCATCTCAATGATGTACTCCCATATGATTTCTTTAGCATTATACTTTAGTGAAATTAAGTTCGTCAGAAGCGTACTGGTTTGGACTTTTATAGCCTTTTGCAAAGCATTTTTCAATTTCTTTAAGAAATTCCAGTTACCTTATTGGACACAACTCTACTAAATATTGCTAGAATTTACGCTTCATGGTCATAAGACTTGTGTAGTTTGAAAGCTCCCACCTATTTGAATCCTGTTTGTATTATCAAAACTCTTATCCGTAAGAGTAGTGGGTTGTTTATTCCTTAACACAGTGTCTAGATTTATGCCACCAAGAATGATACAAACATTCTCTTTCCAACCCTTAAACTTTGGTTCAAGCACAAGAATTGAATTGATGTTGACAGATATTGTAGAAGTTAATGGATTAATAGAAGAGGGAACTTAAACATAAATAACATTTTGAAATGAAAATTCGTATTGGACAATCAATAATTTCAAATAATAGTGTCACATCACAAGAAACCAAGCACAACATTGATATTTAGTCTTTCTACATAAATATCAACTTGTAAGTAGTGTTCTTAGTGTAGTAATCAAATATTGACAATAAATCAAGTTAAATATCAAGTTTATCTTTGGACCGACTCAATGTTCACACAATAGAAAACTTTACAATTGTCATATATTTATTACTACAAGTGTGTAAGTAATTTGGCCGAATATTGATCTTCTTTTGAGCCATGAATATTCACATGAATTACGTATACACAACTTTTCGAATATTCCAAACAAATTAATTTGGGCAAGAGGGGTTATTTTGGTAAAATGTTACTTCAACTAATTTATTTTAGAAAATTAATAATTTGAAATAAATATTAAGTTGGTAGATTTGAAATTGATTGCCTCTCTTTATATTTTATTTTTATTTTTCTCTTGTGTAGCCTTAAACAAAAGTGGGGACAAAAACTAGACATCGCGGCGCCCAACAGCGCCTGGGCGTTACCGGCTTAACCGAACGCAGCTCCGCGATGCTCTGACGTGGCGCCGTAGTGCTATGACGCTATAGCAATACCGAAAAATCCGAAGTTTTGATGTCTATGATTTGAAATTCACATCTCAAAATTTTATAAAACCAAAGTATGAATTTCAACTTTAAAATCCTTATTGAAAATTTCTGAATTTTGAAATTTATGACTAAAATTCACATTTCAAATCAAAATATTCCAAAATTCAATGTATGAATATCAACCACAAAATTCTTTCCTTAATCTCAATGGTTTAGCATAGAGTTTACTCTAATACCACTTGTTAGAATTTTACGAAATTTTAAATCTTAAGAACATGAAAACCTAATTACTTTATTGTCAAGATCCTCCATGTCAAATCACCAAGAGAATTATTAATTGTGGAACATACCTTAATTCATTGTGAATGGTTCTTTATTCCTGGATCTTAATTCCAGATCTTGAATCTTAAAGATCAATTGCAATCTTTTCATGTTTGGTTTCTTCACTTTTGATCTTGAATTTTATCTTCTTTGATTCTTTAATTCTTGTTCTTGGTTTTACTTCTTGATCCATAGTTTTGATTCTTGAATTCTTTTTTCTTGATTTTTGATAGTTGATTTTGATTTTTGATTGCGAGTTTTGGATCTTCTTCTTCAATATGTTTTCTCTTGTATTCTTGTACTGGTGGAATGCTACAAAGAAAGAGAAGATTGCATATGAATTGGGGACTATAATCCTATATATAGTTTCAATATGTATTTCGTCCATCATGATATGCAATTCTAAAGGAATTTGGTCTCTACACATATAATCTGACCTACATTTTATTTTGATGTCAAAAGCTCAACTACTTAATTCTTGACCTACAAGACAAATTAAATATTTTCTCAACATGCATAAACTGCACAACTAAAGATCCTAACTTAGAATAATTCGTTTTTCACTCTACATGTATAAGGTGTCTTAAATTTTATAACACTAGAGCCACTCTGTAAGTCATTGTTTTAACGACTTTTCACATGATTTGAGCAAACATGAGCTTACAACCATGCATCTCATTCTACTTTAACACCTGTTTGACAACCATTACTTGAAAATTCTTTTTCTCTACATATTCATTTTCAATCACACATTCACATAATAAAATATTTTGCATGTAAATCCAAAAATTTTACTTACTTTTTAACTGTATATTCTCATAAAAATCACTATTTAAAACATTGTTTTTCTCAAATAATGGTTGTCAAGCAAGAGCTTAGTAAATTCTTATTCATCCTTGCAACTGTTCCCCTATTTGACAATCATTCTTTCCAAACTCCTTTTTTCTCAATTCTCATACTCATTTTCAATAACACATTTTCACAATAAAATATTTTTCACGTAAACCTCAAACTTTTTCTACTTTTTAACCGCGGATTCTCTAAAATTTACTATTCAAAAACTTATTTTTTCCCAAAAAAAAAAAAAAAAATCTATAAAACATGCATAGCTATTTTGCTGTGGTGTGTATGTAACATGTTTGTGCTTTAAAATACTACATTTTGTGCAGTAAAATGTCAAGACCCTGTTTGGTGCACATTTTGAGTTGAAGAATGCATTTTTTGTTTGATGTGATGGAGAATATGTGATTGAAAATGAATGAAAAGTTATTGATGTAATGGAAAATATTATCTTATTGAAAAATGTGAGGTAGAAAAATGAGAATAAAAAAAATAATATGGCTCAAACAAGGACCAAATCAAAGTCATAATATTTCATTAGCTTAATAGCGCAAAACGTCCCTACGTTTGACCCCTATTGTGGAAAAAGTCCATATGTTCCATTTTTTTGCATTTTCGTCCTTATTTCAACGTTTCCTTGAGCAAAACGTCATTTTCACTATTTTCCATGGTAAAATGACTAATATACCCTTCTTTTTAAATAAAAGAAAAGAAAAATAAGGAACAAATAGTAATCTTACTCCTAAACTTTTTAAAAATTGCAAATGAGTCCAAATAAACTAGAGATAATTGCAGCAGAGGTCCCAAACCTTTCCAATTAAAACATTTACACCATTAGAGAAAACAAAAGAAAAAAAACACTCCATCCCTCTTCCCACAACAATAGTGCCGGCACCGTCTCCTCCGGCCAACCACCACCCAAACTGCCAGACATCCACACCATTAGAGAGCCCTCATTGTCCTCTACAATCCCCACCCAACAACCAGCATCGATATCACCAGAAAATGCCAAAAATTTGGGCCAAAACTCCCTGCTTGCAAACTTGAAAACGGCCGGAATCTCCAATTCCGGCGAGACCTACATCATGCCCAACATTCCAGTAGCTTCTACTCATCTAGACGCCCCAGTCCATGGTCATCAATCACCATTTAATGCACAGAAATCGAGCCAGAACGCTGCTTCATCCCACGCAGTGACTATGCAAGTTTCAGCCAGCTTTTCCGACGCCGGTGTTAGGACCTATGATTGCAGACCACCACCACACGCACATACTCCTCAAGATGAATCCAATATGGGTCTTGCACAATTTGAGGATTTTGGTTGGATTTTAAAGGAGAAATCTCCCCTGATTACTGCAAAATTAAGAGGGAGATGGGGGAGGTTTTCTATTGATTTTGCGAATTTAGGGGAATGTGGTGGTGGTGGTGGATGGGTAAATTGCATAAGGGCGGTGGCGAGATGGCGACGACAGTGCCGGTACCGTTGTTGGCTGATGGTGATGGTGGTGCTAGCTCTGTTGGCTCATGGCTGAGAAGAGAGAGAAAGAATGGGTTTTTAGTTTTTTTTTTAATTTAATTTTTACTTCTTTGTATTATTTAATGTTTTAATAGGAAATGTTTGGGACCTCTTCTGCAATTATCCCTAGTTTATTTGGACTCATTTGCACTTTTTAAAAAGTTTAGGAGTAGGAGTAAGATTACAATTTGTTCCTTATTTTTCTTTTCTTTTTTATTTAAAAAGAAGGGTATATTAGTCATTTTACCATAGAAAACAGTGAAAATGACGTTTTGCTCAAGGAAACGTTGAAATAAGTGCGAAAATGCAAAAAAAAAAATGGAACGTATGCACGTTTTACACAATAGGGGTCAAACGTAGGGACGTTTTGTGCTATTGGGCCATATTTCATTCTGTTACATGTTCTTTAGACTTTGATTTTCATTTTGTTTGATTCCCAATCGGTATTTCCCTCTATTAAAATTTTTGAAATGTATGCCTTCCACATCTTTTTAGAGAAGTCATCAACTTTCAACAAGTAGAACCTAAAACCAATTACTGTACTTACTGTAGCTAGTTCCCAAGATCAACTTATCCCTGTCCGATTCCCTTTATTTACTTAAATTTATTTATCATACTCATTTTTAATCATACATTTATACAATTAAATACTTAAAACGTAAACTCAATTTTTCTTTACTTTTTAAACATGCATTCTTCAAAAAATACTATTCAAAATTATGTTTTCTAAAATTTTTAAGCTACGGGCTATATATTTCCATGAAAGTTGGCAGACACATACCACTAGTTGTCACATGAGTGCTAAAAATCTATATTTTTTCATAGGGAAATGCTAATCTCGATGTACAAGTAGCATGGCCCTTGTTTGACATCCATTTTTTTTCATTCTCATTCTCATTTTTTTCTTTTTTCATTTCAACCACACATTTTATCAATAAAATAATATTACACGTAAACCCAAAAATTTTCATTACTTTTTAACCACACATTCTTCCATTAATCACTATTCCAAATCAAATTCTTCTTGAAGAATAAATGTCAAACAAGGGTTCAGACGTTCAGTGCATAATGAGACCAAGCCACAATGCAAAATAAAAACCCCTAAAAATAATATTTGTTTTATTCAAATCACACGGGGTAAAAAAAACGAGTTTCATTCTATAAGGATTTTATAGTGACCAATCTTCCTTAAGTATCGAGACTCTTTGAGTTGGATTAGGGTTATAAAGCGAAAAAAGAAAAAAAAAATGAAGATAGTTATTGTTCCCAATATATGTCCATTTCTTCTTTCCTTGAGTTTGGTTATAAGTTATAACCCTACACTAGGAAGACATCATAATTTGTTTTGATGTCTACAATTGAGTTTGCGTCCTTACTACAAAAATACAATTCAAGTCTCATAAAAATAGACTTACTTTCATTTTTGTTATTCTCAAATTATATGTCATTTTTCTTGTTAAAAGTATAATTGATTTTTTAAATTTTCTAATGTGTCCTTATTTAATGTGTCTTGTGATCAATTAAAAAAAAATTATTATTTAAATAATTTTTTAATATAGAGGTACATTCGAAAAAAAAAAAAAGAGTTTTAAATAGTATTTTTAAGAGAACGTGTGGTTAAAAGTAAGAAAAAATTTTGGATTTATATGTAGAATATTTTATTGTATGAATGTGTAGTTAAAAATGATTTTATAGCAAATTTTTATTTTTTAACAATGGATACCAAACGGGGGCTCACTCAGCCCACTTTTTATTTTCTTCGGCCCAAAATGTTGGCTGAGCTAATTAGAAAAATGAAAGAGTTCAAAAGTCAGGGATTAACTATATACTACTCAAAAATCAAGTTTTAAGTCTGACTAATGCAAAAATCAAGTTTTAGTTAATTAATTAAATATATTTATTAATTAAATAATATAAACTCACTGTTATTCAATTAATGGTCACATATACATAATTATAGGTTATATGTCACATATTTTAAAATTAATTGATCAAAGATTATTTCTAGGTCACAGATCAAAAATTTTATTTCAATGTCACAGGTTATTTTTGAGTCACATATTATTAAATTTTTAGGTCATATTTGAGTAATTGGTCACACATTACCAAACATTTGGTCACATATTACAAACATTTGGTCACAGACTACCGTCACTATCACTATGGCTACTTTCGACCATCCTCTCCAACACTACCAGCACTGCCACTACAGCCACTTGCAACCACCGCCATAGCACTATAACACTACCAACAACAAAGTCACTACCAACAAATCACCACACCATCACCTAGATCCACTGCACCACCATCACCATCTCGATCGCACCGTNGCACCATCACACTACCACCAACAGAAACATACCGCCGTCGCCATAGGAAACACACAACCACCACAGAAATGAACCACCACCACCACCATTATGCAACCCACGAACAACCTGCACCACTAAACAACCACCAGAATGCTGCGAGCGGGGTCGCTCACATCGCCGCGAATCTTCTGTAAGAAGGAAAACTTTGTGCAGCGACTCACAAACCCGTCGTCACCGCACCACCGACGCTGCCACATGAACCATTGGCCACCACAAATCGGTGAAAATTTCAAATCGACGCACGTAATCCAAGAAAATTCCATCGCCCTCACCGTGCACCACTCATTGCCAGAAGAAGAAGACGATACCATCAAAAAATCTTAGATTTTTGCTCACTGAGCACCGCTCACTGCCAGAAAATCTCAGATCTCCGCGCGACAGTGATGACTCACGACGGCACTCAGTTCGCCGATGTCGTTTCTGCTGGTGGAGAGAGAGAGAGAGAGAGAGAGGTGAAGATGAGAATGGGAGAGAGCGATTTAGGGTTAATATAATTAATAATTCAATTAATACATGAGTTTTGATTAAATAAAGTCCACACCTGAATTTTGAATTTGAAAAGTTAAATGTATGATCTTTTTTAATTTCTTCTTAGAAAAATTGGTTTGCTTTTTAATGGACCGCCCTTCTTAATTTCTTAATTTTCAAGATTAAAATGAATGTTGAATAGATTGGATGCAAACTAATTACCATACTCTTCATAAAAAGAGATTATTTAACTGAAAATTTCTAGATTGAAGTCTTTTTCACAATGTAACTACGCCTAATTTAGAGTTCCTTGGTTTCGCATTTGAGAAACCATGGTCGATGTTATCTAATAAGGTTTAATATAAATTAACAAAAAAATATACTTAGTCAATCAATACCAATATTTTTAAAAAGTTCGCATATGCTCGAAACTTGAGCAAACTCCTTGCTTCACTTCTAGGCCCCCTTTTTTTATTCTATCAATTACTAAATGGTTGAATTTTCCCTTCAGCTCTTTCGTTTTCTCTAAGCCCGATTTATTAGTTGTTTTTATGTTTTTTTTTAATGTCTTTTATTTGAATTTAGTTTATTAATTTTTTTTTAATTTTTAAAAACTTTTCATTTGACTTTAATTTCAAGTTTTTAAAAGATTTTATTTGCACAAAAGTTAAAGATGATTCTATCTGATAAATAGTTAAATAAGATTTAAGTTACGGTGCTATCTACATTATGTAATTACTCATTTTGCTGAAAACTTCGAAAATATGTATGAAATTTCAATAAATTTATTCATTAGGTCCGTCTAACTAAAAATTGAAATTATGAAAAATAGTTTAATTTTTATATTTTGAAAATTTGAAAATTGTACAATTAACTAATTTCAGGAATTATTAAGTAAATATAATATTTTATAAGGATTAATAGCAGAAAATCCTTTATAAACGTTTCCATTTACGATATACCTCCACCTATTGAAAATCGTAGAAAATCTCCATTTTTAAAACCTTTTGTGCGAAAATCCCCTACCATCATATCCATCAGATTTGTTATTAAAATTAGTAAAAGAATGTCAAAACTAAAAATGAATAATTGCAATTTCATTGCCCAAACTTTTTTTTTTTTTTAACAAATTAAATTCAATTTTTTTTATATGGGCCACGGTTTTGAAGAGAGGGGCTACCACCCTTAAAATCACCCTCCTCTTGTTCTGGGGTTAAGGCTTGAAATGATTTGGGACATTCAATTTTCAAAGTTTAGCAAATTTTTGGGTTTTGATTTATGAAGGAAGACGTGATTTTTGAGGTTTGATTTTAGTAGGAAGACGTGTTTTTTGTTTCAAAAATGGAAGAGGTGTGTTTGGGGATAGAAATCTGAGTTGTGCAGTGGTGCTGGCAGTGAGACACTGGATTATGAAATGAATTTTTCAGAGTTGAAACTTGAAAGCAAAAGTTATGAATTTCCTATTGAAATTACGATAACAATGGTGACTTAACCGTATAAGAGATGAAGTGAGTGGCGAAGTGAGTGGCGTGGGGTATAAAGTTTTAAAGGTTAGGGATTGTGGTTGATACATATAAAAAATTTGAGTACAATTTACAAAAAAAAAAAGGACTGAAATGGCAATTATTATTTTTTTCTAATTTTGACATTTTTTTTTTTACTTTTTTAACGGTAAATTTGATGGATATTGATGGTAGAGGGTTTTTCGCACAAAATGTTTTAAATTTGGGATTTTCTACGATTTTCAATAGGTATGAATATATAGTTGTGGCAATCGAGCCGAGCGACTCGTCGATTTGGCCGCTCGGCTCGTACTGTAGCGGCCCACGAGCCGCTCGGGCTCGTCAAAAAAGGAGCCCGAGCAGGCCGGCTCGGTAGGCGAGCCGAGCCTGCTCAGCTCGTTTTTGACGAGCGGCTCGTC
>OU503056.1:20997349-21017948 GCA_912172775.2 Fraxinus pennsylvanica | reverse complement strand
ATTGATAGGAGCTTAAAGAATGACCTCTTGATAATGATCAATTTGGGTTGTCCTTCCTTTTGTTTCCACACCACTCATTATCTTCTGCTTGTGTTTTTCTATCTCTTGAAAACAGTGTTGTACTGTCGATTTGCCGGAGGACCATTGGACATTGAATGGAGAGAAGAAGACAACCACATTTACATGACAGACCCAGCAGAAGTAGTATTTTATGGATCAATTCCACTCTAAATCCTTTTATTTTAGATTTGTTTGGGCCATCTTGACTTTTAGAAAACTAGGAAGAATCTCCCATTAGTTCTTCTATTGTTGTACGTCTAAATTTTGAGACGACAAGGAATGGGTGGGGAATTCTGATTTATCCAGCATGGTTGCATCCCATTTTTCTCTCCCCTATTGTGAAATACTGTAGCAAATGAGCACTCTTTAGCACCAGGATCCATTTTTTTGTTTTAAGGGCGCTCCACCTGAGCCCCGTGCCAGTTCCATCTACGCCAGTGGAGATCGGTGGTGGTCGAGGCGGGGCGGGAGTAGGGGCGAATCTAGGGTTCGAGTTCAGCTAGGGCGGATCGCCAGCGTTTATTATCAACAGTCAACGTCCGTGATAGAGGAGTCGTTTATTTATATTTAATTAAATAATATACAAAAAATTGTACAGACTAGAAGATGCAACCATTAGAACTAGAACTAGGTACGAACGTTCATTTCGGATTAAAAAAAATAAAATTGTTCCATAATATGCAAAATGCCCTAATTTATTTTTCAATTAAACATGCAATATATATTAACAAAATGCCAATATTCAGTTGCAATTAAAGTTAATTAAACAATGAATTAAAAGGATAAAAACAAAAAAAAAAAGAGAGAGAGAGAGAAGCACTCACAGTCTACCAGAGAGGCTTCAATTACTGAAACCAGTTTCTGTCAAGTCCAATTATTCTCAGCATGAACAGCCATGCTACCAGACTACCAGTCCTCATTAGCTCCCTATTGGGGCCAACATACAATTTCCACTTCATCAAGAGTCAAGACTATATTACCACACAACAAACTTTTCAAAATCATTCCCTAATCACAACAACATAATGAATTAGTAAATGAACAAGTCTACAGATAACAAAACTTCGCCAAACATTAATTCCCTGCAGTAAATACAACTCTGACAACTTAAAGAAGCTAGCACACGGGCATCAATACAGAAATCAACATAAATAAACAAACGGAAACTATGTTTGAGCATATCAGATGAAAAAGGAGAACCTCAACAAAAATTATGAAATCAAATACTATAATCACACAGTGTCCACCACCGGTCTCGTCGATCGGCGTCACAAACTCCCCCTCACCTCACTAAGTCACTCACAGACCGCAGGTCCGCACATGGGCGTATTCTGCTCGTCACGCCTCACTCGTCTCCCCTGCCGGTTTCAATTTTGCAATTGGTTTTGGTGGATAATGGATTTGCAATTTCCAATTGCAAGCAACACTCCATGGTCCAGTGACTTCTCCAGTCCAGATGCCATGGATTGGGCCTTATTTCTTTAAAAAAAAAAGGCCCAAACAATGGAAAATAAACAAAAAAAAAATTAGAGATTCTCAGTCATCTTCTTCACTTCCCGGCGGATCCAGCAGTCATCTTCTTCACTCCAGCGGACGGCGGCTACTACTGAAACTCCTGGCGGATCCAGCACGGGCGGCCGCGGGGGCTAGCCAGGTGCTGGATCCGCCCCTGAGATTGACCCACCCCCACCCCTATCCCCACACACATTAATATAAATAGAGAGGGTGACTTCAGTTGTGTTTGTCACAGAGAAAAACGTTGAATTTTCAGTTTGTGAGAGAGAAAAAAGTTAGAGATGTTTCCTTAATCATTCTCATGTTCTTGGCTCCCTTCCAATTCCAAGGTTCAAATTCTAGTACATGCATATGGTGACAAGAATATCTTCATACTTGCCGGCCAGAGCAATATGGCTGGCCGAGGTGGTGTGGTGTAAAAGACTTGGGAAGGTTATGTCCCTTTTCAATGCCGTCCTGAGCAAAGGGTTTCTCGATCAGCCCAAAGCTGATGTGGGAGAAGGCACATNGTAATGTGAGCTTGACAAGACTAACGGCTTGTTTGGGAAGGATTAAAATTCAATTAAAATTGAAAATATAGTCGTTATTGGGTCCCACTCGTCTAATAAAAGTCAACTCTAACGGCTATATTTTCAATTTTAATCTGATTTTAATCTCTTCCAAACAAGCTCTAAGTATCCGTTTGGTGGAGATTAAAATCAGATTTTTAATAGACTTTGATAAAAAAAAATGATGAAATATATGATTGAAAAGTTATAAATCACATGACATGTGTAGTTAAAATTAATTATTTATTTAGATTTAAATTAAAATTTATATTTTAAATTTATGATAGATAATTTATGGCCCATTTTATTCTTATTATTGTAGAATGAGAATAACAATATAGTCGTCATGGGGCTCCACATAAAAGATAAAAATTCAAAATTGATGATTTGATGTGATGAATAAAAATCATATTTTTCATTTTTATGGATGAAAAAGAAAAACAAACGGAGGTTTGAGTATTAAATTTGGCTATTTTTTAAAAAACTATCAAAATGGAATTAGCTATTTTTGTAAATTCCTCTATTTTAATCTGGACGGTCCAAACGGGGGGGCTAAATTTACTCAACTGTTGCGGCAATGAGCTATGGGTCAATGCAATGCAGGGGATGCAGTCAGCCAGTGTATTAAAAAATGATATTTCAATTACCTAGGAGATTCAAGATTACCTCAAATTTTGCACAGGGAAAAAAATAATAATAAATAAACAGCAGCCTGCAGCATATTTGTCTCACGAGATGGCCAATGGTCCAATATAGATTTCCCCTATGTTTACTACGTCAACCATTTTGTTGTTTTCTATTGGAATTTGGAACTCGGGGAAAGAAAACAATGGATGTAGACAATCTACCCAATCACAGATATTAATGAAATACATTCATGAATTGAATTTGAGTTTCTAAACACCATCTATTGTTTGTGGGCAAATTAAGCACTATATCTTGATTGTGTGATATGGAATTTTGTAGAAATTGATCCCCTTTTTCTTTTTTTTTTCCCCCTCGTATTTAGTATGATCTAAAATTTGGAAGAACTTGAATATCAAGGAAATGTTTGGAGAATGCATTTAGTTTGAGTGAATAAGTTGATGTTTTACTTATAGACAAGCACTAGAGGGTCATACCCTTGTTCACATGAACTCCATCGACCATTAAATTGTGAAATGTATAGATTTCCGAGGTGTATCATACCACTCGGTGTGTTTGGTAGCTTTGTGTTAGCCCCTTGAAGGTTGACATGCGCGATGGCATGACACGCATTGCACTCATGCTGGGATTTTGCGGATAAGTGTGTTGATGGTGCACACTTCGAATTTTCGAAGCAAGGAAAATGTGGATTGCAATTTGGCTGGTGTCAAAGTGTTGCAGACTGACAAGGTATGTGATGATCTAGCTTGCTGTTAGTGGGCTTTAGTCCACTAATTCGAATGTCCAAATGGGGGCACATGTTTGACACATGTGCTGTGCAGTTTTCGTCGTCCATACAAGTGGAAAGTATGAGTGGTTGGGAATGACGGTGGGAATCAGTTTCTGGCGGTTCTAAGCCAACTGGGTTGGTTTATCCCTTTTGCAGTTAAGGATGTTAACTGCATATGAATTTTGGTCTATAAATAGGGAGGGCTATGGACTGTTGAGGCACGAAGTGTGTTGTGTTCCTTTAGTGTTTTCTTGTATTATTGAAATGAAATATATAATTTGATCAACTTAAATTTGAACAACTATAAATAGGGAGGCTATGGTCTACGAAATATGTTAATAATAATTGCGAGTTAAGTTACAAGTCCTATAAAATGTGTGAATAAAAAAAATATTTGATCAACTTAAATTATAATTTAATTTTCGCAAACATGTGACAATTCTGCCTACAATGAATGTCCTTCTCTTTTTGTTGTGAGCACGTAAGTACATCCATTACACATGCTTAACAAGTATTTATAAATACTCGTTAAAAGTCAAATTATTTTTTATTCACATAATTAATGAATTTACAAGTATTATCAATTTATTAATTATTTATTGTTATTTGTTTATATAAATACGTGCCAAACATATGCTAAGTCTCTATTTGGCAAACGTTATAAACCCCCTTATAAACAATCAAACTTAATTTTCAACAACACAATTCAATTTATAAGTATTATACATTTATTCGTCACTTATTTATGTATGTTTATAAATTCTATTCAAGAGAGACTAAGGCCTTTTTTGACAATCAAACTTTTAAAATTTTTTTTCTACATATTTATTTTTGACCATATATTCACACAAAAAATTATTTTGCACGTAAATTCAAAAATTTTCCTTACTTTTTTATTATGCATTCTCCTAAAAATCACTATTCAAAATTCTATTTTTTTTTTTTCAAAAGTATGGCTATCAAACACAGGCTAAAGTGTATCATAATTAGTCCCATGTTTGACATTCTTTTTCATGAGTTTTTTTTTTTTCTAAATGAGTTTTTTATAGAATGTATAGTTAGAAAGTACGAAAAATTTTAGATTTATATGTAAAATATTTTAAGGAAATTTACAAAAATGTCTAATTTCATACTTGTGAATTAAAAAATGTCTAATTTTGATAACTTTTGTAAAAATTGCCAAATTTATTACTAAATTGTCTTTTATATCCTTAATGAAAATGAAGTGTTTTTTTCAATTTATCACGAATTTCGAAAAGAAGTAGTTTCAATTATAAGCTACATTAAAATGACATTTTAAAAGTTGTTATCGATATTTGAACTATATTTATCCTGATACTTTATTTGTCTACAACGAGATTTTATTTCAAACACAAGAATTCTCTACATTTCCTAAAATTCTTGACATTTGAAATGTAGTCTCGATATTTAATAGATGTGTCAATGAGAAATATAGTATTTATTGTGATTTGATGTGTGTTTTTGAAATAAGTAAGGTAGATTATGTGTCAAAATTTTATTGGTCAACAAAATTTTTAATTGTATGCACATTTTTGTCTTTAGTGTCGAATTATAAATTGTTAACAAGTGTATTTTGGTAAAAAATATTGTAAAATGAAAATTGAATAAATTTTGGACATTTTTATAAATCATCACGTGAAAGTGGACATTTTTTGTAATTTTCACACTATTTTATTATATAGATTTGTGGGTAAAAGGGTATTTGAGAAAAAAAAATAAAAAACAATAAAAAAAAAAAGGGGGGAAGAAGTTGTTTTAACATGTGGGCTTAATCAAACTTTTCTTATCCAACATTTCTATGTACCTATGCATTAGGCCTATAGATAAAAATCTAAACTGGCTCGGCTATTATATAACGACTCTGTAGCTCAAGCCAGCCGATGATGCATACCATAAACAATTTGGAGCAAATTGGGAATGAAGAATTTTAGGAGTTAACTTTAGAAATGAGACGCAGCGGCTTGGAGGAGTTGGCTCTACATATAAGCGTACAAAAAGAAGAGGTGGCTCTAGAAAGTTGTAGGGGTAGGGGTAGGGGTAGGGGTGAAGGTAGGGATAGTGAGTCATCAAAGTCTCCCTAAATTCCAGAGCTGCCTATTGATAGGGATTGATTGGACATATTTCATTTGTTTTCTTCCTCCCCCGTCCCCAGCTTCCTTGCCATCGCCATATTCTTTTGTCACCTCCATTTACTCTTTTACCCTCAACTTTTGACCAATTTTACTTTTACCGTCCTTCGGCACGTGTTTATTGTAGATTCTTTTATAATATATTTTATAAAAATTATTTTTTTAAAAGAACGTATAATTAGGGGTGTCCAAAAGTCTCGAATCGAACCGGACCGAACCGAACCCCAACCGAATCGAGCGATTTTTCATAAATTAAATACCCGAACGGGTACCCGAATCGAGAACTGATGGGTTTGGGTCGGGGTCTCGGGTCTAGACCAAGAACCGAAGAATCGAATAAGAGTCGAAACTAAATAATTTTTTTATTTTTTATATTGAATTAATTAAATTATTTTATTTTTTAAAACAAATTTGCAAATTAATTAAATAAATCAGATTTTTTCCTAATTTTAATTTTAAAGCCCAAATCATTTTTAAAATCCATTAGCTCATTTTAATTTGAAACAAATGAATATACTTTATGTAGTGTTGCTGTAATATTAATATCTACTTTTTGATATTTGTATGCATTGAATTGATCTTATTGGACGGTTAGTTATTTAGATTTTTTGAATTGGGCAACGTTAATTTGTAAAAATTACGAATGAAATGTCATTAGTTGTATTTATGTAGTGTTGCTGTAAATATTAAAAAATTTAATTATGGTACGGAACCGAACCGAACCCGAACGGTTCCATGATTATATTTGGACCCGACGGGTCCATTTATTAAATACTCGAAAGTTTTGGGTCGGTTCGGGTCTCTTCAGAATCGAACCGAACCGACCCACGAACAGCCCTACGTATAATTAAAAAATAAAGAAAATTATAAGTTCACATACAAAATGGAAAAAAAAATTAATTGAAATGAATTTTTGAAAAAATAAATTTTGAAAAATCTCCATCAAATCCCTACGAAAATAGAAGTAGGGTTGTATAAATTGAACAGTACTATGCGTGTATTTGATGCACGTTAAAATGGAATGATTAATCCATTTGTACATAATGGATTACCCATTTCACATAATACGCGGGGTCTGCGTGTATTTAAAAATTTCGACAATATAGTCCTCATTCCCGTTGTAAATAATAAATAAAAGATTCAGTAAAAAATTCGGTAATATAGCACGATCCAAAATGGAAAGCATACATTTTTTTGTGATGTGATGTGATGGTGAATATGTGGTTAAAAAAAGAAAAATTATTGATATAATGAAAAATATTATTTTATTGAAAAATATGTAATTAAAAATGAGTAAAAAATTAAAAATGAAAATAAGGACTTGACCCAAAACTTTAAAATCGAACGTTGAAGCATGTACTATAAGAATATAAGAGTAAAGGGTATATTAGTAACTTGACAGTCCAACCAGAAACAATCGCTTGCTCACAGCCTGTTATAATCCCCTTCAAGCTCCCCTCCCAATGGAAGAATCCTTTCACTTCTCTCTCTAAAGTGCTCTGTACTCCCTTTCTCCCTCTAGTTTATATTCATCTGTTTCTCTCTCCTTCTGTTGAGTGATGTGTGTGAACCCTCGTAGCTCCCACATCAACATTATGCTCATAATCACTTTTTTTCGTCATAAGCCATAGATTTTTACTTTTTCTCAAATCATTTTCTTTTGCCAAAAAATATGTTGCTATAACTTCCCACAAAAAAATCATCTTTTTAGAAAGTTGAAGGTATGGAGGATCCCAGGGTTTGTGATGGTTCTAACATGAATAATGCTCTGTTCAAAAGTGAAAGGCTCCTTTGCTCTTCTGAAGTTCTTGATTCTCTCTGGATTACTAATTCTTCTCCTTCCTTTCATGGTAATAATTTTTTTTTTTTTTTAGTTTGATGATTTTGAATTTAGTACTTTGTTTAAAAAAGATCAAATTTTTGTTGTGGGTTTTGTTTAAATTGTTTGTAAAGATTTCAATTTTTACTCTGTTTATCTTTGAGTGTTTTGTTAATATAATTTGCAGTAATTATTTTATTTAAGTGGCGTTTGATATACCTTTGGGAATTAGAGATCTACATTATTATAATGTATTATGGAAGAAAACGAAGTTAAAACGTTTTAAATTTTTATGTGGTGGATTTTATAGTGTTGGAAGGTGTTAGGGAAGAAAACGAAGTTAAAATTTTGTAGATTTTTGTACTGTGGATTTTACAGTATTGAACTGAACTTCAATAAGGTAATTTTCGTTCATCAAGAAAAGCCAATTCTTTATGATAATATGTGAATTTGGGCAATCAATGTTACTTGGAAGAGTCTGATAAAATTTTGTCTGGTTTCTCTGTTTTAGGATCTACATCCATGGTTAACTTCGAAAATGCAGAGAGTTCATTTTTCACACAGATTGATAAACAAGAAAATGGCAATGATGATTACGATGGAAGCTTTCACCAGTCGGAGAAAAAAAGGCGGCTCGCGCCCGATCAGGTTCAGTTTCTTGAGAAAAGTTTCGAGGTGGAAAATAAGCTCGAACCGGAGAGAAAGCTCCAGCTTGCTAAAGAACTTGGATTGCAGCCTAGGCAAGTTGCGATTTGGTTCCAAAACCGTCGAGCCCGGTACAAAACGAAGAACTTGGAGAAAGAATATGATTCTTTGAAACAAAGCTATGATAAACTTAAGGCAGATTATGACAGCCATTTCAAAGAGAATGAGAAACTGAAAAATGAGGTACACTTTGTTGCTTGGTTAAAGAACTCAATTCACCCGTTGGTACTAATTATTTCCTTTACGAATAGGTTCGTTTGCTCAGGGAGAAGTTGCTTTCGATGGACAAAGCAAAGCGAAAACCCGAACCATTGGATAATGCAGAACCAAAGAAGCCAAAGCTTAGCCATGTCTCTCCAATAATACCGGACGCTAGCTCTGTTAAAAGTGATGTTTCTGACTCGGACAGTTTGCATTACACTGATCGACCCAATTCAACATTGCTCGAACCCGCTGATTCTTCGCAGGTTTTGGAGCACGACCCTTCCGACTTTTCTCAAGATGAAGATGACAGTTTAAGCAGAAGCCTTCTGCTGCCATTCCCGAAACTTGAGGCTGAATGTTATGATGATCTGCAACCAAATTCATGCAATCTGGGATTCCCTGTTGAAGCTCAAGGCACATGGTTTTGGCCTTACTGAGTTTCTAATTGCCACAATTATGCCTTTTTGTTTACAAACTTCATCTCATGTTAATGCAGTAATCTCATGTGAATAAGATTAGAATCAATAATTAAGCCTTGTAGTTCCTTCCTCGATGTTCGTTCGCTTACTGGCCTCGCCCTGATGTTTCCTCGAAAAAAAATACGAGTCTCTGCCTTTCTTAGTTGAGCATGATGAATTTGAATGAGCTTTTGCACTTATTTTCATATAAGTAACTTAAAAGTAATTTTGACGCATCTTTGGCACATTCGAACAAACAAGGAGTCTGTCTATGCGTTAAATACGAGATCGGAGGTGCACGCGCACGAGTTCGGGACAACAGATTTGAACTTATTACCGTCTACGGTATTAAACAATCGACCTTGAATTTGACGCTTCGAAAAGGGAAAGCTAATATTCTAAGAAATTAAACAATCTCAAGAAACCCGAAAAATTGACATTTATTGCTTTTAATCAATCTTCTTCATTTTCCATTAATTTTTCAAGCTAAGAACATTAAAAAAAATGCAATTAAAAAAAGAGAGAGGATAACACGGGTTGAATCCCTAACCAATAAAAGACAGAAAAGTGGCCTTCAAAGTCAATATTTTTGAAGAGTTTACTTCAATTTTCTTCCATAGGCAATGACTTTTTTAATCTTAGATGCTGACATTTTTGTCCTCCAAAAATAAAAAATTGCAGGATTGTGAACTGTACCAATTTTTAAAATTGTTTGGGGGAATCAAGATCTGACATGAATATCTTCTTGCTGATGAAATGGATTTACATGAAATTAGAAGTTTCTTAACTTAATGATCTAATTATTTTAATCACATTTAATTTAATTTAATTTTTTTTTTTTATATACATTACCTTCGCAGGTGGCCTTTAAGTGATTAAAGTAGACTACAAGATTAGGAAGTGTTCATCTGAAAATTTTGAGTAGACTATTGTTTATTTTAACTGGATAAGGAAACAACTTAAGTGTCGAAGTATAGCTCGCTTTACGAAATTTAAATGCTAATGCAATATTTAAATTTATGAACTTAAATATCGTATCAGCATTGAAGTTGAATCTTGAAACTCTACTAGTTGAATATCCTTCTTTAAACAAAAACACGTGTATCGATAACAAATTAAACTCTTTCTACTAGATATCATGAGTCGACTATGTGAACCCCTTTTTCAGCACTTTGTTGAGTTTATTACGGGAAATTAGAAATTATAGCAACCATCCCTCCCTCCGCCCCCCCACCCCTCTGTGTATTTTTTGATATGTTCTATCGGGATGTCTTGTAAACGGGGAGCCTCTTTAGATCTAAACAAACTACATCCCAATGATTCCTTTAGTCCTAGGACGCCTTCCTTTCACTCGTTGGCATGCATTTTCATTTGAGTCGTTAGTACGGAACTCAAACAGACTCTTTATGCCTTAATATTTGACAAAGTTTTATGTTAACCTAACACGTGTTTTTTAAAATATTTTTTTATGATTTTATTAGTTGTATCACAAATTTTATCACCCCACAAAATTTTATAACATATCATAGTCCACATAGGTTGACAAGTCACATTTAGGTAGTTCTGATATAAATGTGCAGAAAGTTATGGCAAGAAACTCTTCTACTCCACAGTTCAGCAAAAATGAATTGTTCCTTTTCAAAGTTTAAATGCATGCATATGTAACTTTCAATTTATAGGCCACTAAATTTCATTGGTTCTAACCTTTTTTTTTTTTTTTTGCAAATTATAATTCATTAATTAGTTCTTTGAGAATAATCACAATACATAATTAAGGATAACAAGTACATGATTAGCTTACTTTAGATCAGATTTTATATATCGTTTTCGTTTGAACATGATGGATGAATGTGCGATATTGAATATTTTCATTGTTGATGGAACTGAGTGATCTTGAATTGATTTCAAGATGGAATCCGTTATCATTGATTCAATTACAACTAAAATGCTTTTAGTAAAGATGCACACTTGGATCATAGAGTGGAATGATTTAACGAGTAACGATATTCATTTTATATATGCTAACCACCAATGACTTGACGTAACAATTCATTTGAATTAAATTTACTATTCACCAATGGATTGATAAGCACCGTAATATAAGTATCAGATGAGATTGAGATTAAGAAATGACTTTTGAATATGTTTAGAGAAATTTTTGAAAGTTCTATGTCGTGTAAAGATAACTTTTAAAGGTTTATGATAATTTTCTCAAAAAAAAATTTCCACGGGAAGCAAAAAACTAACCAATGAACTCTTAACCGTGTTGAATTCGCTAGCTTCAACGTATTTGAAAGGAACGATTAGGACATACATTTTTTTGTTGTTCTTTAGTACTACATCGCTCCTTTTTGGGCTTCATTAAAATGTATTTTTTGGAAAAATATATTCCAAAAATACATTTTGGAATATTGATTATTTGAAGAATATGTGAATAAAAAAAAAGGAAAATTTTGAATTTTCATATAATATTATCTTATTAAAAAATACGTTGTTAAAAAGAAGAAAGGAAAATATATTTTGAATAAAATGGAGCCAGCGACAATATCCTTTGACCAAACACATATTTCAAGAGTACATAATTTATAAAACATATATACTTTATATAATTAGCACAATTTGTTTCAGTTTTTTATTTAAAAATTTTTATTTTTATTTTCATTTTTTTTTATTTATCACGTTTATACCACGCGAAATTAGTACTAGTAATCATCACTATGAATAACGTTGTTGATAAAGTTATATTGTAAAGAAACGATTTCACCACGTTGTAACTTGCACATGGTGGCTTCATATCCACCGTCCACGTTACCCTAAAGAGAAGTCTTCGTCAAAACATGCCATGAAACCCGAAGGCAGCCTACACCACGGAACCTCTGTAACCCATGGGCCCACATCTGGTCAATTGACAGTGACCGGCCCAGAGACGTGTAGATTGGCCAAGGAGTGATGGGCCCACTTTCCATGGGGATTCTGATAAGAATGTAGCTGGGGAAACGTCTTTTACTCATTACTTGGCCCAACGATTTTTGGACTCAGACATAGTATATCATGTTATTTTCAAAATACATTTCTTTCTCTTCTTCTCAATTACATTTTTTAATAAAATAATATTATATATAAATTAAATGTCTTATTTTTTAACCTTACATTATCCATCAATAGATTATTTCGAAATGCATTTGTGGCAAAAAAATGGAGCTCAAAGTGGTTCCCACTCTTTTTGATTGTGATTGTCATTGTGATTGGGCCTTTGTCTGCCACTTGACACAACGATGGGATTAAATCTATCAGTGACTACTCAACTTTATATTTAGCATCCGTTTGAGTCATATTAAAATTTTCATTCTTAATTTTTTACTCATTTTCAACTACACATTCTTCAATAAAATAATATTTTTCATCACATCAATAGATTTTCCTTATTTTTCAACCACACATTTTCCATAAATCTATTATTTCAAAATCCATTTTTCCAAAATAATGTGACTCAAACACACCTTTAGTGTCACTATAATCATCCAATTTGATTTTATTTCATCATGACACTCAATCTCATATAAGTTTTATCATGACTATCCAATTTCTTTTCACTATTTTTATTAATTTTAAAATGGATAAAATTGTAACTTTACATTCTAAAAATGTTTTTTAAATAGGTTTTTATTTTATTTTATTTTATTTTTCTAAGTAACATCTTTTAAAAGTAAGTTTTATTTTATTTTAAAAACGATTTATAAAATAAGTTTTTATTTTATATATTTTTTAAGTAAACTTTTTTAAAACATAAATTTTATTTTATTTTTTTAAGTAACGTCTTTTAAAGTTTTTATTTTCTTTTTTTAAATAAGTTTTTATTTTATTTTGTTTTAAATTTATTATATATATATATATAATACAAAGTTATTGTTTTATCTCTTTTAAAATTAGTGAAAATTGTGAGATGAAGTTGGGTGGACATGATAAAACATTATATGAAATTTGGTGGCCATGATGAACTGCTATATAAAATTGGGTGACCATAATGAAATAAAATTAAATTGGGTAACCTGGTGATACTAAGTATAAAGTTGAGTGGACATAATGAAACAAAATCAAATTATGTGATCATAGTGATACTAAATATAAAGCCAGATGATCATTGATGGATTTAACCCATTTCTTTTACTTTTTTCATTTTTTAATTTAATGACAACAATGTAGGTCGGGTCGTAGGTGGCATTAGAACATCGAAATAGATTGGTTGACTTTGGATTGGGTGTAAAGTGATCGGGGCAAACTAAGGTCGGACTCTCGACCTCTGAATCTTCAATTTCCAAAAGTAGTTTTTGGTTCATAAATTTACGTAAATTTGTTAATTTAAACTTTCATATTTTGTATGATTTCCAATTTAGTGGGATTTAAATCATATGTTAAGTTATTTGAAAAATGAATTTTTGATAAAATAGATATTAAAATTAGATTTTTAGTAAATTTTGATAAAAGTTGATTGAATGTGTGATTGAAAAGTTGTGGGATCAATGAATATGTGATCAATATTTATTTTTTGACTTTAAAACTTAAATTAAATTTGATTTTAATCAATACTAAACATGGTTTAATAATCTTCACTTGACGACGATGTCACAAGTGTAGGGTCAGCCACCTGGAATATATGTATAGTTCAAGTGCGGACATGCTTTGATGTCGCGCGAACATATAAACGGTACTCACCATTAATTCTTAGGCTATGTTTGTTTTCCATTTTCCATGAAAATTGTTGTTTGATAAGTTTTATTCGCTATGGAAAATTAATTCCACCTAGTGATGGCAATCGAGCCGAGCGGCTCGTCGGCTCGGTCGCTCGGCTCGTACTGTAGCGATCCACGAGCCGTTCGGGCTCGTCAAAAGGTGAGCCCGAGCTCGAGCCGAACGGACCCGTTCATAGACGAGTCGAGACGAGCCGAGCTCGCCCACGAGCAAACGAGCCGAGCAGAAGCTCGGCTCTTTTTGTAACGAGCCACGAGCTCGGCTCGTAGGGCAACGAGCCGAGCCGGCTCGGCTCGGCCCATTGCCATCACTAATTCCACCCACCCCGCACGGGCACCAATTGTCCAAATTGAAGGAAAAATTATTTATTTTATTTATTTATTTTTTGGGCAATTGACACAAATTTTATCACCAATTGTAATAAAAAAAAATTTCTTTTTAATAGACAATTTTCATAAAAAATAAGGCCAAACGAACACTAAAAGATCCAAATTTTAAATATTTTCCACTTGAAAAATTATATAAGTCAAGCACAATTAATTGACACTTCCCAGGAAAACAATTCTAAGCAATTCAATTACCTGGAATTCATTTTCTTTCCACCCAATTTCCACTCTTACAATCAAATGGACTCTTAATTCTTTTGACCTTTTGATTTGGTTGAAAAATATTTTGTTTCTCAATTTTGCATTTTTCATTTTTTGCTGTTTCCTTTTGTTATTATACCCTTGTTTGAGCCTCATTTTCAGAGAGAGAATCTATTTTGAAATAGTAGATTAATAGAGAATGTGTGGTTAAAATTTAGGAAAAAAATTTTAATTTGCGTTTAGTATTATTTTATCGGAGAATGTGTGGTTAATAATTAAGCCCATGTTTGAGCCATATTCTCATTTTCATTCTTTTACTCATTTTTAACCACACATTTTTAATAAAATAATATTTTTCATCATGTCAATAACCTTTCATTATTTTTCAACCATATATTCCCCGTAACATAAAAAAAATGTATTCTCTTCTAAAAAATATGCATCAAACACAATCTAAGGGAAAAATTTGTGTTTGCGCGTAATATTATTTTATTGAAAAATGAGTGATTGAAAATGAATTTTGAAAAAAAATAAATTTTTAATAAAATGGGGCTCAAACAAGTTCAGACCACTTTTTCATTTACTTTTTGTTTAGACAGTAGGTGCATGTGTTGCTGAAATTCATGGAACCATGTTTTTTTGTCGACTTAATCTAAATGTACATTTTTAGATGACATTGTTGCTCATATTGTGTAAGTTGTCAAAATTTGTGCCATCGATTATTCAAAGTGTTGTTAAAATCAATGTATAAATAATTGACTCACAAAAATGTCATTCATGATGTCAAAATTAGCATACATGTAACAAGGTTGTTGTCGAATTAATCTAGATGTACATTTTTTGTCCCTACTTGATAAGGTAAAAACCTAATTATCTTGGCAGGTATCAATGAACTCGGCCTTTGGGAATGATCTTTATTGATGCACAAGTAGATAGACTAGTTGAGTCTTGTAGCCAAAACTATCATGTCACGAGAGAGATACAAAGTCCTACATCATTTGTCGACTTTTTTCGTTGTATGTAAGCATTGAGGGGCGACAAGCGTATCCTCTATATGCCTTCTTTGGATTCGTTAGATCCATTTAGAAGCGTACATCAAGGCTTCACTATTTAGACTTGTACATCATGCCTATATCATATATTAGTAACAAAAATAATAATTAAAAAGGTACTCTAAAGACAGAACTAATCGTATTTTAGGGTGAAGCAACTAAACATGAGGGTTGTGCTCGTGGCGGGACTTAATCCAATACCTTATGGTACAACGTGATGACAGAGTTTTGAAGTTAGATTCAATATAGACTTTTGGGTCGCGCTATGTATTTTTTAGCCAATTTTATGAAGTAAAAATCCAAACGCCTACTTGGCATTAAGTCTCCATCTTTATATCATAACAGCGATCAATCAAATGTCAAATATTACGCTAGTTGATGCATTTTATTGTTGAGATATCATTATTGTACTTGGCAATATATATGTTGATTAGGCATTTATTCTTAACAACATGTCACTAAGACATGTCTCGAGCATAATAAAAGAAAGTCATGTCTCTTCAATCTATTAATCGACGTATCAAAGATATCATGAATATAACTTCTTTCGACTAGGTTTCTGATGAGAAATAAGAACTCAAGGCCTTGAAATGAATGTCAAAGACTCATGAGCAATATTGAATGTGTGAACTATCGTATCGTATCATGTATGCTATGAGGGGGGCAATCCTTTTTGGGGTCATGATCAATGAATATCAAATGATAAAATTCAATTTCTTCTTTCCAACAGGACCACAGATCTTAACTATAAGTAGATGTGGTTTTTCAATAATCCAAGTGCTGTTTACTGCCAAATATGTCACGCCATGGTATGACTACATAACTATAAGTAGACCATCATAAGGCCCGCATTATTGGTAAGAACTGGAAAGTATAATATTCAAGATTTTAGTTTATTTTTCATCTTTAACAATGTCCTGTATTATTCAATTCACGTTAAGGCACATGCCAAAATTGTTTTGGGCATCCTAGCTCTAGTTGTACCCTTCATGTAGCAAGTTCATTGACACGTCAAGTTTGAACATTGTTCATATTTGGAATAGCGATTTATTTGGGGTTATTGTTATTCGACTTGCAATACATGCAGGACGTGAAAATGAAGAAAAGAAAGGCTCAAAAACAAAAGAACTGAATTGAATAGTTTCAGATTTGCACATAATTTGGTATATCATATGTTGGGAAATTTGATGACTTCCACTTGAAGTATCAAAGAATAAAGCAACAAACCAAACTCCAAACCAAGAAATGGATTTGAAAACGAACACCGATGGCTTGAACACGATATCGTTGTCCTCAAACTATATTTGCTCCTTCTCGGATTGAAATAATGCTTGTAGGGATTAAGGCAAATAGTAATAGTTTGCACTATTTAAACAAACCCTGTAACGAATTAACACTCAAGCATTAAGTGTAATTCTCCGAAACGAACACTAAAGAAAAATTTGAATATGATGAAGAAAATTGTGATTTCTTTTTGTTTTTGGAATGATTTTTGTTCTTGAATATGGCTATGGTTTTTGTATGTTTTTGACATCATTATAATGATCACAAACCATCTATATATAGCTCAGAGACATGGTCATACGAAGTGGTACCAAAAAACCCTACAAAAGCCCCCAAAATTTTGAACAAAACAGTCACTAAAGGCTCTTTTGACCTTCTATGCGGTCGCATAGTTCAACACTATGCAACCGCATAGTTGTCTTCACGGCAGGGAAAGTCTCCGCTTGGCCTATGTGATCACAACTAAGTTTGGCCTCCAAAATTGATTTTCATTCCACAGCCATTTTTTTTATCAACTTTGAACAATATTTTCAACAATCCCCTACTTGTTTAAAATTGAATAAAACATTATATTCAAAGTATACAATACTTATGCATAAGGATTAGAAAACTTTCGATTTGAATCTAACCAAAATATAATTCAAACAAAGTAAAGTCAAAATTAAAGGTAGCATGAAACCTATGATAAAGTCGAAATTAAAGGTAGCATGAAAGCTTTGAACCAATGATTTCATATGACAATACCGGTAAGAACACACACACACACACACACACACACACACACACACACTAGTATCACGTGTTCTCAAGTTCCTCAATTTCGCTTAGCGCTGCGCTAATCCTTTTCAATAAACTTTTAAGAGAGAAACTCTAACTCTCTATTGAAGTGCACAACCTCGAAGTTTATCTAGGTGAAGTTCTTCCAATATTTTTGTTACTTTTTAGAGATACTTGTACTTAATACTCAACTTCATTAATAGCTTAAAGCTCAACCATCACTTCAGTAACAACCAACATTATATAACTAGAATAAGGTTATTGAAGATTACATAATGCTGAAACTATCCATATATCAAATGACTTGTTGTTACCCTTTAAACCCGTTGATTGCTTTTTTGAGTAATGACAAGTAGGGTTTCTATTTAGAGGTTTAGTTAATGGATTCACTAAGTTATCTATTGACTTTACATAATTTAGGAAAATTTTTTCACTTTTGATTAATTTCCTTATGTAGTCATATCTTAAACTCATATGTCAAGACTTTCTATTATATAACTCATTGTATGATTTTACTAATGTAGCTTGACTATCACACATGATAGATAACGAAAATGTACTCTTTGATCCCAAATGTATCTCATAAAGTAGATCTTTAAGCCTCTTAGCTTCTTTCCCGATTTCTGATAATGCTACAAATTCAGATTCCATAGTTGAGTGTGTTATACATGTCTGTATCTTTGATTTCCAAGAAACAGCCCCACCACCAAGAGTAAACACCCGACCAGAAGTGGATTTACTTTCACCGGTACTAGATATCCAACTAGCATCGGTAAATCCTTCCAATACAACCGAGAATTTAGTATATTGTAGACCTAAATTCTTGGTTTTCTTCAAATATCCAAGAACTCTTCCAATGGCCTTCCAATGGTCATTGCTCGGATTACTAGTAAACCTACTAAGTTTACTAATTGCAAACGCNGTTAGTGTATTGTAGACATAAGTTATTGGTTTTCTTTAGATATCCAAGAACTCTTCCAATGGCATTCCAATGATCATTGCTCGGATTACTAGTAAACCTACTAAGTTTACTAATTGTAAAAGCTATATCTGGTCTTGTGCATTGAACAACGTACATAAGACTTCCGATAACACTTGCATACTCTAGTTGAACAATTTCTCTTCCATAATTCTTTATTAGCTTTGAACTTGGTTCAAGAGGGGTACAATATTCTTTTATGTTCAAATGTTTGAACTTATCTATCACACTCTCGATATAGTGTGATTGGCTTAAATGATAACCTCCACTAATTTCAGTAACTTTGATACACAAAATGGTATCCACTTGCTCAAGATCCTTCATCTTGAATATGGAAGATAGGAACCTCGTTTCTTTTATATCCATGTGATTACTCATATTCAATATGTCATCAACATATAAATATATAAATATCACATAATCAACACATACTTTAGAATATAAACATTTATCTACACTATTATGTTTAAAACCAAATTATATAATAGCTAAATCAAATTTCTCATGTCATTTCTTAGGTGCTTGCTTCAATCCGTATAATGACTTAACTAATTTGCACACCTTACATTCATTTTTGGGTAGAACAAACCCTTCAGTTTGTTCCATATAAATCTAATCATTGAGATCCTCGTTCAAGAAATGCCGTTTTGACATCCATTTGATGAACATGCAAGTCTTACATCGAAGCTAATATGAATAATATCCTAATTGATGTTGTTCTATCTGCCAGTGCATAAGTATCAAAATAGTATATTCATTCATTTTGTCAATAACCTTTAGCTACTAGTCTAACCTTAAAGGTTTTAAGAAAACCATCAATATTATACTTTTTCTTAAACACCACCCATTTACATCCAATAGATTTGGATCCGGGTGGTAAATTGACAAGTTCTCAAGTATTATTAGACATTATTGAATCCATTTCATTCTTAACTGCATCTTTCCAAAAAATGCTACCTCGAGAATTCATGGCTTCTCTAAAAATTTTAGGATCGGTTTCCACTTGTATAAAAAAATAAATTGTTCTTACAACATTCTTCTCACTTCCTTCTACTAAGTAAAAAAATAAGTTGAGAGTCAATTTCATCTGGTCCTAAAGACTTCTCAATTCGAGTTCTTTTGCTCATTCGAGTTTCACTAGATTCATCAATATTTTTAGAAGATATTTCATCTTGTGTTCCACTAGAGCTGTGAATTTCTTTATTAATTTTCCTTAATTCATTATCCTAAAATAGTGAACTCTCGAAGATCCCTACATTGCTGGATTCAATAATCACATTGGACTCCAAATTCAATAATCGATATGATTTGCTATTACTAGCATATCCAACAAAGGCACATTTGATGCCTCTTAGACCTAACTTGGTCCTGTTAGGGTTCATATTTTTACAATAAGCGAGACACCCTACACTTTGAAATATCCAATGTTCGGTTTTCTTTCTTTAATATCCCACATGCACTCAAAAACGCTTCATTCCATAAATTAAATGACAACTTAGCGTAAATCAACATGGCATTAATCATTTCAACTAAAGTTCTATTTTTGTTTCAACCAAACCATTTTGTTCAGGTGTTTTAGGTGCAGAACATTGATGAACTATGCCTTGTTGTTCACAAAATGAGTTAAAATCACTGGAAAAATACCCACTCCTCTATCACTTCTTAGAGTCTTTATTTTCTTACTTAGGTGATTTTCAACTTCATTTTATATACCTTAAACATATCAAATGCTTCATATTTATGCTTTATCAAATAAACATACGTATATCTAGAGTGATCATCAATAAAAGTAATGAAATACCTATTACCACATCTAGTTAACAAGTCATTCAATTCACATATCAAAGCTATCATGAATATAACTTCTTTCAACTAGGTTTCTGATGAGAAATAAGAACTCAAGGCCTTGAAATGAACGTCAAAGACTCACAAGCAATATTGAATGTGTGCACTATCGTATTGTATCATATCGTATCAGATATGCTATGAGGGGGCAATCCTTTTTGGGGTCATGATCAATGGATATCAAATGATAAATTTCAAATTCTTCTTTCCAACAGGACCACAGATCTTAACTATAAGTAGCTATGGTTTTTCAATAATCCAAGTGCTGTTTGCTGCCAAATATGTCAGGCCATGCTACAATTGCATAACTATTATGTATACCATCGTAATGCATGTTTGATATGCATTACTGTTAAGAACCGGAAAGTATAATATTCAACATTTTAGTTTATTTTTCATCTTTAACAATGTCCTGTATTATTCGATTTACGTTAAGGCACATGCCATAATTGT
>OU503056.1:20965345-20982757 GCA_912172775.2 Fraxinus pennsylvanica | reverse complement strand
ACGGAACCGAACCCGAACGGTTCCATAATTATATTTGGACCCGACGGGTCCATTTATTAAATACTCGAAAGTTTTGGGTCGGTTCGGGTATCTTCAGAACCGAACCGAACCGACCCACGGACAGCCCTAGTACAAATGCAACAACCCTAATCCCAAAAAGGTTCTCTTTGAGCATGAATTCTTTGATAATCGACTTTATTTACCCAAAAATACTCTTTACGAGGAGAGTAATGAGAGGTCAGGATATATTTTTGGGAAATGCTAAACTCTTTGCCATTGCCTTATGCTTCACCAAATCCTACTATACTTAGGGCATGTTTGAGTCCCTTTTTGCGTAAAAATCATTTTGGAACAGTGGAATGATGGAAAACCTGTAGTAAAAAATGAAGGAAACGTTTTTGTGTTGCGTATAATATTATTTTACTGAAAGATGTGTGATTGAAAAGAACAGAGAGAGAAAAAAAAGTGTTTTAAAAAAAATGGGAATCAAAGAGTTTATTGTTCTCAGTGTTCCAAATACATCAATTACCTCGCCACTGCCTATGAAACATTATAGACTATACTTCAAAGGGGAGAACTACGACATATTGAATCTCAATATGAACTTTGTGTTTACTCCGGAAGAAGGAACACTCATAAAAAGCACTGCACCAACCTATAACTTCGCAAGAAAATTCTCGGGATAAATTCTCATGACCTTTATATTCCAATTGCACTTAGGAACTGATTGTTACGTTGAAACCCACAAGCGTACGGGATCATTGTACAAGTAATAGAAATAGTGAGTTTAGATTTTATCGTTTTCATGAGGAATAAGGTCTAATGTTTAGTTCAATAGTTTTTACTAAATTTGAGTGTGTGTTACATCAAAAGAGTAATGTGTTTGGTTTCATTTACTACTTTTAATCTATTAAAGCGATAAAAATGAAGTTTTCAAATGTGAGATGCTTATATTGGAATCTTGAATCCCCGTATTGCGATTTATTTCAACTTACGATTTCATGCATTTTGACAATCGATAATGCTAAATTATTCAATGCTCCTTTCCAAGACACATGAACCTATGATTAACACGACTCAATCATATTCATAGTTCGAATTTATATGAAAACCATGCATTTAGTTTATATTATCTAAGTGATTGCATGTTTGAAAAAGATTATTCCTAATTCTAACTGCACGTGTTAGTTTTGCCGCGTTCTAAACTCATTGTGAGTATTCTTATACTACAACAAACAACTTAGTATCTAATTGGTAGCTGAGCAATCAAATAAATATGATGGGAATGCAAAACCAATCAACAAAATCAAGAAATACTAAATTAATCGTCTTGATTTAAAATAAATGCGCAAAAGGATTCATCAATCATCCAATACAATGAAGAAATCTAGCCTAACATCCTATTGAATGAATTATACACACACAAAAAGGAAATAATATCACCCAGAATGAAGAATTATGGTAGAAAGTGGATCTAAATCTAGAAAAGGGATCAACAATCTTGCAATAATCTGCCTTTGAATTGATGGTTGCCTTGTTTTTCGCCTCCAAAATAGATGAAATATGTAGAGTTTTAGGTCTTGGGGAGGTTCCTTCATGTTCTCGAAAGATTTTAGGTTGTAAAGAATGCAAAGATATCATATCAAAATTCGTCGAAACAAGAAAAGGAAGGAAATTTTTCTCTCAACCGGAAAGCTATGCGCATGCATGGTATAATTTGAGTATACGCATAGTAAAATGATTTTTAGATTTAGTCGGTTTATAATGGGATCTCACGTACGCATGGCTTGCAGGCGTATGCGTATGCATAGCTTCACATTTTAGGGTCAATTGTACAAATTCGTCCTTGAACTTTTCACAATACATTTTTGATTATTTTCACTTGTGATTTCGTCTCTTTAGCTTCCAATTGCCTCCAATTGAGTTTGTAGAATCTTCACTCTTCATTTTATGTCCCGACATGACTATTGGAATGTTGCAATTTAGTCCCCATAATTTTAATTTCGTCATTCTTATCTATTTTTTAGTTTGTTTTCTCTAATTCTTCATCAAATCATAAGTTTTACATAATAAACACAATATAACACAAATTAAACTACAAAATATCATTATTTAAAGCTCCGACTGATCATTGGCACTATACGTCCTATTGTTAAATATCCATTGTACCATAGATTGTCTCAGAATTATAGATTTTTTGCTACTATTCTCCCGAACATTTCAATACCTGGAACTAAACAAGAGGATTGAATCATGCTAGTGAGAGGTAGCAGCTATAGAAGAGACTCGATAAAATAAATCTTAGGACATTGTTAAGATGCCAATTGAGAAGAAGACCGTAAACTGCAAATGGGCGTTCACAATAAAAGCAAGGCAGATTATGACATTGAGGGATACAAGGCAAAACTCGCAGCTAAAAGCTTTTCCCAAATATATGGGATTGGTCACAAAGAAACTTTTACCCCAATGGCAAAGATAAATTCCATATGAATTTTACTGTCTCTTGCTTGCACGCTTGAGTTGGCCATTTTGACAATTAGAGGTAAATGACGCCTTTTTAAATGAAGATCTCAAGAAGAAATTTTTATGGATCTGCCACTTGGTTTTAATGGTGTTCATGGAGTTGGAAATGTTTGTAGACAATACCGGTTGAAATAATCAAAGCATGGTTTGATCTATTCAATAAAGCTATCTAACATTATGGATATCGTCAAGGTCAAGCTGATCACACACTACTCAACAAAAGATCAAGTGATGGTAAAATAGCAGTTCTTATTGTTTATGTGAGTGCATAATCTTAATCGAAATGTAAAGAATTAGAGTATGAGATTAAAGATCTTCGAGCATTTGAAATACTTTCAAGGATGGCGTATGCGAGATTTAAGAGAGGGGTATTTGTCTCAATACGAAAATGAGTTAAATTTACTTACAAGACTACATGTTATCTAATTTTTTTTTTCCAAACTCATATTCAACTGATTATTCTCTTAGATGAATAATTCTAATGTAAATCCAAAACTTATTTACTTCTATTTACGCTTTCTCCAAAAAATTATTTTTCACAAAATTTATTATAAAAAAAATCTCTACCAAATGGGGTTAATTTACTTGGCTACAAACTAGTAGGAACACACGGAGTTCTACTTAAAGTTGCAAGTAGCTAGTCCAAAGAATGGCGAAGAGACCGAGATCACATTAAAATAGCGTTAAGGATTAAGTCCATGTTTGGGCCCTATTTTTTAAACTCATTTTTTTTTTAATTTAAATTCACTTTCAATCATATATTCAATGAATTCTACAATTTTTATCAACTTTTTAATCAAATATTTTATAAAAATTTAATAAAAATCTGATTTTTATCCTAACCAAACGTAAATATCCTAATTGTCACTAAACCTTTTAGAGGAAATTACAGAAAAACAGACATTTAATTTTTCAAATTCAAAAATCAGATCTTAAGTTTATTTAATAAAAAACCAGGTATTAATTGAATTTATAATTAAAACCCTAATTTATTTCCATTCCCCCGTTTCACTCTTCTCTTTCGTTCTCTAAACCCATCGGGCTTCAAATGTTTTCTCCATTCTCTCTTTAAACCCACCCAATTGCCTACTTCCATTTACCTTCCCGTCGCAGCCGTCTATTTCGACCACAAACTCCTCACCTTTCCATTGTTGACGCCCGTCGTCGGCCAGGAGCTTCAATCACTCCTCACCTTTCTGTCGCCGCCATCCGCCGTCGTCGCCCAACCCCATAACCACCCTCAATCCATTTCACCTAAGAAGGAGCACGAATCATCGCGAGTTGCGACACAGATCCACCCACTAGGGCAACTCTTCGCAACCGAAGCACTGCGACGTTGCATTGCTACACCGACAATGTTTTGTGTGGTGGTGGATCTGACAGTTTTTGTGGCAGTGGCTGTAGTGGTGGATCTGGAGGTTAGGGTGATGTGGTATTTTGTGTGGAAGTAGTTTTGTAGTTAATTGGTGGTTGTGGTGGTAAGGAGGAGGAGGATGAGGTGGTGGTGGTGTGAAGAAATGGAGTACGGTGTTCCTACTGGTTGTTGTGAGGTGGTGGTAGTTTTGGAGACGGTGGTTTAGCGACAGTGGTAGTGGTTCTGGAGCGCTGGAGGCGGTGGTGCTGCCGGAGGTCGCAAGTGTTGGTGATGATGAAGAGATGGAGATTATGGTGTTCCTAGTTGTCGTGAAGTGGTGGTGGTTCTGGCGAGGCGGAGGTGGAGGCGGTGGTGCTGTCGGAGGTCACAAGTTTTGATGGTGGTCACCAATTATTTGGTCGACTGTGACCATTAAATTTGTTAATTTGTAACCCATAAACAATATGTGACAAATGAAAAAATAATTTGTGACCTTGAAATTATACGTGACCTAAAAAATTATTAATTTGTTATCGATAATTTAATAATTTGTGACTGACTTATAAATTGTGATTCATAGTATTTGTGATTAGTGATATAAGAAAATTTTAATCTGTGATCGTAAAATAATTTGTGACTTATAAATTTTTTGATTTTTGATCGAAAAATAATTTATGACCAATTAATTTGATAAAATGTGACCAATAAATAACCTATAAGTATGTGTACGTGACCATGAATTGTCTAATTATGATGTTAATATATTTAATTAACTAATAAATGCCTAATTTTTGCAATTTTTAAACTTAAGGCCTGAAAATTGATTTGGTGATAGTTAAAACTTGATCCATGAATTCTTCCCAATTTTTAAAATATTTTAAAGTAAATTTTTTGAAAAAAAAAAGGAGGAAAGAAAAAAAAGAAAAAGAAAGGTACTCAAAAATGATTTTACTTCTTTTTAGCCAAACATGCTAACAAAATTTGTTTCTGTTGGTTGGCACTGAATCGCGATGGAGGAATACAAGACAGTTGGAGAAGAAGAAGAAAGGGAACAAGAAATTTGGAGCTGGGGCGCTGGTACCGAAGGACAACTAGGAACAGGGCGGCTTCAAGATGAGCTCACCCCTCAACTCCTTCGCTCTCTCTCCTCTTTTGCCCCAATCTCTTCCCTATCCTGCGGTGGCGCCCACGTCATTGCACTCACCTCTGGTAATGTAGTCTATATGTGTGTGTTTTGGTAAGATTACCATCTATGGGATGTTTTCTTGATTGTATATATGTATACAGATTAACAGTACTTACAGTAATGGAATATAGGTTTTCACCCTCCATTATATCTGTCTCTATAATTGGTTGTGTTTATGGGTGTAGATGGAAGAGTGTTGACATGGGGGAGAGGCACTTCTGGGCAATTGGGCCATGGGGAAATGGTTAATAGCTTACAGCCGAAGCCGGTAAAGGCGGTTGAAGGCCTTGTTATTAGTCATGCCTCTGCTGGCTGGAACCACTCTGGATTTGTTTCAGGTTTTCTGCTCTCACCATCTGCTTGTAAAAATAACTAATTGTAAGAAATGGAATAAAGAGTTTATAGGGACTTTAAAAGTTGAAAGCTTTTTTAGAGAGAGGCTAATGAAATTGATGCCCTAGTGTTTTTTGGATGATCTATTTTTTAAAGAATCTCATTTCGTTAGATTGTAAAGGTGGAAAGAAAATGTTTTACGGTGAATTGATTTGTTTTGAAATTGATTTAATGAGAATTGTAATTAATTGTGTTTGATTGGTATAATTTTCTATGAAAAATGTTGAAAGTTTGGTATCCGTTTGGCTTCGTTTTTTATGGAATTTGTCCATTAAAGTGATAATTTTTTCTACCGTTGGGTCTAGAATTTGTTCTAATTGGAAAATTAAAAAAAAAAAGAAATTACCATACCGAATACCATTCGTTTGGCTTTGTTTTGCATGGAAATTGTCAATAAAATTGATAAAAAATTTTACCATTGTATCTAGATTTTTTCCAATTGTCAAAAAAAAAAAAAAAAATCTGGAAAATATTTACCAACCAAAACATCAAGAATTTGTTTTCCTCAAAAAGGTGGAAATTTTGGAAAGTTGGAAACATTTTTTCGGGAAAATTTTGCCAATCAAACACTACAAAAGTTGGAAAATTGAAAAAAATTTCCATGGAAAATATGGTGTATTAAACGAAGCCTTACTACTTTAGATATTTGCTGTAGTTTTCCTGTTTTCTGGTGATTTATTGATTTAGTGAGTCTGGATGCTAGATTGCTAAAAATGAGAGATTGATGCCCCTTTCAATACTTCTTTATGTTTGGTGGCACCAAATTCGTACACTGGATTACATCTTACATGCATTTTTCACAATTTTGATTCAAGAATTTGAATCTCCAAGTAGCCTATCATAGCTTCAATTTCGACAAAAGTTAAATCTTTTAAAGGCTTAAATCCTAGTACTTGAGCATTCATTCTGGAGGATCGTGATCGAAACTTTTTCTTTTCTCAGACACTGGTTTGGTATTCACCTGTGGCGATGGTTCATTTGGTCAGCTTGGGCATGGTGATTATAAATCGCAATGTACTCCAGTAAAAATCTCATATTTCAGTTCAAAGCTTGTTGATCAAATTGCTTGTGGTATGCGTCATTCAATAGTCTTACTAAAAGGTAATTTTGCAAGAAACTCTTGCGGTCTTTGTTTAATAAAGCGAGATTTATTCCAAATTACTCTTGTAATTAAAGGATTATTGCATTAAAAGGAAAGTTCTAATAATTAAGTGGAACTGTTGCAACAGTATTTATGAAGATTTGTTGCAATAATTTAGGGATTTAATGCGAACTAGAAAGGTTTGGGATGGAGGAGGAATTATTAAATATGAGAAGTATGCTTTGGATTTTCCCTTACAAAAAATCCTCTCCGTACTCAATAAGTTTGGAGGCCAAACTCTCTGAACTCACCCAACTTGTCGGGTGGAGAGTTAGTTCTACTTTGATTAGTGGCCTTTTTTAATAGGATTAAATTAGTTTTTGTTATCTATGAAGTAGGTCTTTTAAACGAACAAGTTAAAAGATTGCTATCTTTCATTTTGACTATAGTGAGATGGCTGATCTAAAAAGTTTCCTCTAGAATTAATGAATACAAGTAGGTGTTTAATACCATATTTTCGACCTCTTAGATAGTAATAATATTGCAAAATTTTAATTAGTGGATACTAATTCTACTACTAGTTGCATACAAAATAAAAATATGTTACAAACTTGGGTTTAAATTTGACTCTAGATATAATAACTCAATACTACCTACTAATTAAATCAATGCTATGTGAAAGGTTTTTCAAATTTTAGTACCCACTGTAGAGTTTGTAGAAAGGACAGATGCTTGCATCTCCCCCTACATGGACTTTAGTTAAAGTCATATTTGTTGATTTGTTAAGTGCATGATTGGCAAAGCTTAAGTTATAATGTAAACTTGCCAAATATATTTTTATTCACATTTCATAGAAAACACAATTACTACTCACTTATTGTCCAAACATTTCGTAGACCTATCCATCAGCACTTAAAATAAAAGCACTACCAAATGTACTTTAAGGAACGTGTGTGAATGTATACTACTGCCCATCCACAAGACGACGAAGGTGACCTGGTTGCTATGTTATAAATTTATTAAACTGTTGTGAGATGAAAGGAAAATTATCCGAGGGTTGATATTCAACTATAGTCATAAGTGCTTGGGGATGCTAAAACATATTTCCTTCCATGAGATTTCAGCAAATATACACACCAACTAGGACTGACATGCAGAGCATAAAAAATCATCCTTATGAGAAGGAATATAATAAAGGTCTAGGATAATCTTTTTGATAGACAAGTTCTTGCCTGATATTTGCAGTTGTTTTTATTCCAGAAATTGTAAGTAGTAAACTAACAAAATAGGATATGTAGCTCAGGAACGTCCTCAACAAAATTGTGTATAGACCAGTAGGGGTCTATTAATTTCTTTTAGCGAGAGAAAATCTTGCAATTGTACTATATGTACATAATGGTTTATATAATGATTTACGTATACATGAGATATGATTTGGTCAAAAAATTTTCAACCAAATAAAAAAAAACTACCCCCTTTTGACACGTCATTTGTGTGTAAACCATTATGTAACTCCTTATGTACAAGTAGAATTATTCAAAATCTTCAGGTCTTCTCGTATTAGTTAAAGATGTTACTAATCAAATTTTAGACCAAACACAGTATAGACAATGTAAGTAGGCCAATTCAGTTTTTACATGCACAGAGGATCACATTTTTGATTCTACTAAATTTGGAACCTTGGCTTCCCTTAGTGTAAAATTCATCGTTCTTGATTGGATTTTCCCAGTTCTCCAAAAGAAATGGGAGAACTTCATAGAAGGATTACAAGTCTAACTCTTTGTAAGAACACAGATGTATAATGTTACTGGATTTTTTTCAAATCTGTATTCTGGTTCCTCCAACCCCTGTGCACCGAAATAACCAAAGTGAATAGAGAAAGAAAAACAAAGATCCTTTATGTTTCTTTTAGTTGTCAAGAATTGTGACAATTTCAAACATCTATAGGCTAATATGTTATATTCAACACGTATGATCTCAATCTAATTCTAGACAACCACGCTATAGATCTGATGTATAATATTAGTTGATGCAGATCCTTTGGGAGATCAGGTGTATGGATTTGGTTCTGGAAAACGTGGCCAGTTGGGTATATCTAATGATAAAGTCAAATCCATAAGTCTTCCTCAGATTACTTTGGGTTTGACTGTATTAATGCAAATGGAGATCATAGTGCAGCATTATCTGGTACGTCCTGCAAAATCACTCTTTTACAACTTGGCTGATATCATGGCTTCCAGATCCATCATACTCTTCTTCAGGTAGCAGCAAAGTAGACAGCTCTAATACATGATGATAATTTATAACCAGTGGCCACATGGGGGTGGACTGTGCTGGGGGTCTCCCGCTACATTTTCAAAATTTTCTTGATTAATACTGGATTTATATAGAAATATTTTACTAGATACACCGTATGTGTATATTTTGCCCCTCCAACATTCCCCCAGCCCTGCGTGAAAATCCTGGCCCTGCCACAGACTATAACGGGGAACAGCTTGGCCTACTTTTGGAATCTTGGGATTTCTTGCTAAGAACGATGCACACCTTATTTGTTTTGTTTACGTTGTTTTTGCTGGCACCATTAATTAGCTGGTGGACATTTGTACACATGGGGAAGAGGGTTTCACGGTGCCTCGGATTCGTATATTCCGCATTGTTTTTCTGCAGATTTGTCGTTCAACCAGGTTGCTCTAGGATGGAACCATGCTTTAGTGCAAACAAGTATGGGACTTATAAATCTCTCTCTCTCTCTCTCTCTCTCTGTGGAACACACGAAGGAGAAAGCTAACTGGGGAGTTGCATGTGTCCAATTAATATTTGAATACCTTTTGCAGGTGAGTATAAAGTGCTTATGCTCGGGGGCTATCATCACGGAGTACTTGGTGATCAACAGAAAATGGCCTCGATGAAGCACGTTTCTGGTAATTCAAGATGGTAATCTGACTCTTTACACTAACTGAAAGCTTCATTAATAAAATCTGTTAACTTTATGCAATAGACTATCACGTGAAAATTGGACATTTAAAGAACTCAAAAGAAGAAAATGGATGTGTGGACCGAGACTAAACCATCACCAACGTAGAAATCAGAAAAAAAGATTTTTTTTTTTTTGAAAGAAAAGAGTCTGACCTTTGAGCTAAGTGTATTAATTGGCATCCATTAATGCTATTTACTAGATTCATGAGGATTTGTATTTTATTCAACAGAAGAATCAAATGGAGGGATCCTGCAAAAAATTCCTAATCTTGATGAAACAGAAGTTCTACATATTGCTGCAGGTGCCGAGCACTCAACTTTAGTAACAGGCAAGAGCTCATTTCAAGCTGTAGGTTGGAAAATTAATCTTGAAGTTGACTTAGCTTTCCATCTTCCAAATATACAGGGAACGGATCAGTAATGACATTGGGTTGGGGCGAACATGGTCAGCTTGGCTTGGGGGATAGTGTTGATCAAACCGACCCTCAGGTGGTGAGCTTAGGTCATGACGTAGCCGAGGAACGTGCCATATCCAGAGTCTGTTGTGGGAGTGGGTTTTCCTTTGTTTTAAGGACATAGGATGGATATTCAATAAGCAAAATCAAGGAATTAAGATTTACGGTTTGCCATCCAACTATCTTCATCAGCTGTTAAGAAGAGATTATTTGAAACTGGTGATTCTACAACAATTCTCTTGAAAATATGTGCTTCGAGCTTGGGAAGTTGAAACTTCAAAGCATTGTTTGTTTGCTGTTGTACACTATTTGATGGAGAGGGAAAGCAAACAATTGAAACTGATCTGTGCAGATTATACGTACAAGAATATACACGAACGTCGTTCTCTATGGCACAAAACATTTGGTGAAGCTAAAGCATCTCCCTTGGCCTTAAGCTGGCAACTGTGAATCAACAGTGTCCAGCCCAAACCCATGTTTGGTGCAGAGGATACTGCTGCACAGGATAACGAACAATATTTATTCAGCACAGTTGGGTCGAGCATTACAAGCATAACACTTTTGTATATACCCGTTCAATGTCAACTGGAATGTAGTTTCCTAGTTTTTTCTCTCGTGCAACTTACGTCACATTTCCTGCTGATAACATTTCATTGTATTTGCTTGAAACTGTAATTTTGATATCTGAGAATTCGCTCCTTATAGATTAGCTTTTCGAAGGAGATTGAATTGTCAGCCTTTGTTTTGCACGGTGCAGTAAATTTTCAGTAATACCTTCTCTATCCTCTTTCATTGGCCAAATTAGGTGCTCTTTGTTTACAGAAGGTAGTGAAGTGGGTGAATTCTTGCCATAAAAGTCGAATCCATATAAAAGAATAGATTGAATTACGAAGGATACAAACCATGTATCAATGTTTACATACAAGATACACGATATAAACGGCAAATAAATGACGACAATTTTGTGGAAACCCAGTCAAAAAAATGGTGCTCTCGTACATCTTGCATTCATGTGATAATAAGAAGGTTGTTTTCACATCGGCCGTTGTGAGTGATGGGTCGCAGAGGATCAACTTTCCATATGCCATCAACGATAAACTTAATCTGCAAACGTCATAGGTACACATGAATGTCCAAAAACAAAGACCAACATTGGCGAGGAGTGAACATGAACCAACCTCGTATCTACCAAGATACAACTTCAGGTACACAAAAAAGATGCCTGTTTTCGATTTCTCCATCTTTCTCTGCAATTCAATACTGCATTCATTCTACCAATCAAGAATCCAAAATCGAATTGAAATGCTTGCATGCTAATTTTCATGTTTTTCTCTTCTACTGTCGCCTAGATAGAGAAAGTCGTCAACAAAATTCCTCGCACTTGAATCCATATAATGCAAAAAGGTATTTTCTGCAACCACCAAACACTAGTACCAAATACCTACTATACATTGTAGAAAATACCTCACCTGAGTTGTCCAACCGTCAAATGAGCCAGCTAAGAGAACCTCTGAAGCTGATTTTGGCCAAACTATGCACACAGTACGAAGAAGTTGCAAAGCTCTACGGGCACGGGCTATCCTCTTCTGCTTCTCCTCCAACATCTTTTGCGCGTCACTGAAATTTTATGGGAGGGATATTACTATTATGGATTAGACCTTAATCCTCTGAGAAACAAATAACACAGGTTTACAGTGGTGTTTTGCCCTCAATGCTAGAACTATTTTCACTCACTACCGCAATTTTTTTGTTAGGATTGATACCACTTGTTGTGACGTCAATTATCGGATTGAGATGTTGAAGTTATCTGACAAATAATAATGAAGTATATGATCAAGTAAAAGAATAAAAGAAGACAAGAATATGGTAGAGGAATTAAGAGATTTTATTGCACCAAGAATATTGAAGAAGATAGAGAATTACAATAGATCTTATAATTTTAGTAATCTATTTTCTCACACGTAATTGTTCCAAAAATTGTATAGAAGAGCCTAAGTTAGGATTGATACCACTTGTTGTAACGTCAATCACCGGATTGAGATGTTGAAGTTATATGACAAATAATAATAAAATATATGATCAAGCAAAAGAATAAAAGAAGATAAGAATATGGTAGAATTAAAAGATTTTATTGTACCAAGAATATTGGAGAAGAGAGAAAATTACAATAGATCTTATAATTTTAGTAATCTATTTTCTCACGCGTAATTGTTCCAAAAATTGTATAGAAGAGCCTAGTATTTATAGGAAACATGTAGGGGACGTCCAAACCCCTTTGGTAGAGTTGTTGATGAAGTAAGATGCCAAAAAATCGAGTTCAAAACGAAGTAGGAGAGAAAAATCGCGATCAGGTACTGTATCAGTGCCTAGGCGCTACTGTAGCAGCGTTCAGGCGCTATGTTTCAGGTTAATATTCCAAAACATGCTTCTAAAGCGTTTTTCTCCATTCCGAACTCTTCTTCAAGTCTATCAATTTCCAAACCCCAATGGGCTTCCAAAATAGAACTTCAACTTGATATAGGACTCCAATAACATTCCAAACTTGAATTCTTCTTGATGTTCACTACAATTAGAATTCTTCAATACTTCAAACAAGGAACTCGGGTCACACCCAAATTCTAACATTTTTCATTACAACAGGGAGGGGAATACTCAGTGTTTTGCACACCCCTCCATGCCTTCTCTCACTCAAAAATGGCTCCTTCATATTCCTTTATATAACATGGGAAACTGAGGAAACTAATACAAAATATGAATGTCCAACAACGACAAAGTGCTAATGAAGTAAACACTTGGAATCCACACTGTCTAATTAAGCAAGTTGCTCAAGAGATAGATTTCATTAAATGAATAACATACGTTATTGCTAATGTCATTTTCCCCTCTAATACAGCTAGCTGGGCTCGAATTGAACGCAGTCTTTCCTGGGAATTCATGAGCTCATTCTCTCGGAACTCCCATACATCAGAAACCATCTGCAAGTCACTAGAGGAGCTTCCAGCAACCTGATGACAAACATAGACATTGATTGAAAAAGTCACAATAGAGCTTTTACAGGTAAGTAGAAAAAATTGAACTGTTTTTCTTTAACAGCAAAATTTGCGCTACAATGTAGTCTATATGGAATGCTTATTCCTGCAATAACTAGTTTTCCTAGTCATCTTATTTTGCTTTTAGACCAGATTTACAGAGAAAAACAATTGATTCATTCCTAACCAAGATATGGTAAAATATGCTCGTAATAAAGTTCCATCTTTATTCAATTGACTATTGTGCATGCACAAATTCTAGGCATCCAACAAATCATGGTAAAAAGTGGTATAGACAAGCGAATCACAGAAATCAGGCATGCCTACCTCTTTTGCTATATACCCCTCTTTCTTAGACCTCAATAACTGAAGAGCTGTGGTTAGTTTCAGCTCCATATCCTTAAGTCGTGTTTGTACTTGATTTTGATTGCTTCCTTTGTGATAATCCAAAGCTTCAGCATACTCCTTTGAGACTATCGTTCTTTCATTAATAGAAGCTTCTTCATTTCTTTCCACTTGATTTTCGCTCAAAGAAATGTCAGCAGCTGCACATTTCTGGGAGTTAAACACACTGACAACCAAGGTGGTGAAATATAAAACATCATAAATGACTAGAAATGTAAAACCAGGTACCTTCAAATTCTCGGAAGCCTGCTTGCCGACTGCTCCAAGTTCTCCACATTTCTGGCTCATTAGTTGGGCTAATCATTCCACCTGGATTATCCCACATGCCTTTGTGGGTAAAATCTGATGTAAGTCTGATGTTTTTTCCAGGATCAGCAATGTCTTTACAGTTTAAGAACACCACATAGCAATAGCATGTTACAGAATGCAGAAATACAAAATAAATTAAGACGAATAGATCAGTAACAATTACACATTTAATTATCATAAAATCCAACCTTTTGTGTTCTTCTCTCTCTCTTTTGAGGTTCCACATCCATGCCAATCCAATCACATAAAAAATCCAATAAGCGAACGAACTATACCGAACAAGTTAGGTCAAATTCAACAAACTGACTTACCCACATCTACAGAGGTTTGCTCATGTCTGCTCTCTTGTTCGTCTTTACTTGAAGCATAAGTTCCGAATCCATAGTTCCCCAAAGTAATTCCAAAATCTGCATTCCTCTGTTTCTCCAATCTACTCAATATACCCTCAATCCCAGCATCTTCCCCAGCCCCGATTTCCCTGGGACGGGAAAGAAATAAAATTCTGAATAAGTACTATTTTCAATAAATTTATTATGTTCACAATTGACGAAGGTAAAAGATTGTATAGCCAAAAGTGTTCAACATCTATAATTATATGACTAGTTTTTAAAGAACAGTTCCACGAAAATTCATTGAAACAAAGTAAATACATCCAAAGAGACTCGATATCTCTGTGCACTGCTACTTATTGGTCTGTTCAAGAGAAAACATCAACACTAAAATCTTAAACTAACAAATAAATTATTAGCAGAGAACAAAATAATGGGAGCCAGTATCTACTCATTACTCGTATGAAACAAAGACAAACCATAAATGAAGCATATAATCAAGATAACTTCCAAAATAAAAACCTCACAGTGATGTACCCGAGGACGGCCAAGGCAGTTGCCGAGAATTAAAATCAGTTTCTCCCAAAGAAGAGCTCTCGCTACAACTCTCCACTCTCCTCTGAAACTCCTCAGTCTTAAAATCTGCATCTTCATCAACATTTTCACCCTCCCAACCAAGAGCATACCACCCACCTTTCTTCTTTATAGCCTCCACCAAATCCATTCTTCCAGCTTTGAGCAACTCTTCCTCTGTCGGAAACATCGACGGCTTCTCCGATTTCTCCATAAACTCCATTATCTCCGCCTCCAATTCTGCGTCTCCATCACTCTCTTTTCGCCAAAAGCACCTAAAACTCCCGTTACTACCTTCAATTTTCCTCAAACTTTTCACTTCAAGAAGTCGCAAAGAACGGCTAAAAATTGCAACTTTTCGGTGCCTTTGAAGCCTTCTTTTAGGACTGTATACACAAAATTGAGAAGGGGTAACTAGATAATTCAAATGCAACAAGGGGTGGTGGGATTTTGTAATATGGGCACGAGTTGTGATGAGTGTAAACATCGTTCAGGCATTTCTTTGAACACTGTGTGTACTTGAGTTCAAGAAACGTGAATTAAAGAGGCAGATTGCAAAAAAATAATTAAATAAATAATTGGAGGAAGAGTGAGATGAAAGATGAAGCAACGAACAAAAGCGTAGCGTGCATTAATGGAGGATGACTTGCGTTTGCATGTGTGTAATTAATTAATTATTGCTTAATCTACTTCTTACAATAAAGTAATTTAAGGTAGTGTTTGGCAAAAAAAAATAAAAATCTCTCTTTCTTGGCATATAAGTTAAAAGAGATTATCTATGTCAATTGTATCATTTAAATGCTATTCAATCTTGGGGAGTCGTTCCCGTCATTATTAAGATTTACGATTTCATCTTAAAATGTCAATGTTATTAAAAAAAGTAATTCAAATCCTTTTTTATGTTGGTTAACATATTCATCCTTATTCAACGGGTGACTATCTTTGACACGTCTATAGAGATGATGACTCGTCTAAACAGACCAATCTTGAAATCTATATCTCATTTGAATCTTAGTCAGTTTAAATTGATTATCGAAACTTAATAAACTTTAATATCATAAAGAGATTTAGACTAAGAAAATGAGAGAATAAATGACCGCCAAATCTTAATATCTCTCCTGCAAACCACCGCAATCTCTATTAGGTTATTTCTATTGAACAAATTGTTTCTTGAAGTTGCATATATTGGAATAAATGCAATAAAGAAAGTTTGGAAAATATAAAACTTGAGATGAATTCGACAGAAATGACTCGATTTTATTTTTAACTTTGTTAATCTATCAAAACACAAATGTGGTCTAGAGGTTGGAAAACCCTATAGGAAATCTAAAACTTTGCAGGGCCTTTCCAATTGAATTACAACACTATATATATAAATTATATTAATTAGTAGTTTGGGTGGGGGTATTGGGTACATATAGAGACATGTTGGTGTGGATAAAATTGGTCAATATTTGGATTTGGATTGGGGAAGAGAAAGGGTAAAGTGACTTGGTATTTTCACATCTTTTCTTAGATAATTTATAGTTCTTAGGAAAAGATTGTGACTTATGTGGACCATATTTCATTGGCACAAGACATTTTCATGAATCTCGTGTTACTTTTCCGCTCAAGTACAAATTTGATTTATCCCTTTTATTTTGACCATGATGGGACTTGGGAGCACTCCCTCCTTCTATTCCTTCCAATCCATCAAACTCATCCTCGTTAACAAAGAAGTTTTGAAAGAGGTGAAATTGATTACGATTGTTATGGATTCACACAAGTTATAATAGCTCAAATTAAGGAAATTTTGGTTAAATGTATTAATAAATTTAAATTGTTAAAAAAAAATTCAATAAACAGTAAAAAGAAGACAAATTCTATAATTATGGGGACATCATATACATACAAGTGTTATTTGTATATATTTATGTTTTGTTAATATAACAACTTTTTGTTGAAAAGAATTTTTTTTTATAACGTTAAAGGGCACAAAATATGAGAGAGAGAGAGAGAGAGAGAGAGAGAGAGAGAGAGAGAGAATAGTATAGTCCATTTAAAATCGTATGCATGTGTTATCTGAATATAAATGTCACCATAATTACAGGGACATCACACAAATATAAGTGTTCCGTTCTACTATATGTTTTAAAATCGTATGCATGTGTTATCTGATTATAAATGTCACCATAATTACAGGGACATCACACAAATATAAGTGTTCAATTTTACTATATGTACATTGTGATTGACATTGATTGATATGACATCAATCATGTTGATTTTAACTACATTTATTCAAATCAGTGCACAGTTTTCCACACATCACACAATGTCAAATTTCACATACACTAGGAATGTACAACTAATTTAATCCATAACTATTATGTGCATATATTTATGTTTTGTTAATTTTAAGAACTTTTTATTGAATAAAATGTTTTTATAAAGTTAAAAAGGAGGGAGGGAGGGAGAGAGGGGGGGGGGGAGATAAAATGAAATAATTAGGGTTTAAAATTGTGTATGATTGATTTAAATAAAAATTAATTTAAAAATGATTAATTAAAACCTGATTTATGTATTATTAAAGTTGATTCTGTATTTTTGAAAATGATAACTTAAAAATCATTGTGGGTGTAATTTCCTCAAAAAAAATGACCTGAGGCACCAATAATAAGGCGGTCTGACGTTGTGGAAATTACATCAAACCAAATCTTTAGTTTGGCATTTTAAAAAATCAGGTTTTCACATTTTTTTTTCATTTCTCAGGTTTTTATCATTTTAATTAAATAATTAACCTTTTAATTAAATGACGTA
>OU503056.1:20951662-20965006 GCA_912172775.2 Fraxinus pennsylvanica | reverse complement strand
GTAAAACAATATTGAAAGGAAGTACTAGGGATGGACATGATTTATTCTGATTCTAATTCCAAGAGAATTGAACTGAATTATGAACCAATGATTTTTTTTATAATGAAATTGATGATATTTTTAAGATGTGGAACCAAACCGAAATTTAATAATCAATTTTGATTTGTTTTAGTTAGGTTACGATTCCATTACTTAAATGTCTAAATGATAAATGCAAATTAAAATCTATCATTATATACATAAGTTGGTAATATATGTGTCTAAATCAGAAAAATAAGTATCAAACATTCAGTAAATTCAACTTCAAATTATCAATCATCAAATGAAATATTGTGTAATAAAATTCATTCACAAATTCCAAGTTAACAAATAAAACATAGTCATAATTTGAATCTACAAACATCAAATTCCATCCACATACAAAATATTGTCTAATAATGATGATTCACTAATGTAGATGAATTAGTTACTTACAAAAGTTGAATTTTTTTGTGTGATTTGCTGATGTGTAAAATGTGTATATATATATTAATAAAAATTAAGTTTGGTTCTTGTTCTAGTTCTAGTTCTAGAATTGGAACCAAACCAGAACCAAATGGTTCTTGGTTCTAACGACAAAAATCATTAATTTTTTTCACAGAACCAAATTAAGCTGCTCGATTTGGTCCGATTCTGATTTGATTTAATTTGATCATTTTGTCCACCTTTAAGAAGTGCTACATTTAATAATTTATGTAGTGTCATATCTAGTGTTGTCAATGGGCCGAGCCGAGCCGGCTCGGCCCTTTAAGTCATGAGCTCAGCTTGGGCTCGTGGAGAAACGAGCCACGAGCTCACGAGCCGAGCATCTCGTGGCTCGTTTGCTCGTGGGCGAGCTCGGCTCGGCCCACGAGCTCGCGAGCTCATGAGCCGGCTCGGCTCGGCTAGGCTAGTGGCTGGTCAAAAAAAAATTTTTTTTAAAAATTTTTCTTAGTTTTTTAATTTTTTAAATATTTTTTCACGAGCCCATGAGCTCGGCTCGTTCTCACGAGCGCTCGCCTCTTAATAAGCTGAGCTCGGCTCGTCTACGAACTGGTCTGCTCGGCTCGAGAAAAGACGAGCCCGAACGGCTTGTGGACATGAACAGTATGAGCCGAGCGGTCGAGCCGACGAGCCGCTCGGCTCGATTCGATTGACATCTCTAGTCATATCTAGCTAAAAAGAATTTGGCATTTTGTGGAATGAATGAGAGGCCTTTTGAGGATAGTAATGTTCATTCTTTAGGACAAATTGAAATGACTGAAAAGTGGCATCCTGTAATGAAGGAACATCTACGACATGTAGAAAATAATGAGGTTCGATATTATTATCTTGGGCATAAAATTTAAAATAAGTGAATTATTTTTTTGGCTTCTGAAATCGAAAGCACAATTATTAAGAAAATCAAAGAAGCAAAATATTTTTCTTTAATATTTGATTGTACTCTTGATGCAAGTTACCAAGAATAAATCATCGATATTATGACGTGTATATGTTTCTAATAATCCAATTAGAATACAAGAATATTTTGTGAATTTCTTAGAAGTGGATGATACAAGTGGACATAGACTTCTTTAAGAATTAGTCTTGACATTAACGATGTAAGATTAGAAATATATGATGATGGCCCTAAATAAGAGGCACAAATGTGTAAAAAAAAAAACATTAGATATTAATCCTAGGGCATCCTATACGTTATGTGGACGCCATAGTCTTAATTTAACATTGTCTTGATGGTAGGGTGGGATCTCCTGCCCCCACAATAAATTTGAAAATTCAATATTTTGTCCTTTTTTTTTAAAAAAAAAAGGTCCTTGTAGTTTTCAATTTTTGCCCCACAATTAAAATTTTGTCTAATTTGCCCCCACAAATCTTATCTTCTATCTCCTCCCCTGTGTTAAAGCAAAAGCAGTTTTTGGAGATGTACAGTACAAAGTATTTTTAACTTATTTTTTTAATTTGAAAAAAGACGTGACAATTTTTGGAAGACAATGTTAAAACTAATGTTAACTCATCGTCGCTATGCGGTGGGAAAGTCATGTTGAAGCTATTAGATTTCAAGTTTTTGATTTAAGAGAAGCTTTACTTGAACGAGCTGAAAAAGAAAATTACAATGACTTGAGGTACCAATCAAATGCTTTAGCAACCCTTTATATTGGGAATTTTGAATTTTTGATAGCTATGATTTTATAGTACACTTAATTAGCAAACACTAACAATTTAATGATATATGCTTATTGATATTGCCATTGAAGAAGTTAGAGGGTTGGTTCCTTTATTTGAAAAATGAATAATGCTTGACTTCGAGTGGTAACATCAACACATTATGCTCTTCTATTGTCGTGCACTTTTAAATCCCTTTTTCACCTCAATACCGTGTCATTCTCAGGTTATCTAAATCTAAAGGAAAAAATGATAAAAACTCTCCTATTGTTTCAAAGTAGGGATGGTAACGGAGCGGATTGGGGTCGGGGCAACCTCCTCCTCCCCGTCAGGTAATTTCTAGCCCATACCCACCCTCCGTTTAAATCGGGGTGAGACCCTTGTCTCGTTTACTACCCAATTTTTTTTTAATAAATTTTTAATAATTCATTTCATTGCCCAGTCCCCGACCTTCGATTAAGTGGGTAATCCCCACCTCATTTCCCGCGAGTATCAGATTTGTCGGGGGGGTTTTTTTTTTTTTTGCCATCTATATTTCAAAGATACCAAAAATATGATTGATAAAATTAAAAACCACGAAAAGGAAGAAATTATTTTTAAAAAAATTGCTCAACTTAGGGTTGAGAATCTCAATCTTTGATCGAGATGCTCTCAACTGGCAATGAGGATTATTGATCCTAAAGGGGAACAGTTGACGAGTAGCATACTACAGATTAATCTTTAAATCTCTTGTTTAAGAAAAAGAAAATAAAAATTTATTCCTATAATTTTGATGAATGATGATTCAGACGTATTCGCCATCAAAAAAATGCTTTTTGTTGGTCGCTTATTTCATCTTGAAGGTCTCCTTGTTACGTTTAAGAGCTTGGATTTATTCATCATAAAATAATTATCTGAGACATGAAAGAAGAAATTAAAAGTACAGTTCGTTTTTTTATGACACACGTCCAACTTAAAAGTTTGGATAATAGTGTTACATTAAGTGCTGTCTATTTAAATTTTCTTAATATCAAATTATTATGATTAATTGTTACGTTTAGTGCTGAATAGTTTGAGGACCAAATTACTACTGGAGCATAGTTGGAGGATCAAATTAACATGTTGGAATAGTTATATGACAAATTTGTCGTATTACATTAGTTGGAGGACCTTATTTTCACCATTGAAAAGTTGTAGTTGCCGAATTATCACCTAATGAATAGATTGAGGATTTGAATTGTATCCACGAATTAGTGGAGGATCAAATTATATAGATAAAATAGTCACAGGAAGAAATTATCACCGTTTAATAGTTGTCATATTACATTAGTCGGAGGACCTTCCTTTAACTATTAAAAAGTTGTAGTACCGAATTATAGCCTAAAGAATAGATTGAGGATTTGAATTGTCTCCACGAATTAGTTAGAGGGTCAAATTATATACTTAAAATAGTTAGAGGACGAAATTATAACCATTTAACAGTTTTGTGACAAATTATTCGTATTACATTAATTGGAGGACCTTCTTTTCGCTATAGACTAGTTGTAGTACCCAATTATCGGTAAAGAATAGATTGAGGATTTGAATTGTCTCAAAGAATTAGTTGGAGGGTCAAATTATATACTTAAAATAGTTAGAGGACAAAGGTTTCAACATTTAATAGTTGTGGGAAACTCGTATTACATTAGTAGAAGGACCTCCATTTCATCATTGAATAGATGTAGTACCCAATTATCGCCTAAAGAAAATATTGAGGATTTGAATTGTCTCCAAGAATTATTTGGAGGATCAAATTATAAATAGAGAATTGTTTGAGGACCAAAACCTCGCTATTTAATAGTTTTAGGAGAAATTGCAACTTGAACACAGTTGGAGGACGAATTTATTCTCCTTGAATAATTATAGGATCAAGTTGCTTCCGTACAGACGGAGGGCAAATTTGTTACTTTCGTATAGTTGGAGGATCAACTTGTCGATTATGTAAGAATAACGTAATACGATCCTTTAGCTATTGAAATCATCCATAACGCTCCTCCAACTACTAGGCACATCTAATTTAATCCTTCATCTATCGGAATCACCGATTTGGATCCCTTGGTATTAAAATAATCAAATTGATCCTTCAATAATTAGAATATCTAATTTGATCCTTCATCTATTACAATGATCTAATTTCATCCTCAAACTACTAGCATTATAAAGTTGGTCCTTAAACTATTGTAGTCATCTAATTTCATCCTTCATCTATATGTATCATCTATATTGATCATTGACTATTATAATCATCTTATTTGATCCTTCAACTAATGGAATCATCCAAATCGATACTACAAAAATGGGCATCATCAAATTTCATCCCGCAACTATGCGAATCAATATTTTGATCCTTCAACCATTGGAATAATCATATTTGATCCTACCACTATTAGAATCATCTAAAATGATCCTTCAACTGTTAGAAACATCTAATTTCATTCTTTAACTATTGAATCATCAAATTTGACCCCTCAATTATTGGAATAATTTATTTTGCTCCTTAATCTATTTAAATCATCTAATTTAGACTTCAATTATTAGTATCATCTAAATTGACCCTTCAACTATTAAAATCATCACGTTCAATCCTTCAACTATTTCAAACATCTAATTTCATCCTCTAACTATTTACATCATCTAATATGATCCCTTACCTATTGGTATCATCTATTTCGACCCTTCTTCTATTGTTATCATCTAATTTCACACTTCAACTATTAAAATCATCTAAATTGATCCGTTCTCTACTTGATTTTCTAATTCCGTCCTTCAACTATTAAAAATTCAATTTCATCCCCCATGTATCTAAATCATCGAATTTGATACTTCAACTATTTCAAACATCTAATTTCATTCTCTAACTATTTAGATAATCTAATATGATCCCTTAACTATTATTATCATCTATTTCGACCCTTCATCTATTACAATAATCTAATTTCACACTTCAACTATTAAAATCATGTAAATTGATCCTTTATATACTAGAATCTTCTAATTCTGTCCTTCAACTGTTTGATCCTTTTATTATTGGAATCGTCTGAAATCATCCTTCAACTATAAAGAATTTAATTTTGTCCTCCATATATCTAAATCATCTAATTTGATCCTTCAACTATTGGAACCATCTATTCGAGTCTTCTATTATCATCCCTTATTTGATCCTTCAACTATTAGAAACATCTAATTTCATCCTCAATCTATAAAAATAATCTACTTTGATTCTTCATCTATTGTAATAATCTATTTTAATCCCTTCACTATGAAAACCATCTAAATTGATCCCCCTTTTATTGGAATCGTCTATTTTGATTCTTCAACCATTACAATCATCTAAAGTTCATCCTTTTACTATTAGAATAATCTAAATTGATCCTTCAACTATTACAATCATCTTATTTGATCCTTTATCTATTCGAAACATGTAATTTGATCCTTCACAAACCAAAACAATTCTGAAACTTCCGATTTCCCTCTCATTTCCCGATCTCGTCTGCCCTAATTCCCAAAATCCTCTATCTCTGTAATACTTCTATTCAATTTCTCATCTTCAGTGGCTGTTCAACCCCAAATCCGTCACAAGAAACCCCTAAACAAAAGGCCCACAAAAAAAAAAAAATTCTATTGCCGATTTCGAAATCGGCAAACCCCTTGGCAAAGGCAAGTTCGGCCGTGTCTACCTCGCCCGCGAAATCGACGTATAAAACAATGCACTGGAAATTGTGTTCCTTGAGTGAATTTTTTTTTTTTTTTTTTTGGAGTAATTATATAGTAGCGCTGAAGCTCACATAATAACGCCGAGGAAATTGAACTTCTGGGAATTTACATATATTGTTTATGATTTTTTGGTTTTCAATTGTGTTAAAAGTATATAGTGGCGCTGAAGGTGATTTTTTAGGGATAAAATAGAGAAGTACAGTTTTCACCACCAGTTGAGAAGGGAAATGGAGATCCAGACCAGTCATCACCCGAATGTCTTGAGACTGTATGGATGGTTCCACGATATTGAGCGGATTTTCTTCTTCTTGAAATATGATCATGAGGTGAACACTACAAAGAGCTACGGAAATGTGGCCTCCTCTCCCAAAGACAAGCCGCCACCGTAATCACTATCCATCCTTCTGCGCGTGTTTATCTGCTAACATGTGTTTTTTATGTGTATTCATAATTGTGCGTCTGTGTATGAGTTTCTTGCTGCGATTGAAATGTGAACTTAATTGTGGTTTAATATTGAATTTCCTCTGCACCAAAGGGAATACAAATGATTTGGAAAACAGGAAATTCAATATTAAAAGCAATTAAGTTCACATTTCAAGGATTAGAAGCATAATGAGGTGAAACAGTTTAATCGGATGAGGAGGCACGGATTACAGAATCTCGACCCAGTTGATGGACGGGTCTAAACTTTGGTTTTGAGTTCCGGTCCATTCGCAATCAGATGACAGAAATCAGGAAAAGATTGCCAAGCAGTATGAGCAGCTCCACTAAGGTCGGGATCCTCGCTTCACAGCAGGAGCTCAGCACTTCACTATGGAGCATAGCAGAGGCATAGATGGCTAAGGCATTAATTCCGTGATGGAGCACGAGGTGATGATGATCCAGTTTGCTAAATTATTTCCATCACAGAACTTCCGTCCATCACCATCCGATCTCCGAGTTCGAGTTCAGCTTGGATTGCATCACTCATCCTATGATTAGTAAATTTCTTTTCTTTCATTTCTTTTTCACATTAAGAACAACTTGTCGTTCTAGTATGGGGATGTAATCTATCTTGCTTTTGTGTGTGACAGTATGTGCTTATCAAGTTTGTTAGGTTTTATGTTGTTTGGAGTCCTTTTTTCTTATTCCAGTTATACAAGGAAAAAAGAGAAAACTGGTGGTTCACATGGAGACCTTGGCACCCTGTTTCTGTAGTTGAAAAAGAACTTATTTTGGGAGAGATGAAATCACTACATCTTTTTGAGCTGCAATACTTTTGCATCAGAATTTAGGGTTTGCACCTTTGCCTTTGCACTTTGGGATACTTAATTTTAGCCTGTCGTGATACTTTTTTCATATACATTTTTAGTTTACAGTGATTAGTTCTGCATTGACTATACCAAGTTCTTGAATTACATAGACACCATGCATAATTTGTCTCGAGGTTTGATTAACCACTGCTTGATGCAGCTCTTTTATCCATAGACTGACACGGCGCCTTACTGAAATGAGTTAGTGATGGGCAATGGGTTCTGTCTGGCCTAGTTTTCCTACTCCTGAACATATTGCAGAAGAGATTTACTAACGGTTAGATGACGTTGAAGAAAGGTCGAAGTAGGTAGGGCATGTCCCGACTCTTCACAAGCACCTATGGTTGATGATCTTGATGACTAAAAGGGCCTTTCACAAAGGCTTCACAGCAAAAGGGTTGCTATTGGTTTTGGGCTCTTGAACTCGAAACCAGGAATTCCTATTCGTATATTTAAAAATCTACAGGTATGCTACGACTGCCACAATGTTACGGAATTGATCTCTAGTGTTTTCAGTGTGGAGATTATTGTGAGAGATTGTATTCGATTCCATCGCTTCAAAAATGGTTTGTGGTCTTGCAAGGACTACAGGTAAAAAACTTCGAATTGAAAATGACCGAATGCTTGTGACTTGTGAGATGATACATCCGTCTTGCTACAAGACGATATGTTGGGGCAAACAAGTCCCACATCGATTGTGGTAAGAAAATAAATCCACCATATAATTCAAGTGGGCTACTCCACCCATTACCAATTGGTTTTGGGATGGAACCTCATTTGGGCCTGGTGGAGTGGGCTTGAGCCTTGAGTAATTGCTCTCAATAATTTCCTAATAGTGGTATCAGAGCCCAGGTTGTGTGGCTAGATAAATCGAGATGTTGGAAAATTCTCATGAGATGGTGGATCCATGGTAACGTAGTGGGTGCAGGCTACGATGGATTATCTTGATGAGTGGTAATTTACCTCGTGAGCCTTGTTTGAAGGAGGGATTGTTGGGGCAAACAAGTCCCACATCGGTTGTGGGAAGAAAATAAATCCACCATATAACTCAAGTGGGCTACTCCACCCATTACCAATTGGTTTTGGGATGGAACCTCACTTGGGCCTGGTGGAATGGGCTTGGGCCCTGAGTAATTGCTCTCAATAATTCCCTACAACACGATACTTTCTAACTTAGTTGCTCTTCATAAACGGAGTGCTCATGAAAGAAATGGAAGAAACGAATCTGGGATTGTCCTTTTTTCTTTAAATTATTTTTTGTCTGTGGGTTATGTAATACAAAATCTTCATCTCAAGACAGTTGGATCAAAGAATTTCACCAACATAAATAATAAATTCTAATATTTCAAAAACTTAAGAATCAATGTGAATTCATGTACAATATCAAAAAAATTCAGCACTTAAATTAATACACACACTATATGACTGGCAGGTAGAAATCTCAGCCTGTATCTTTCACCATTATGGATGTATTTACAAAATCTTCATGAATTTAGAGTTTTTAGCGAGCTTGTTCGTATTTATTGATTGCATACTGTTTCACTGCTCGCCTCGCCCTTTCTGCTGGTCTCGGGATATAGCTGAAGCAGGATGTTCAAAACACGTATCGATGATAACTTCTGGTTTCTTTCTAAAATGGCATAACGGTTTTCGCCAAATCTTGACCGACTGATACATCAAAACAAGAAAAGTAGGTAAGTGCGAAAATTTGATGAATAAAATTAACGTATAAACTCAAATCCTCGAGGTTGAGACGACAACTAGTAGCATGTACGACGTAATTTAGAGTAAAAGATTACCTTGGGACGAGGTCGGAACCACAATGACATGCATGGTTGCATTATTGGGAGGAAGCTGCAAACGAAGAGGATAAAGCTTCCCATTCAAAGCGCTACGAGTGCACACAATAACACCATCGATTCCTAATTCCTCCTCAAGCCTCTTTGCCAATTCATGAACATCATTTCCTTTGAATGTAGTGCAAAGTTCCTCAAATCCCTCATCAATTTGCCCTTGTTCATCAGCTATATGGAAGTAAATCAACCTTCCGTCACCCCCTTTTGGTGGCGAACTAACCAAAGAATCATTCGACTGCAAAAAAATCCCGTAGTGTTATACACTCAGCATCCATAAATATGTGTAATCTCTTCATCTAGAAGTTTAAGTCATTAGAAAAAGATAACACAAGTCTATATTCATATAATCAACATGCCCGTTATAAAAATTTCATCAATAGGTTTTGTAAGTACCTCTTGTCGAGAAAAGCTAGCAAATTCTGAGGAATGAGTAGAAGGCGGCCTTGGATTGGAAGCAAAAGAATCAGAGTGGACCACCAAAGGCGGAGGCGGTTTAGCTACCGGAGAGTACGCCACCAATATCTCCACCACATGAACATCCCATAAAATCCATTCCTGAGTGGTGGTCCGCTGAGGAACATCATGCGTAACCGAGTTCCTCCACGGTGGCAGCCCCCCGTTTGCACGTAAAAACTGCCCGTACCTGGTTTTCAGCTTAAGAAATTTCCCTTCTCTTACGGGCTCCCACTCCAGCGACGAGTCGAGCCGCGGCGGCAGAGTCTGCGCCACCTTCCGCCCCGTCATTCCCAGCAGAAACGGCTGGTTTGTGGCTGTTAAATATTTGCCGTAGCAACTTTTCAGGCGGATTATTCCGTCCAAATTCTCAACAAATTCTACCGTCCATTTTGCAGCGGTGGATGAGCCGTTCCGATCCTGGGTAACTGATTCTTCATCTTCCACCGCCGTTAAGTACTTATCGTGGGCACTCCTCAGCCTCACTGCCTTGGCCTTCTGGAACAAATCCATAGCTATTTTTCTTCTGAATTTCAGACCCAAATTTTACACAGCAAATTGTTCTGATTATGTTAAATTAGGATGGAACAGCTATATATATAAATCTTGAAAGGTAAAGGAAAAGGAAATCGCGTAATGAATGACAGTCAGAGCCAGCCAGCTAGCCATTAGATACTGAAGTATACGTATAGAAGACTCCTTCATTGGTTCTCCAAACGCGGTATTTTGTTGACAATGTCACGTGGGTCCACACTACATTCTCTGACAATTCAATCTTGGAGGCTAATCAGGAGGTCAAATGTGGTTCAGGCTAGTTTCTATTTGATTTTTCTCATAAATCAGGTTTGCTTAGCTTAACCAGTTGGACTCATTTTGATATCAATATTACTCAAATTGGAATGGTTTTGGTCTGGATCGAGTCCTGTTAACTTAGACCATCCGAGTCATTTATGACACTACTAAGTTATTTGTATATTAATTTTAAATTTAGGGAGCGTCTGATGCACATTATTGAGAAGAAAATACATTTTATGATGTGATGTGATGAAAAATATGTGATTAAAAATAAGAAAAAATTTTGAATTTGTCTGTAATATAATTTTATTTAAGAATACGTGGTTAAAAATGAGTATTGAAAGAACGAATTTCGAAAAGAATGTTGATCGAATTTCGAACATGAGCTTAAACTAGTGGATATTTTTAAAATAAAGGGGCTGCTGAATTTTCTTGAAACTTAGTAACTCAATTTAGAATTTGTGTCCTCCCATTGGATAAGGAAAATGCCGGCGTCAGGTGTCAATTATGGACACCTCTACGAGTATCCAAAGCAAAACCCAGGATAACACCAAAGATGCTTTTTAGCTTCAGCCAGGAAATGTATGAAAGAGAGAGGTGGGAGAGACTTCTCTGACCTAACTTGGATATTATCTTCAATTTCTTACAAGATAAGAAATAAGCTAAAAAGCCAATGGACCCATAACTTAGAATTTTTAAAGCTATTTTGTTGCAGATTTTTGGATTATTTGACCAGTTGCGTTCAATGAAAGTTATTTTGGAATATACTGAAATTGCGATATGATCCAACTTATTTAGTTATTATTTATTTTGGTCCCACAAATGGAAATTACCATAGTAGTGAGGAAAAACATAAAATTAATAATTGATTCATAATTTAAATTAACCTTCTAATGTCAATTTAATTTTTTCTTCCTCTTTTATTTTTTATTTTCAGCATTTTGCTCGCTTTATTTCACTATTGAAATGATTTTCGATGAGAGTGAAGGTAAAAAATAAAAATTGAATGTCGGAATTTATGAAATCGTGTGCATATTATAAGACATAAGGATAATATTTCTCATCAACTCCTATTTATTGGTTTAAAAATGATATTTTTTATTGGCTTGTGATCGACTATCTTATAAGTAAATGAGCTATTCTACCATTTAACACTATATGGATAGAATCATAATTTTAAACTCTCGATTTGGATCTTATGATCCTACGATTCCAAAATGACGAAAAGATCCAATCATATTGTAGGATGTTAAAATTGTAGAATCTTACGTTCTCCTTTTTGGATTCTTCTTATCCTAATGAGTAATGATCCTCTATATTTTATCAATACGGACTTTTCAAATTTATTTGTAATAAATTAAGTAATTTTGGTTATTGAACACGTGGACTGAGTTTAATTTTGAATTAAAACTTTAAAAAAATAATAATAATAAGAAGCCAAAACTTTTGTATCCCTAAACGGGAAATGTTATCATTCATTCTCTGCCTCGTGGAAATCGAAACGGTGACAATCCTTCATAAGTTTGTCCATAAATAATTGGAGTGAAACTTTGATCTTAAAAATAAACCGAAATAGAAGTATTTTCCACTTTAATTTCCTGTTTTGGTTCAACATTTAGAAGAAAGTTTTCATGTCAACTATTTTATTTGGATTTCTTTGCCTCTTCAACCTTATTTTTATAATTCGATTTTTAGTCAGTTATAGTTATTAATTTGTTATTAAGAATGTCCAACATTTTTTATGTTTTGTTACATTAAATAATTAATATATGATAGACTCTTAGTATTCAGTCGGTTCGATTTAACAATTTGATCTGTAACACTCATTCACTGATCCGATCCAAGATTACAATTCTGACTACCAGGGGCGGACCCAAATGTGGTCATGTGGGGTCAAGTGACCCCTCAAGAATTCCATAGTTGTCCTTTATCCTTGACTGGTCACGTTTATAAACTAAAGTTTACTCTATTCTTCGATAAACAAAAATAACCCTCCTCCAATCTCCAAATTTAATCTATATTCTTCAATCCAAATAAACACTTCTCCAATATCCAATCTCTCTTATCTATTCTTCATTCAGGTATGGATTTTTTATGTTTGAAATTAATGTTTTTAATGTCTATGTATGATTTTCTCTCATTTTCCTTTACTTTTCCTTTCCTTTTCCTTTCCTTTTTCACTCAAATATGTTCCTTATCATTGGGGTTTGTGTTGTAATTGTAGAGTTATAATTGGATTTGGGGTTTTGTGTTGCCTAGTGTTGAGTGAGAGTAGGTGAATTATATTGAAAACAATGTATTTGACAATATTGATAACAACGTAATTATATGGCGTCTTCAAAGTATAAAAATCCGTAGGCTACAATTGCAGTCGTTTTGAAAGGGAATGGCACAATGATGCAATAACCCAGTGGGTTGAAATTGTTGGCCCAACTAATTGAATAAATTGGTTTATTACTTGGTGAAAAAATCGTGTGCTGATTGAATGAAGAAGTCGAGTTTCTACTTACCCTGTTGTTGGACGGTCAGGATGTCGCCAAGAGCAATCACCACAGCCGTTGGATGAAGGGCACTTCTGGCGACTCCTATAAAAGGCTCGTCTAGGGTTTGCACAGTAGAAATATTATGGGAAGTCTACATAAATCCTGATTTTACTTATACACATTTCAAAATTAAGGTCAGATGTTTTAAATTTCAAAAATCGGGTTTTTATTTAAATTTATTTATTAATTACTTAATTAATTATATGTTTTATTAATAAATATATAACGGTCACAAATTTATACAATTTGGTCACAATTCAAAATTTTAAGGTCACAATTCAAAAATTTGATAGGTCACAATTCATTCATCGGTCACAAATTAAAAATTTAAAAGTCACAATTGTTTCATCGGTCACAAATCGTAAAATTTTTAAGTCACACATCTTATTTTATAGTCACAAACAACGAATTATAGGTCACAAATAACTTTTATTGGTCACAAATTAATAAATTTGTGGGTCACAAAGTATTTATCGGTCACAATTCATTCTT
>OU503056.1:20934991-20951352 GCA_912172775.2 Fraxinus pennsylvanica | reverse complement strand
TGCCACGACGCTGCCGTTCAGCAGCGTGGCAGCGTCTTCGCTGCCGCGATTCAGCAGCGTCGTCGCTGCTGAATCGCAGCGGCCAAAAACGAAGGGGGGAGACTGAAGAAGAGAGAAGAATGAGGGGGAGGGGAAGGGGAAGGCTGAAGAAGAGAGAAGAATGAGGGGAAGGGGAAGGGGAGAGGCGGCGGGAGATGAGAGTGGAGAGGATGGGTTGAAATGATTTTAGGGTTTGGTTAAAATGATTTTATTCTATATAGATATAAAATTAAAAATAAAAAATGTTTTTAAAAATATTAATTAAAACCTGATTTTTGAAATGTTAAAATTTGAAACCTTATTTGTGAAATTGAAAATCTAAAAGCAGGTGTAGGTGTAATTTCCTCAAATATTATCCTCAACTCCCTGATTTCTCTCTCTCGATTGTTCTGCGCCGTTCGAGTTTTCTTCTCTCAATATTTCTGTTGAAATCAAAATACTCCTTTGATTTCTTTGTTCTCTCAAAAGAGTTGTAATCTTGAGTGATTCTTCTTTCAGTTGAGAGCGATGCTCTTGAGTGAACTGCTGTTGTTTTGAGAGTTAAGATCTTGTGTGAAATATGGGTTTAGTCTGAGTGCTTAAACTTTCTGTAATCCATATCATGGTTGTGGTTTATGCTCGAATGGTTGTTGTTCAGTAACTAAGACTCTAATTGTATGATATATGACAGAGGATCTTTGATAATAAAGATAAGTGTTCGTTTTACAGTTTATTGTTCTGTAACTTTATCTTAAATTGAGTTTGATTATAGCAGTTTCTGATTCTTGCAATTTATGCTTTGTGTTCACTTTTATTGCTTTTATTTCAGTTCGATTTTTTGTTACTTAGCACATATATTTGGTAGATCTGTGAGCGAACCAGTGTATTCTCCTCCCAACCCGTTTATTAACTTATTTTCATCAATATTATGTTGTTTAAAAAAAAAAATTGCATTTTAATTTTTGACCCCACAATACAAAAAAAATTGGCTGTGCCGTGCTGACAACCTTGGTTAGAACCTTATCTGCTTATGACTGGTCCCACTTTTGACAATAGGTTTGCAATTTAGCCAAGTCTTTCTAGATGTCAACTGATAATCAACCACCGAAAAGCTACTTCATAACAAGTACTCCGTGATGGAACTGATAATGCTTTCAAAATGCTGCATTCATGAGTAGGCAATACAAGAGGTGACAAATTGGGTCCGGTGGATCTCAGTGATGTTGTTGGAAAACAAGAAGATTCGAAAAGTGGTCCGGGGACCGGCCAGATTCAATTCAAGCGAATCGACCAATGACACGGCCCATCGTGGGCCTTGCACGGTTTGTCCTGGTTTGCACTACTAATGTGGACATTGCCACTAGAAACAGCAAACTAAGATTTATTTTAAATAAATTTGTGGTCGACAATATTAATTTTTACCATTTCATGATTCTGTTAATTGCTAGATTAACTAGAAGCAACTAGGAAAAAAAATGAGAAAGAGTTGTAAAATCTAACCATCCCACAAGAAAATTACAGAAGTGATTGACAACTCATAAGCCGTTACAGTATAACAGCACACGTGCATGGCTTTTATATGGTTAAAACCAGTGAATTGCAAGAGCAATTAAATATGCATGCAGTTATTCCACTCCAAATCAAGTAACATTGTAAACTTTTAGACGAGGTGATGTAAAGATCGTTCATTTTTACTATTACTGCCCTTTTTTGTGTCCTCTTCTTTTGCCATTCTGAGTTCTACAAGTAATGGGAACGACTGCAAAACGATCATGTTATGTTAAACATGTCTTTGTTTTGTCATAAAGAGACAAAACGGAAAGAAGATATAAGTTCGTGTTATGATTTGATAGGAAAGAGTAATTAAATATGTTGGAAGACTAGATTTAAATAATCTACCTTTCTAACAATTTAAGTTTTTGAATATGATGATTCTACGTGGCTTTAAAGCAAACAACGTCTTGAGTTCGAGTCTCACTACTACCATTTATAAAAAATCTGACTAGAGAATATGTATCTAGTATGCAAGTGAGGGGATATGTTGAAGACTAAATTCATCCAGAGACGAGCTATGGCACGATCATGAGGATCAGCCGGGAGAAGGGAAGGGCCATTAGCCCAAGACTCATCAATGTCTTGCACATTGACAAGTGACTCACAAATAATCTTATTGTTGTGAACCAGAACTGGGATTTTCTTCTGCACAGGATTGGTTTTAAGGAGTAGTTGGCTTTTGTTAAAGACATCCTATCAACGAACTCATAGGGCAATTCAAGCTCAATTTGTATATGGGCTTGCCCCAAGCTCCCACAAGCTTTACATTACTTGCTGCCATTGAAGATTTTTCAGTAACTGAAAATTAGCAGTTTTTCTTCTGATATATTTTTCAAGACTCGAAGTTAGATGACACGACCCGTTCCGAATCCCCCTAATGGACCCGATACGTGTCGTGCGCCGATGGTAGAACCAGCTAAGAGCCGAACCCACCACCAAGGCAATCTTGACTTGCTTTGACCGTGACATAATTTTATAAAAATTTTGATAGAATTCCTTCTAAAATGTGGACTAAAACCCCTGAATAAAAATCAAATTTTCTCAAACAAGCACATGTAGTTTAAAATAGGGTACACCAGCCCTCAAAGTACAAGCTGTTCAAAATGAAATGCTGGCAAATCAATATTTACTATGCTTTACATCCAAAAGTCCCCAAACACACCAAATATGCAATGAGCCCATAATAAAATTTTCTGACAAAAGCTGCATGCAACTTAAAAGAAATATGAACTAAATAAATTGACAAAATGAGTCATATAGTTAATGGCAGTGTGTGGCTAATCTCAGTGGATCCATAGGCTCCAAGTCTGCTCAGCTCCGCTAATATCTGATAGGAAAAGGAGTGGGAAAAACTATGAGCTTGCAACTCAGTGAGTGGATAGTTTTGAAAATAAATATACTTTTTCCATTTTTGAAAATCTCTGAAATATTAATTTTGCTCAGTACTATAAGCTGAGATCTTTATTCTGAAAACTGAATTATACTATAAGCTGAAATCTTTATTCTGAGAACTGAGTAAATACTGAAAAATCTGATAATTTGAAATCTGATAAGCTGTATAAATACTGAAAAATCACACCAAAAAGGTACCCGATGAATAGCCTTTCTCATGTACAGAGTAATCTCGATGTACAAGGCAAAGCCATTCAAATCTGATAATTCTGAAATTCTGTAATTCTGGTCATACGCGCGCAGAGCTATAATCTGGTCATGCACTATGGAAACACATTCACAATAGTGCAGAGCGGGTAAAATCACCATAACTGATCATACACTGTGGAAACACATTCACACCAGTGCAGATTGGGTAAAATAACCATCTGAAGTCATACACTGTGGAAACACATTCACATCAGTGCAGACGGGTAAAATCACCTGGGTACTTTCTGGTGGTTTTAAAACAACTCCAAATATACTGAAATATGTAATATGAATATAACATGCTAAAGAAATAATTAAATGAACTTAATTTAACTTTAAAATAATTGAGTATCAAATCCATTTGATTCCGAAAATCATGCTGTCTAATCAAATACAGGAAATAAATAATTTCTGATATAGTATAAATTCAATAACTATTTATTTCTGAAAAATAAGATTTTCCACTCACTGATTTATGGATAGAAATCTGATTAAATTGATGTGCCCTTCCAAGCTACCACGTCACTACCTGAAATAACTGTTACATATAATTACTCAAATTAAAATCGGACAATTAACTTAATACAATCCATCACTTAACTTCTCAACTTCTTATTTACTATTACATCTCCAACTTTCACAACTTCCTCTCTTAAATTATTTACCCACAAATCACCACATGATCAAATCCATTAAATCACTATACTTTCATAAATCATTATTTTCTTCATATACAACATCTATTCATAATTTAATCCAATGCCTAAACTTTAATATTTATCATATGACTTCATCCAAACTTTGAAAATCTGAAAATCAAAAATTTGACAAAAACAGCACCACATCTCCAAAATATTGAAATCTGGCACCTGTTTGTGCATCTAGAAAGCTGTCATCAAAATAATTGACAGAATTAGCACTTTTCTGGGCAGAATTTCAAAAATAGCACCATTGTATTCCAATTGCTAGAAATTAGCTTAAAATTGCTTAAAGATGGAGAAATCAACCTCAAATCCTTAGTTTAATTGTTTAGCATCATGTAATCACAAGAATTTCAAAGAATATGTCTTCATCTCACAAACCCATTTACAAAGTTCCACTTTCTTCATCATCAATATTCAAATAACCATTTCTTTGTATATTCATAGTTATCACCTTATATACATATATTCTTGATAAACTTTGAATTAAAGCAAATTTCCCATAAACCTTAGAAAATAAGTCAACATACTTACCCCTCTAAATCACATGAAAATTGAAGAAATGAAGAGCCCAAGCTTGAAAACCTTCTTCTTTTCTTTCTTTCCTTCCTTCCTTCTTTTCTTCTTTTTCCTTTCTTTTTCCCTTTCTTCTTCTCTTTTCTCGGTTTCTCCCTCTCTGCCTTCACTCCTGCGTGTATGTGTAATGTGAATTGAGAAATGGGTTGGAATAATCTAGATAATGGGCCATTTGCAAGAAAAGCCCCCAACTTCCAATAATGCATAAGTAAGTCCCCAATTTAATTTCTAATCCATTTAAAACCACAAGGAAATAATTTACTTCACTCAAGTCTTATTTGACCTTGACTTTGACAATTCAACCCATGACTTTGACTAATTAAAATTGAGTTGTGATAGATTTGTTCAAAGGCCAATCAAGCGAGAATCTCAAGTATGATACAGGAGTGGTAGTATAAAGTTTATGGATGCTGAAATGAGTCTGAAAGTTACGTAGTTCGACTCTAACAATACCTAGAGGGGGTGAATAGGTATATTACGCGGAATTAAAATTTTCAATTAATTAGCAACATGTCACCAATTAATTATCTATAGATGATTACATATGCAAGTCAATTTAACCTATATTTAAATATCGCAGTTAATATAATTAATAAGAAAAACAATAAAAACACACGGTATGATCACGAAGAAATCCCAACTGGATAAAAACTCCGGGCACTTTGCCGGTCAACAATTCACTATAAACGATTTGTAACTTACAGTTTACCAGACTAGACGACGACACGTACTATTTGATCTCCTGAATGCGATTCCGACAGCTCTCCTGGATTCTATGTTCCTACACCACTCCCAGCTGCAGTTTCCAAAGCTCTCTAGGATTGTGCTCTCCTACAGCAATTCCTAACTTTGTGAAATCGTTTATCTCCTATGGATCCACGAAGAACGCCGCGTTCTTCAAGGACTGGAACCCCAGTCAACTTCCCTCGATTTTCAACAACTCTGATAGATGAGGTGGAAAGAACAATTTGGTATTTGGATTACGAAATTGATATTTCTCTCACCAAAACAAACTCACAAGACGAAGGTTGAGAGTAGGAATATGTAGGAATTCTCTATGATGAATCTCTCTCAATGATCAACCTTATTTTTCACGTTTAAATGTGTTTTGATATTTATAAGTAGGTTAGAAAAGTAATAGGCCGGGGAAAAAGCCTTTAAATCACGAAATAAAAATTTCTCGGACAATACTACCGCTCAAGCGAGTGCTCAGCTATAGTCAAGCGATATGCTGTCGCTTGAGCTAAAGCAGGGCGACGTCGAGCAACGAAGGTTCTGTTTTTTACGCTCGAGTCAATCCATGGCGACACTCCAGCGAAAATTCGCGTCGTATTTTCCTTCTTTTACCATAATTAAACCCTAGACCTAAAAACCTATTTTTATATAATTGCACATTACTCCTTGATTTTTTACAATATTTACAAATAAGTCCATTTTGTTTACAGAATTGTCAATTACATAATTAGAAACCTAATAGAGCCTTGCTACACGTACAGGAAAAAAATTGATAAGCTTTGTACAGGTAACCAATTGTCCATTTCTCATTGGCACATGCAAAAAAAAAAAAAAAAAAAAACTGCCTATTATGGAAAGCAACACCTGTAGGCAATTTGGCAGGAAATACCCTTGATGAAATTCATATTCGAACTGCAACCAACGGTCAATTATGTTAGGAATTTTACTAGTTGCAATACAGTAAAGTGCAGAAATTAAAACTTATCGACTGATCGAGTCTCGTGACAGCATGATGTCCTAAAGCGAAATTGTCCATCGATAACTGCTGCGACCTCTGTGGACAATCACATTCAGGATACAACGATCAAATAAACCAATTGTGCAGCAATCACAAATGATTTTTAGAACTCTCAAATGTACTCCAGAAAATATGTAAAATAGAGTATTATATTTTTCTGAATATGAAAATACAATTCGTTTTTTGTTGTAGCTTTCTAATGCCCATATGGGTGTTTATATNGAATTTATGTAAACAAAGGAACTTACCAAATATATAATTAGAACATTTGTTCATTGTCCAAAAGAAAAAAACTGTTCCGGCGGATCCAGCACGGGCGGCCGCCGGGGCTCGCCGGGTGCTAGGTCCGCCACTGGGAACGACCCGCATACCGGCCTAGACCAGTTCGGGACTCAGCCCACCATATTTCTCTGCGGTCATTCCCAAGGTGGGACAGGCTTGTGGGATGAATGTATTACTGTATTGAAACCTGTTATATCCTACTTAGTACCAAGAGTGTTTACTGTATCAAGTCATACAATTGACAAAGAATTCTCTTCTATCAAGAAAGGAACCAACTTAGCTGCATGTAGCTTGTAAAGAACGTATTAATTGAGTCCTTACCGTGTCCACTTTCTTTTTCTAGAACAAGAGTCGAGTAATAACTTATCGAATCATCCTTGATCAAACTGTACCTTATTCTGAGTCATGTTACTGATTCTTCTGATTTTTGAGGTACAGAAGATGTATAGGAAGTATCGACCTTTCTAGAATTTGGCTGATGCTCTTTTTCGACCATCTAAATTGAATTTGTAGCTTTATTTTATTACTGAAGAAAAGTTCTCAGCTTTTTTCTTTTTTGGTGAATAGAAACTTGGACTAATCCTCTATTCATCCAAGGACAAGATTTTGATTAAGCTCAATGGCTGACAATTTTGGGCTAATTAACAAGACACATATCTTATATTTCACAAAACACCTGCTCAAATTCCACAAGAAAAGAGAAACAAAAGAAAGTTGAACAGATTATCTTTCGGAAAGACGAAAATAAAATCCCACTTTTTGTGATAGGAACTTTCTTTTGCCAAACATGCTCAAAGCATATTTCTTGAACACTTGACTGAAAAATCAATATATTCTCGTGCTACTGTTCAATTTTAAGCGGTAGCACTTTTCTCCTTGGGTGTTGACATTTTGTAATGTTCTACGAGCTTCTGAGCTTCCGGCAGAACATCCTTAACAGCATTGTCTGAACATAATCTCTCAGCCCATCCCACCAAGCCAGGAGTCTTAGTTTCATCAAGCCACTTTACACCAGTCATTATCTCTGTAGCCTTAACCCATCCCAAGTAGCAACCTAGTGCAATATCAAGGTAACCAACATTTTCTTCACCAAAGAAACCTTTTCCTTTGCTACACTTATCAAAAGCCTCCTCTAACAAAGCCAACCCTTCGAAAATCTTCTCCATAATTGAAGTTCTTGCCTCGTCTCCGTGTGCCGCTCCTAGCTCCTTCAACAATGGAAACCACTGGAACCATTTCAAGAATGTTTAATTACAACCATGAAGAAGAAAATAAATAAAGTAAGTTCTCTTTACATTCATTCAAATTTTCGAATACAAACAGATTACAGACTGCACTGTTTTGTCTATGTTTCTTGACTCTGAAAACACAAAAGCAGAAACAAACTGAAGTCCTTTTTCCCAGAAATTTAAAGTCAGCTACATGAATTCTTATCCGCTACTTGTATTGGTGGCTTCCATCTTGAAACATCAACCTTCTTAAATGGAGTAGTTCAAGTCCTCATATTTTATTTATTTTCTTGTTAGAATTTGGGTTTGATCCGAATTCCGAGTATTAAAAAATTCTAATTGTAGTAAACATCAAGAAGAATTCAATTTTGGAATGCTATTGGAGTCTTATATTAAGTTGAAGTTCTATTTTGGAAGCCCATTAGAAGTTGAAAATTGATATTAGATTTGAAGAAGAGTTTGGAATGGAGAAAAACACTTTGAAAGCATGTTTTGGAATATTAACCCTTAAACATAGTGCGAACGCTGCTACAGTAGCGCCTGAGCTCTAGATGCAGAGCCTGAGCGTTGCTACAGTAACCTGTTTCGAGATTTTTCCATTTTTTGTTTCTTACTTCGTTTTGGACTCATATTATGGGCATTCTACTTCATCAGCAACTCTATCAAGAGGGTTTGGACGTCTCCTATATATTCCCTATAAATACTTGGAGATTCCATACAATTTAGTAACACAATTACATGTGAGAAAATAGATTACTAGAATTATAGGATCATTGTAATATTTTTCTCTTTTCTCCATTACTCTTGATGCAATAAAATCTCCTAATTTCTCTACCATATTCTTGTCTTCTTTTATTATTTTGTACTTGATCAAATACTTTATTACTTTGCCATATAACTTCAACATCTCAATCCGGTGATTGGTGTCATAACAAGTGATATCAATCCTCACAAGTGGTATTAGAGCCCAGTTTCAGCAATTCTGCATTGCTAGGGTTTTTTTATTGGTTTGAAGTTTTTGTTTGTGATGGCTACTATAAAATATGACATTCCGTTTTTGAATCGAAACACTAAATTTTCGCTATGACAGGTTAAGGCGTGCAGTACTCGCACAGTTGGATTTAGATGATGCGTTGCTGGGTATTGACAGGATGCCAGCAACTTTGACCGCAGAAGAGAAATTACGGAAGGATAAAAAGGTAATTTCTTACATTCATCCTCATCTATCAAATTCCATTCTTCAGGACGTTTTGAATGAGAGGTTAGCAGCTGCTTTGCGGTTGAAGTTGTAGCAATTATGCATAACCAAGAGTCTTACAGGCAAATTGCATCTCAAGCAGCGGTTATACTCTCATCGCATGATAGAAGGAGGATCATTGGAAGATCACTTGGCTACATTTAAGGAGATCGTCGCTGATTTAGAAACATTGGAAGTTCAGAATAATGAAGAAGATTTGGCATCGATCCTATTATGTTCGTTGCCCATTTCGCTTCCTTCATTTAAAGATATGATATTATATAGTCACGATACTCTCACCATTGAGGAGGTTTATAATGCTTTGTTTTCAAAAGAGAAGATGAGGCATCTTGTTTCTGAGGCTAGAAATGGAGCTGGTCTTGTTGCTCATGGTGTTTCTGGAAGGGGCAGATCGAAGTCTAAATTCAGTAATCAAATTTGTAACTACTACAAGAAGAAAGGGCACTTGAAGAAGGATTGCTACAAGTTTCAGAATAAAGAAAAGATGGATGCAAGTAGACATTTAAATACTTCAGGCGAAGCAGACATCGTGGAGAACGATGGAGAGCTCTTAGCTACTTTTGACATTGAGTCTAAACCGGAAGATGATTTGATTCTTGATTCAACATGTGTGTTTCATATGTATCCTAATAAGGACTCGTTTGCTACATATGAAATTGTTTCCAAAGGTGTCGTGGTTATGAGAAACAACGCATCTTATTGGGTTGTTGGAATTGGTACAGTCAGATTGAAGCTTTTGGATGGGACAATTAGAACACTTAGCTAGATTCGACATGTTCCAGAATTGAAGAAAAATCTCATCTCATTATCTATCTTTGATTCAAAAGGTTATGAGTTCTTTTGTGGAGGTGGAGATTTGAAGGTTTGTAAGGGTGCCCAGGTTATATTGGAGAGACAGAAAATGTCTCAGTTATACATCGGCATGGTCGTGCAGAATTTGGAAGAGTCAATCAGCACAGGTTCAGTACCGTGGTGGACATTCAGTTTGGTATAATACCTTTAGGTGCTCGTAAACGGTTAGATTTGAAAAATACAACTCAGTGGAGTTTTGAAGACATGGATAATACCGTTTTGCCACCATCACCTGCGGTGCCATTGTATTCAGTTGATAGAGTTAGACCCAGTGGAACAAGGTATGTGGATGTTGATTTTGTTGAGCATGGTTTAAGTTGAGTAGAATGTGTACAATCTAGCAATGAGCCTTCTGTAAAAGCATTTGGTATTGACCTGCGGTGCCATTGTATTTAGTTGATAGAGTTAGACCTAGTGGAACAAGGTATGTGGATGTTGATTTTGTTGAGCATGGTTTAAGTTGAGTAGAATGTGTACAATCTAGCAATGAGCCTTCTGTAAAAGCATTTGGTATTGATTCTGCTTTAGAGTGTGTTACCGCCCATTTTGGTAAATTATAAAATCATTATGATTTTTTGGAATCTGAGTTAAATCTGTAGAGTAGTGCTTGGATTCATTAGAAGAGTTGGAGTATTTTGTGTTTGGTTGGAGAAATTAATTTTTTTATTATTGTTGAAGAAGTCAATTCATTTCTTGGTGAAATTCGTAACAAGGTGGAGATTGTTAGAATTTAGGTTTGACCTGAATTCCTTGTTTGAAATATTAAAGAATTGTAATTGTAGTGAATATCAAGAAGAATTCAATTTTGGAATGCTATTGGAATCCTATATCAAGTTAAAATTCTATTTTGGAAGCCCATTGGGAGTTGGAAATTGATATTAGATTTGAAAAAAAGTTTGGAATGGAAAAAAACACTTTGAAAGCATGTTTTGAAATATTAACCCGAAACCTAGCGCTTGAGCGCTGCTACAGTAATCTGTTTCGGAATTTTTCCCTTTTTTGTTTCCTACTTCTTTTTGAACTCGTATTTTGGGCATTTTACTTCATCAGTAACTCTATCAAGAGAGTTTGGACATTCTCTACATATTCCCTGTAAATACTTGGCTCTTCTATACAATTTAGTAACACAATGACATGTGAGAAAATAGATTACTAGAATTATATGATCTATTATAATTTTCTCTCTTCTCCATTATTCTTGGTACAATAAAATCTCTTAATTCCTCTGTCATATTATTGTCTTCTTTTATTCTTTTACTTGATCATATACTTCATTATTATTTTTCATATAACTTCAACATCTCAATCTGGTGATTGGTGTCACAACAAGTTGTATCAATCCTAACACTAATAATGAAACGAAATGGAAAGGGACGGGAGTCACTGGAATACACTATCCATCCTAATTTGCCCCTTAAGCTGCTGGGCTTTTAATAAATAGATCTAGTTTAAGCCCAAATTAGAAATCTAGCTACCTCCCAATCTGACTTCCTTATTTTTTTTGTCGATCTACCTTCCAAGCAAGGGCGGCCGCGCTGGCTCGTCAGGTGCTACTCTGCTACTGATTATGTAATGTCACATGTCAACTCTACCATTTTTCAATTTCAAATACAGTCAACTTTTATATCCAATCTTCTCTCTCTATATCATTTTATGTAATCCTCGATATACTATTTTTTATGTTCAAATAGCATAATTCATTTTTTTCTATGGAATTCTATTCTTCTGTCAAACATCAATGTTTCACGTTCTTACTACAACCTGTAATATAAATAATTCATGTACTCTTGTATTCCTACACTACCTTAAAAGAGATAATCAGCTAGTTACTATTCATTCTGGTGGATGAAATTTCACACGTATTTTTCTCGAACTGGTTCTCCACTACTCATTGGTTTCTAACTGTTCACAAGTGAATAAGATATCTTGCATACCCTTTCCATTTCCTTTCACTTTCACCATGGGTGTTAACGAGCAGAAACTCAAAGCTCGGGCTTGGCTCGAGCAAAAATGATTCTGGCTTTTTTTAGCCCGACCTTTGCTCGGCCAAAAATTTTAGGCTTGACCCGAGCTTTCAGCTTGGGCCGAGCCGACTCGTTTTTTTTTTCTTCATAACAAATCTAAATTGTTTTTAAAAAAATTAAAATTTGTGCAATTTATACGTATTATAAATTAAATAAAAGTTACAATACTCCTTTTTTCAGGTTTGGGACATGCTACAATCATCTTAGGCGAAGTTAAAATTGTAAATGAATAAAATATTTCGTGTACAATTTTTCTTAAAACAAAGAAATTTAAAAATTACGTATTTTTTTAAACTGATCAGTTTAAAAATTTACAATAACCTATCATTAGATCTACTACAATTTTTGCCCATTATACTGTTGATTTGTTTTTGAATACGTAATTACGCACANAAAACTTGAATCTACGAATTCTATTATTTGATTTATTAGAATATTAATTCAATTAAATAATAGATATTGCCATACATATGCATTGATTATATATATTCAAAATGTTTATATCCAAAGTTGATTAGACCAAGGGCATAACACTTACATCTACTACAGAAAGCTTTACAAGATCTAAAGCAACTAGATCTTTAACAACTGCTATATACTCAATATGAAATGATTAAAATAAAAATACGAATTGTACCTTATCATCGATATAGGCAGCCCAGAAACGGGCTATGGCCCGATCATACGGATCGGTCGGGAGGATGGAAGGACCACTAATCCAGGTATCTTCAATGTATTGAATAATGATAAGAGACTCGCAGATAGGCTTGTCATCATGGATAAAAACTGGGACTTTTTTGTGAACTGGATTTGTCTTGAGGAGGAGTTCACTTTTGTTTTGCAGATTCTCTTGAATGAACTCAAATTCAACAGATTTCAGCTTAAGGGCCATTTGAACCCTGGTTGTAAATGGGCTTGCCCACAATCCTAAAAGCTTTGCATCACTTGTTGACATATCCAATTCTCAAAAGCTAGAAAGTTTCAGTAATTCTGAAAATAAGCTAGATTTTATGTATGAAAACTAGTTTTCTTGATGTTAATGAATGATATCTGATCTTTAATTAATAGCATACTGCAAAATGGTATGGACCGAGTATAGGTAAATTATTGTGGCTTTTTTTATTTTAGTGCTGATATAGAAAAAAGTTGACTTTCCTGCTGGTAATGAAGCATAAAAGATATATTATAATACCATTGAGATCATTTGTGATCTACATTTCTATTCAACATGATCTCAGGCACAGATGCTGGTAAGCAACCAAAATTCATCTCTCACGCGTGTAATTAAACAAAGCCAATTGGTTCCAGCAGCTTAAGTGTATGGAGTGGACACGGAAACTAGTTTTATTTTCAATAATTTTGAGGTTGTTTATACAATTCTTCTTTATTACTTGGTTCAATTCATTGCGACATCTACTCAAAGTCAAAAGCAACTAGATCCTCTAGGAACCACAAGGGATCAGGTTAGGAGCAGCCCTTGCATTTTAGTAAAACATGTCTCGACCATATAAGTCGTCATTTCCTTAATTTATTATTAATTGTAGTCAATGCTACTTATCATGTCACTCGGGCTGGGTCAGTCGCATAGTGATCCAGAATAGCCCGCTTACAGGCCTGAACCAACCAAGGACCTGGCCCACCACATTTCTCTGTGGCCCATTTCAAAGTGGGACAGGCAGTGAGCCTGGCAGAGACAGGCTCACTGCCTAGGGGACAAATGTATAATATTTTTCTAAAAACCTTTTTCAGACCGGTTCCAGTATTCTCAGGAGGGTCAGTCCCGATCCCTTGCAGCGCCGCACATTTTGGCACCCGCGTGGGCGGGGGGGGGGGGGGGGGGGGTGNGGGGGGGGGGGGGGGGGGGGGGGGGTGCTGTATGTATCTGTATTGGAGCACAATTTTTGCTGAAATTGATGCTACAAATTTTCTGATAATTCTGAAATCTTAGCACTAAGGTGTTCTAGAACTCAGCTATAAACTCTCTCTTTCTAATTGAATTATGAATGTTAAACCATAAAATAAAAATAAAAAATCCAAACTGAGTAACTTCGCCAAATAGCTTGCAAATTTTGGTGCATCAACTGTTGTTGATGACACAAGCTTATTATTGGACTAGTCCTCTGTTCATACTTGCATACAAGGACAAGATTTTGATAATGTGACAAATAATAGAAACCTTAAATTTTGCAAAGGTCCCGCTCAAGTTCTACAAGATAATATCTCACACTATAGGATTCTCAGAGCACGTCTTGAGAGCACGAACCAATGTCTTCCCACGATATAGTTCAGTAGTAGGCATTTTCAATCTGAAGCAGCTTCTCCCTTGGCTTTGGACTTTTTTTTTAAGTTCTACAAGTTTCTGTGGTTCTGGCAGAACATCCTTAACAGCAATGTCTAAACAAACCCTTTCAGCTTATCCCACCAAGCCAGGAGGGTCTTGGTTTAATCAAGCCATTTTATACCTTTCATTATCTCTTTAGCCTTCACTCATCCCATCCCATCCCAGGTAGCATCCTGGTACAACAACTATATACGAATTGTAGGAAGTGTTGTTCAGCCCAGTTCTGTCAGCCCAATTGCTCTTAAGTAAATGTGACACGGGAAGCCCATTACTGTTCAGTCTCACGTTTTTGATAAAACACGCTTTTTGGTTGTTGAAAGATTGTCTGAGATTGTGACACGTGCTGCTGGCACAACCGTTAGATGCATGGTGACTTTATAATTCTCCAGATATTTCTATTTTGACTGGACCATTCATTTCTCTTCTAGGGTTTTCTCTCCTTCGACTTTTGCTCTGTATTTTCTCTCTACTGAAATGGTGTTCAGTCTGTAATAGTTTAGGATAGATGATCTGTGTGATATCTAGTGTTGATTACAGTTGTTCTAGTTGTATTTCTTCTAATTTTTGGTGAGTTGAAGTGTTGATTACTTGGTGTAATCTGAAATAGGAGAGTTTTATGTCTGAGGGTTGAATCGAAACATTCTTGGGTCTCTTATTCTTGTATATTGATAACGTTCTTCGATTCTAGTGGATTAGAGCGTTTTTCACTTAGGTGAATGCTCAACGGGTGAGTAGCCAATTTTTGGTGAACATTCGGGCCTGCAGGCGAAAAATCTTTGTGTTCTTTGTTGTTCTTGTTATTTTTGGTACTATTGGGACTGTAAAATATCAACAGCACAATGTCAATATACCCAACATTATCTCTACCAAAGAAGGCTTCTTCTTTGATACACTTGACAAAAGTCCCCTCTAACAAAACCAACCTTGAAATCTTCTCCAAAATTGAAGCTCTTGCTACGTCTCCCCCTGCCATTGCAAGCTTCCTGTGCAATGCAAACCACTGGTAACATTTCAAGAATATTAGATTACTACCATGTGAAAGAAAATAGAAAATATTACATTCATTATAGAGATTTTAATGAGAATGGGGCAGCATTAGTTCCACTGTGCCTCTTGACTGTGAAAAGAATACGACATCAAAAACTAAACCCCTTTCCAAATAAATAGGGTGGGATATAAGAATCTTTTTCCTCTACTCTGTTTGAAGATATCAATATGTTTCATTGACTTAATCGTGTGGGTTGGAAAAATGTGTTCATCGACATATTTTTTACTTAACTGATGTTAATTATTTATTGATTGGCTTTCATATTTCATGAATTTTTATGGTCGAGCTGTATTATATGAGTTTGATTGAGCTATATTTGGATGGATAAAGTGTTGAGAGTTCTAAGTTTCGTTTTAGTGAAGTGCAAATTCAAGTTTGAACTTACGTGTTAACATAATCGAACAAAACTGAAAACTCTATAACTCGGGTTTTTTGTTTAAATTTTATATGTTGTACAAGTATTACAACACAATGTGATTATTAGTGGACCATTGTGATTATCTTGCGTCGTGTAACATATTTGAGCAATTTCTACATTTGTTGGACACTTTGAAAATAGTAAACTATAAGGAGTTCTAATTAAATAACACTATCTTATTGGCTTTCTTAATAAATTTAGGAGTATGTTTGAAAGTCAAATTGAAGCGGGATAAGTTGGTCATTAGATAACAAAGTTAGTTTTGCACGTTTAAATGAAACCTGGACGGAGTCGAGAGTTCTTTGCTTTATTCTCATTCCAACCTTGCTACATTATCAGACATATTTGTCACATTCCTTGACAGAGACTAATTTTCAAAAAAAGACAGTTTTTGTACCAATCACTTGTTGCCACACCTTCATCTATCATCCAGGATGTCAAATTCATCTGGCAAAGTGGCATTATTCTTCTCATTGAAATCAAAACTTTGAATTGCTTATCTGATTTGCAATAGTATATGACATTTGACTTGTATATGTTGAGACTCTTCAAATATTGAAAGATGATTCTTATCTAATTGTACAAGTTCAGGTTTACTCTATTTGTAGGAAGGTATTAATGATATTTGGACTCTTCTTCTATAACTAGTTTGTGTCCGTGCGATGC
>OU503056.1:20924273-20934428 GCA_912172775.2 Fraxinus pennsylvanica | reverse complement strand
CGCTCTTTTATAGGAAGTAGGATTAGAGAAGCGGTTCAATAGAATTCTTCATGCCTTGAACAACTGAAGTTAGCGTATGTTTCGAAGTAAGAAAAAGATGTCCAGTACCTTGAGCTTTGTTCTTAAAAATGTTCATGGCTTCATGGTCTTCCCAAATAATTTTTTGTAGACTTGAAAAAACAACGTGGAGTAATCTATTGAGAAGACAGCGCAGTGACATTAAAATAAGAACGATGTACTTTTTTCGATCTGTAGAAGTCTGGGTACATTCATGGGGTGGCATAAGATCAAGACCAACGAGAAATTAATAAACTTATTCAATCACTTCTAGGTTAGTTATTCTTTAGAGAAATGCTATTCATCCCCATTGGGGATGCATTCCCAGTCTCTGTGATGTTAATGTGGCATTAAATGATAGGTGAAATTAAATAAGTCATTTAATTTCACATATTATTTAACCAATCATTTACATCCATATAAACTGGAGATGCATTCCATCTGGGGATGCATAGCATTTTTCTATTCTTTATCTTAGATCATAATTTTACGGGGCGTTTCAAACATTTGAAGAGAAAGTGCCATTTGTCAAGATACGGTTTTGTAATAATTAATATGCATTAAATTGGATGTTGCCACGTGGACTCATCTAGGCCGTTGAAGTTGAACCATTGGTGTCTACCCTTAAAGTATCTTCAAAAGATTCCATGTCTAATCGAATATTTTTAAATCTGAGTGATATTTGGTTAGCCGTGTTCTTGAGTGATTTTGAGGCTAGTAAAGCTCGTACTGTAATCGAGATCAAGGCTTGACTCAAGCGATGAGAGCATAGGAGATTTATCTCCGAACCTTGGGAAACAAATCTTCCGTCTTCTCTTTTTTACGTTCTTTAATCTCAATTTTTTAGTTGATATAATCTCTAATATTCTGATTTCTGGGACTTTTAGAATTGATTATGATAAGAGATTCGCAAATAAACTTGTCCATATTCCTAAAGAGTAATGTTTTTCATCCCCAGTGGGGATGAAAACACAGTATAGGTGGTTGTAATAGGTGAAATTGAATGACTTATTTAATTTCACCTATCATTTAATATCACATTAGCTCCACCTAAACTGTGTTTTCATCTCCAATGGGGATGAACAATATTACTCATTCCTAAAAGATTTGGATCATTTTGTGCCACATCCAATTCTAAGAAGGTAGCAGTTGAAGAAAATTTCAAACTAAGATCTTATGGATACTGTTAAATGAAGAAGAGATCTCGTCATAAATGCTAGAAAAGAGTTGACTTTCCGGCTTTCCCTATGCTAATGATGCATATATTAAAAATCCCATTGAGATCATATGCATACGATCTTCATTAAATTCATTTTTTTTTTGGTAATCTTATTAATATTTTTGTAANCGGCTTTCCCAATGCTAATGATGCATATATTAAAAATCCCATTGAGATCAAATGCATACGATCTTCATTAAATTCATTTTTTTATTTGTAATCTTATTAATATTTTTGTAAAATATTATTAATCTTATTATTTTTTGTAAAATAAGATTCCAACTCGCAAGGTATATTGTATATAATATATTTAGTAAAATGAATGAAAATTTACGGCAAACGATTTTGACTCGCGACTTGATGTACGATGTTACACGTAAAATATATTAATTTGAGAAAAATACGATTTTTTTGGGTTCGAGTTTCTGAACCATTTAATTTATTAATTCTTACACGTAAAATATTTGATGAAAAATAATTTTAAATTTCATGTGAGATGGGGTGTTGAAAATACAATTTAAGATAAGTTACAAGACAAAATACTTATTCAATCTTGCAAGACTCAACTAGGGAAAAATTGTCGGAAATTTTGTTATTTTAGTTAGGAGGCGACATGAAAATAGGAACAATGTACTTTTTTTCGATTTGTATAAGTCCGGGTCCATTCATGGAGTGGCATAATATCAAGACCAACGAGAAATTAGTAAACTTATTCAATCACCTTCTAAGTTGTTCTTTACCTTCGATCATAATTTTACGGGGCGTTTCAAACATTTGAAGAGAAAGTGTTATTTGGCAAGAACCAGTTTTGTAACAATCAATATGCATTAAATTGGACGTTGTCATGTGGAATCATCTAGGCCGTTGAAGCTGAACCATTGGTGGCTACCCTTAAAGTATTTTTAAGAGATTCTTTAATGTAAGATAATCTCTATTTTAAATAATCAAAACAATAAATTAACTCCAACAACTCTTCACTTTAATTTTTCTAAAATAGAGAGTTCAACTTCTAGATTTGGAGAATCAAATTCACTCTCCATTTGTAGTTTACAAAAGTTACATTAAATAAATGAATTGGATAATTCTTGTTGTACATAATTTATGTACATAGATGGGTACATAATGTGATGTGGCAACCATCCGGTGGTTAATGTGAAAGTGTAATATTTGAATTAAAGGTTGGATATGTGCCACGTGTAATTATGTGAACCATTATGTGAAAATTTATGTACCCCTAACAAAGTCCGAATAAATTACAAGTTTTAATTCTCCATTTCTTATATTATTATAATCGCTTTTGAATATTTTAACAATTAACATTTAAAAAAGAATAAAGCCCCAAGTACAGGGGTATTCTTCACATGGGACTTACATGGCTCTCACTGTAGCGGAGGGCCCCACGTGTAATAAAAAAACTGCACGCGGGCCCCATGTATGTGTGTGGCCTAGCAGGGGCATGTGAAAAAGGCCCCTGTACGTGTAGCCTATCTCTTTAAAAAAATATGCATTAGGCACTCTTAAAATTTAAAGAGTCTTAAAAATGCCATTATACACTTTGTTTACTCTTTTTCAATGATTTTCTTCTCTATTTAATTTAATTTTTTTTTGAAAGTGAGTCTCTTCTGTAAACGCCAAGATTCCATCTCTAATAGAATATTTTTAATTCTGAATGATATTTGGTTAGCCGTGTTCTTGAGTGATTTTGAGGCTAGTGAAGCTCTTACTGTAATTGATATCAAGGCCTAACTCAAGTGATAAGAGCATAGGAGATTTATCTCCGAACCTCGGGAAACAAATCCTCCGTCTTCTCTCTTTTATGTTCTTTAATCTTAATTTTTAGCTGATATAATCTCTAATATTCTGATTTCTGGGACTTTTAGTATTGAATAATGACAAGAGATTCGCAAATGAACTTGTCCATATTCCTAAAAGATTTGGATCATTTTGGGCCACATCCAATTCTAAGAAGGTAGCAGTTGAAGAAAATTTCAAACTAAGATCTTATGGATACTGTTAATTGAAGAAGAGATCTCGTCATAAATGCTAGAAAAGAGTTGACTTTCCCTATGCTAATGATGCATAAAAAGGATATTAAAAATCCCATTGAGATCATATGCATACGATCTTCATTAAATTCATTTTTTTTGGGTAATCTTATTAATATTTTTGTAAAATATTATTAATCTTATTATTTTTTGTAAAATAAGATTCCAACTCGCAAGGTATATTGTATATAATATATTTAGTAAAATGAATGAAAATTTACGGCAAACGATTTTGACTCGCGACTTGATGTACGATGTTACATGCACACCATTAATCTAAAGGGCATGATGTTGAAATTACACTTCACATAAATAAATTTGTCCTCTCTCTACTGTCTCAATATTAGGTTATTCAAATCGTATCGGAACAGCAAATTTTTTTTGGGTTTGAGTTTCACAACCATTTAATTTATTAATTCTTACACGTAAAATATTTGATGGAAAATAATTTTAAATTTCATGTGAGATGGGGTGTTGAAAATACAATTTAATATAAGTTACGAGACAAAATACTTATTCAATCTTGCAAGTTGCAAGACTCAACTAGGGACATTTTATGTCTCTCTTTTTTAACCATTGTGCTATCATAAGANAAAATTGCTCCCAAACACTCTCTTAGTAAAATGAATGAAAATTTACGGCAAACGATTTTGACTCGCGACTTGATGTACGATGTTACGTGCACACCATTGATCTAAAGGGCATGATGTTGAAATTACACTTTACATAAATAAATTTGTCCTCTCTCTACTGTCTCAACATTAGGTTATTCAAATCGTATCGGAGCAGCAAATTTTTTTGGGTTCGAGTTTCACAACCATTTAATTTATTAATTCTTACACGTAAAATATTTGAAGAAAAATAATTTTAAATTTCATGTGAGATGGGGTGTTGAAAATACAATTTAAGATAAGTTACGAGACAAAATACTTATTCAATCTTGCAAGTTGCAAGACTCAACTAGGGACATTTTATGTCTCTCTCTTTTAACCATTGTGCTATCATAAGATTGCTCACATGTTTGCTAATAAATTTGCTTTGATAAACAATAATGTTTTTAAATTAGGTTGTTTATTATTCGAGACCAACTTGATTAGTTTTATTAATGTAATCTGATTACGTTAACAACCATGTCTTAATTTTTATCATATTTGAATCTTAGATAAACCATTAAATTCATGTCAAAGTTAAAAAGTTCTCGAATATAAAAATAAATATAAACGATAATTCCTTAAAATTAGAACAAACAAAATTATATGTAAACAGTTTTGAGTCTATCTCATCCAGATCGAGACTGTTTATTGCTTTGGTGGCTATTTTTGTACAATACGACTCTCTTTGATTACACAAAACATTTGACATCTACCATTTATGGATAGGACAATTGGAGCAACCGTGATAACGGGACAAAAAATAAAAATAGAAAAATATTTTCTTATATAGTCTTCTTCATGAGTAAAAGAGAATCTTGGTTTAAAACACTGAAATTCATTTAACTTTTGGCAAAATTTTGCCGCATAAAGTTAAATGATCAAAATAAACACCAGGATCAACATAAAACTTTACTAAAAGTTCAGTACCAGAAAGCCAAACAAACAGTGAAGAAGACGGTCCAATAAATGTCATTTATTTGTTATCACCAACAATCTCCCACTTTTTCTTATCTTACACATTTATTTGTCCAAACAAACATCTTTTCCATTCTAGCCAATTTCATCCACTGAGATTTTGTGCATAATGTCAATTTAGCCTTGAATTATTGCTCAACTTGACTGAAAAGTCATCTCTTATTTATATATAAATTTAGCTTTCAGGTTTTAGTGCATTGATTAATGGAAAATTCAAATCCCAGTGAGTTGCTTTCTGGTTCCTTGACGAAAAGGGTATGAAATATCAGCGGCTTCTGGAAGGATATATGTGTATTTTATTGAACCCCACTTTTTTCTTCTGTGAAGATAAGGGGTTTTTATTGAAGAGTTGTTGCCTGTAATTATGTCATATTATCCTTCTGGGAAAACAGTGGAAATGAATAAAATTCTCACAGTATTTTGTGTACTTCTCTTGTTCTCTTATCCTTCTTGTGCATTGCCCTTGTGCACTGACTTGAGTAAGTGTGTGTGAATTCTTGATTCTTTAATTTCGTTTTCCAGCTATGAGTACTTGGATAGACCTCGTCTTTAAAACCGGCTTGAAAGGGTAGGGTGCTTGATGTGGTGATCAATGTACACAGTAGACTTTCCACGAGCGATACGAAATTCAAAAGTAATCATGGTTCATTATTTCAATTCCTATGGAACCATACTAGAAATAGTGCTTTCTAAGTCACCCCATCCGCATCAAGGTGTCTTGTGAGACTGGATGTCTACTGTGATACCACTGTCTTGTTCTTGGTAAAACTCACCCTTAAAAGTGGTTCGTAAGGAGGGTGCTCAAAGTGATTATAAACTCGCAGAACCATGTAAGATTTGGGAGTAATTGTTACATTTTATTAAATTTTCTTTGCTTTTTTTCTATGTGACATATACAGGAGCACCTACAACTCCAAAGAGCAGTTTAGCATTCTGTCCATATAATGGAAAATCCTGCTGTAATCCATCAGAAGATCTGGCATTGCAGAAGAGGCTCCAGGCCATGAACATTTCTGATACTGCCTGTGCCTCAGCTGTGAAATCAATCCTCTGTGCAGTAAGTTGTTAATTTATAGATCAGCACTTTGTAATCCATTTTTCTTTTTTTCTTTTTTGAAGCTTATGAATAAAAAAAGGCTATGTTCTTCAATATATTGCACAAAAATGTTGATAATCATGCCTGTCTGTTATGGAAAATGGATATTTAGGTACATAATTAATTCTGAATTTGATGAAAAGTTCAACACAAAGTGGACTGTTTGTTCTAATTGCCTAATATTAATTCTTTTGTTCGAAATCTAAGTAAATATAGTTCCACAGATTTTTGTTCGACAAAGCTGAATAAAGATTGAAGTTTTAATATAGCCGATTAAGAATTAGGCAAATATTGCTGAGTTACTTTGCTTCACAACGATAATGGTTTTACGAGCACGAGATTGGATCCATTCAAATTAATATATATTTTGAAGATATTTATCATTATGTGGTCAAAAACAGAGTTTCTGCTTATTCTTCATAAACAATTTTTCTTCTTCTATTCTCCTGATATTCTTGTACCAAGGCATTGTAGTGTGTACAATTTAACAGTAAAAATGGGATTCGTTTTATTAAACCCTTTTTCATATTCTGATCAAAAACTTAGTTAACCTTTTTGAGATTATTTATGAAAGCTTTATCTCTGCAGACTTGTGATCCATTCTCAGCAGAGTTGCTTAAGGTAAAATCGGATCCTCGTACTGTTCCAATCCTTTGCAATTCGACTGCTGGCACAGCTGTCTCATCTTTGTCAGATAACGACTTTTGTTCAACAACATGGAATTCTTGTCAAAATGTACCGATCCTGAATTCTCCCTTTGCCCCTTCATTACAAAGTAAGGCTCAAGTGCCACAAAATGCCAGCTTATCCAAACTCACTGACCTCTGGCAATCAAAATCTGATTTTTGTAACGCATTTGGTGGTGTCACGGATGAGATTTCCCTTTGTTTTAACGGTGAAGCAGTCTCTCTTAACAAAACCAACACTTTGCCTCCACCAAAAGGCTTGTGTTTGGAGAAAATTGACAATGGATCTTATCTTAATATGGTGGCTCATCCAGATGGTTCCAACCGGGCTTTCTTTTCTAACCAGGCCGGGAAAATTTGGTTGGCCACTATTCCTGATCAGGATTCAGGAGAGGTAATGGGACTTGATGAGTCGAGTCCATTTGTAGACTTAACAGATCACGTTCATCTTGATACTAGTTTCGGGATGATGGGAATGGCTTTTCATCCAGACTTTGCAAAAAATGGCCGTTTTTTTGCATCATATAATTGTGACAAAGAGAAGTCTCCAGGATGTGGCGGAATTTGTGCATGTAATTCGGATGTAGGATGCGACCCCTCGCAGTTAGGTTCTCTCGATTCAGGACCGCATTGCAAGTATCAGACCGTTGTTTCAGAATTTACTTCTAATGGAACTGCTTCAAATCCATCGATGGTATACCTTCTCTCTCCTTTTTGTGTTTAGAAATGAATCTTAGAAATTCTTTCTAAGCTCAAAAGTTACCTTCAAAAGTATGCAGTAACATACTTCAAAGAAGTTATTTTTAAGTAACTATGAAGTTTAGCAAAACATGCTGTTAGCGTTCACCTGATTTTAGTAATATATGATTTCTAGGCTGAAAAGGCCAGTCCATTTGAAGTAAGAAGAATATTTACAATGGGGCTTCCGTTTGGAGCAAATCATGGTGGCCAAATACTTTTTGGGCCGGAAGATGGATATCTATACATCATGATGGGAGATGGTGGAAGCAAAGGAGATCCCTATAATTTTGCACAAAATAAGAAGTCATTGCTCGGAAAGATAATAAGGTTCGATGTGGACAATATACCAAGTAAGTTTTGACACTAATACATTGTTAAGGTAGAATGTACCATAGTAAATAGTATTAAGAAAGAAATTTTTTTTTAATCTTGTTCATTATGCTATCCAGTATCCAATACTTCATACTAAAATCTATACTTCTCCTGTACAATTTTAGTTCTATACTTACAATCCCAATTGCATAAAACTTAATATGTCCGTTGAATGTTTCTCTTAAATTCTTTTATGCACGATTTATTCTTGTTTCTACACGGTTCTGATTTTCAGGTGAAGAGGAGATAGTTAAACTTGGACTGTGGGGAAACTATTCTATCCCACGGGATAATCCTTATTCCGAAGATAAAGAATTGCGGCTGGAAATTTGGGCCCTCGGTTTAAGAAATCCGTGGCGTTGTAGCTTTGATTCAGAAAGGCCTTCCTATTTTCTCTGTGCTGATGTTGGACAGGTTTTGGAGATTTCTAGCCAGTTTTTTCAATTCTTTAAATAAATGTGCTTACTGATAGGATAAATGCTTGGTTTAAATTCTGCAGGATCAATATGAAGAGGTAGACATCATATCAAAGGGGGGAAACTATGGATGGCGTGTTTATGAAGGTCCTCTTGTTTTTAAACCTCAGCAAACTCCGGGGGGAAATACTTCTGCTAATTCCATCGATTCAATTTTGCCCGTAGTGGGATATAGTCATTCAGAGATAAATAAACTAGGATCTGCAGCAATATCAGGAGGATATTTCTACCGTGCCAAGACTGATATGTGCACATACGGAAGGTAATACACAATTCTTTCTTCATTAGTTCATAAAATCTAGAATATGTTTTGTTGGACAGTGTGGAGCTTAATCATATTGATCACTTATCTTCTTAAATTCTGATCGACCTATTGTCTGTTCAGGGGCATATTCGCATTATATATTTGTATTAGGCCGATCTAAAATTTTATAGTAGGACCACATTCTGTGAGACACTTTGAGAGGCATGAAATCACTATAGTACTCTTCTTATACATTAGTTAAAACCCGCAACAGCGAGTTAATATTTTCTGTAAATCTTTGTGTCCTTTGCTTGTATCTTAATTGCTCACTGTTTACTATTGCTACTGAAGCTGGATTTGGGGTTTTAATCTGCAACACTTCTGGCAAACTAACCTAGAATGATTATATGCAGTTACTTGTATGGAGATTTATATGCCAATCATATATGGGCAGCATCAGAAACTCCCCAAGACAGTGGAAACTTTTCTACAACAGATATCCCTTTCAGCTGTGCTCCAGATTCTCCTATCAAGTGCAGCTCAGTGCCTAATAGCAATCTTCCTGCTTTAGAATACATTTTCTCATTCGGTGAGGATAACAGGAAAGACGTTTTCATTCTAACACAAAGTGGAGTGTATCGAGTTGTTCGTCCAAGTCGTTGTAATTATAAGTGCTTAAAGGAAAGGGTAATATCTACACCTAGTCCTCCTCCCCTGGCTCCTTCTCCTGCTGACCTTACTACTCCACATTTCAAATTTATGCTTATCTGTGTAAGTTTGCTTTTACTAGGATTTCTTTTGTAACATGAGTGGTTTTGCTTTCTCTAATATGAGACAATAGTATTGACTACCAATTTTATAAATTCCTCCATCGGTTAACCTTGTCTCTTTGTTTACATGGAACTTGGGGTCGGCTACACAATTTTTTTTTTCACTCCTTTCGATTAATTATTATGTCGGCTACACAATTTTTTTTTTCACTCCTTTCGATTAATTATTATTACTAAAATATTTTAAGCAATTAGATCCTTAACAACTACAATACATCATGTTAGTTTTGGTCTTACACCTTCCTCTTCTGAATTCTATCAACATCGCATCACTCATACGAAATGGACCTCTTTTCAGTCTATGAAAACATGCCACAACCATCTATTCTTAAGACCAAAGAGTCGGGTGTAAAGGAGGTAGAGCTCTCCGTTCCTGGTGGCGAAATCTCTCAATAAAGCAGCTAGGCCATTTTCCTATCTCTAAAGGGGCTTTCTTCATTCCCTTGTTTTATCCACATCGTGACCATTTCTAAGTCACTAACATTAACCTTATAGGAATCTTTCTATCATGCAGAATTCTTGTAGCACTTCTCTTTCTCATCCAACTCACTCTAGTCCTGCGGAGTACATCCTCTTCGGTCGTCATTTCTCATTGATAACAGGTTGTATCTTGACAAGGAACTGCACTTGTGCAAATTCTATTAAACCAAAGCATGAACTTTGTTGAGATGGGTGAAACCAAAAGCTCACTATCCTAGCACACAAATCCCCAGAATGCAATTAAAATGCACATTCTTACTGATATGTGCAATTTTGTGTGA
>OU503056.1:20883467-20894147 GCA_912172775.2 Fraxinus pennsylvanica | reverse complement strand
TTATCTACCGTAAATAAGATTCGTTGGTTACTTGACTTTTGGGTTCAAATGGTTGTTTTAATTTTAAATTAGGGCAAACAGAAAAAATTAGTATTTAATAATTTTTAACTTCAAAAGAATTAAAAAAATAAGACGCTAACTCATTAGGCTTCGCGTTTTGGCCTCTCCTCACGCCTAGGCCACCGCCTTTTAGAACACTAGTTGTGGAAAGCGAAAGATGATATCGGATTAAACAAATACCAAATTGTTGGAGAAAATAAGATATTATAGCCACAATATGAAATAAAAACCACAAGACCACAAGAATAATGCAATTTCTTAGAAAATGGAGATTTTATTATAATATAAAGAAATAATACAAAAAATATATTTTATAATGTTTCTAACTTCTTACTAGGGAATAAATAGAAGACGTCCAAATCCTCATAGTAGAGTTGTAATTGAAGTAGAATGCAAAAAATGAAGTCCTAAACAAAGTAGAGGAGAAAAAATTGCGCAACAGGCTAAAACAAGTGGCGCCGGGGCAAAAATCGCCACAGTGCCGCGGCGTCCACTTTCAAGTCCTTTGCTTCAAAATCTTGATTTTTTTCATCCCAATATCTTTTTCAAATCCAACACAAATTCCTATTTCCAACGGACTTTCAAGTAGAATTTTAATTAGAATTCGTCGAGTAAACTTAAATAGGATTTCACAATAGGATTCCAAATAAAATTCTTCTTAATGTGCAATTTAATTAGAACTCTCAATTATTTTCAACAAAGAATTTCGATTACACCCAAATTCTAACAAACTTCAATTTTAAGCCATACCAAATAGGGACTTTATGTAATTTGACCAAGAACTTGTCATTTATTCTTCTCCATTATCAATTGCTCTCTTAAATGTAAAATTAAAGCTTCTCCAGACCTAATCAACTGTTTTGTCAAAATTTCCTTTATCAGAATTTACTGTTTCACTAAACTTGAAAAAAAATAAAAAAATGGTTATATTTAGTTTTTATTATTTTCCAATTAAAAATAAGCCCATGATCCAAGTATAAACTTTGACCCACTCACCAGGCTGGATTACAGCCCAACACAAAAAGTATAGGCATTTGTCAAATAACATATTCTTACCATAGTTTGTATTAACATATGCTCAACATGCAAAAATCTCGTCTGCTAAGCTACAAGTTGTAATCTCATCTATTTCGTGCTTGTGTTGTTGAGCGCTCAGAATCTAGCTCGTGTCAAACTTTGAGCAGTTGACACATATTGGACAAAATCGTACCTTAGGATACATAAGATTTTAGCCTTTTTTCTTCCTCAACATTATTCAACATTGTATAGTCCAACTTGCCAAACAATAAAATAAAGGCAGGACGATATATAAGAGAACTAAGTACTTACTTTATTGGAGAAACTTGCTGACTTGAGTACAAGTTTTGCTGAGATGTGATGGTATAGTTAGTCATATTCATAATACCTTTAGAAAGGATTTTGAACCCATATCAAGTGGCAAGCATGTTCCCATGAGGAAAAGAAATTGATATTTATCATGATGTTGTACCTTTGTCTATGCATGAGAAACACTTGGGGCATTTGCCGTGAGTTGAGGGCTTAGCTTTGATGGAGAGCAAGCAGACTGCATTTTGAAATGAAAAGTAAAAATTCATAGGTTTCAATAAGGTTCTCAAAATATACATCATCAATGTGAGAATATTCACTTGCCTCCGATGCACAGTACTCCATATTATTGTCCTTCCTCCACGGCCTCAATATGCATCTCTCTTGAAATTCATCATGCATGGATGCTCCTGACAAAGCTAAAATACAGTATACTCACACTATAGCATACATCCAATGAACATTGAGCACCGCTGTGAAATGAAGATGTGCATTTAATAGCCATTTTATTAGGTTGATTCATGCAACTCCACACTGCAATGATGCAACATAGACAGTTCTTCAAAGTCCAATATTCTGCGATTCATACAGCTTTTCATTATTTACTCAATGTGTGTCAAAAATGAATGTCCCGTAGCAAAGTTATATTCCAATTTTCCACAACAATGCAGTTATGGTAAATTTTTACTATAGCATCATGTTTCCCTGTATATTTAAAAACTCTGGGTCATGGTTTCAAGATTTTCATATCTGAATAGGAATTGAAAAAGGAATCAACTATAAAAGAATGTGTAAGCTGATCGAAAGAAATCAGTGAAGTGATGCTCATACACTGTCAACAAGAAATTATTTTGTGAGATATGACTCTTAGGTAACTGTCACAGAGATCACCACAAACTCTTTACTGCTATTTATCCAGAGCAGTCCATATTCGTCTTTTTTTTTTTGTTTCCTTAGTAAAACAGTCAACTGCTTACAGTTTTCACTTGTTAAGAAATTGCAGAATGGAAAGATAAAAAATGAAAACCACAGCTATTTTACATTTAATGTTGATAGTAGATAAAAGTGCCATCATAAAACTGCAAAATCTGCCTACATTTGCTCCTCCATTTTTCTATATAAAACTTTAGTAGTTTTACGTGAATGTTTGTGAAGTTTATTAATTCATTTGAAATTGTGAAATCTCATGTAAATATAATACGAAGAAAGCAGAAAGAACCTGAATGGTCGTCAGGTTCTTTCCCAAAAGCTTTCTGATCACATTTTTCTCCATTGTCCTCAGGCCCATCTGTTGTCCTGACATTCTAAATGTCAATAAACTAGAAATGAATGCATTACCAATTGACCAAACTGCAGAATAATTTTACAGCATCTTAAACATTAACAATTCCTAACAGGAAAATAGTATACGTGATTGAGGAATTTCAGTTCCTAGTTCCTACTCCCTCTACTAAACCACCAAAAGGAAATCATAGTGTGCCATTGCAGCTGATCAAGAAGGATATGAAAATTGTAAGCAGGCTTGACCAAGCTTGACAAGGAATATTTTAGGTCCTAGGATGTTTAGACTCGGGTACGGGTACGTATCTAAGTATCGGATCTTTTATTTTCTATGTAGGATACGGGGAGCATGTCTAAAAAGAGTCCAAATTTCGGATATAGATACGTGAGTAAGTCTTTCAAACTATTTTTTTACTAATCCAAGATGTCATTTTCAGCATACCAAAATCAGTTATTCACAAATAAGGAAATGAGTATTGAATAAGGGATTAAGATGAATAAAATAGAATTTTGGACTTTAGTTTTCAATTATGAGAATTACTAAATGTTAGTGGAGAGAAAGAAGGGGGAAAAAAAGGAGGAAAAAGAAAGAAAAAAATGGAAAGAAAAAAGAAAGAAGAAGAAAAAAAGGAAAACCTAGAGCCACAGCCCTTCTCCACCCTCTCGACGATGATGCTAGGTTTATAGAGGGCAGGAACGGGAAAGAAAAGACAAAAAAAAAAAACGACGAAGTGTCAGTTGAAACTTGGAGGCTCCGACACATATCCTATACCCATACCTATGTCATGCCGACACGGGTACTTCGACAATTTTGAAGAGTTCAAGCATCAGCGGTTAGGTCAAAGTTGGCATTCTGATTACACCCCAAGCTGTCACCCCACAGACTTACCATGCAATGAACAGACTTCTATTTAAATTTATAAATATATGTGATTAAAATATACGTAGAGGCTCTGCAGTCATTCTATCTTGAAATTGGCTCAAAGAAAAAAAAAAATCTCCAATAGATTGAGGATTTAAAAAAGAAGAACCTAATATGGAGAAGAATCAAATGCAGCAGGGAAAAGGACTACGCGTGTACTATCCTACCCAGTAGTTTTGTTCTCTTCAATTGTTGCACATTCCTCCTGGCCTTCCAGAACTGAGGAGAAAGCTTTTCTGTCCTGGCAGTAGAGGAACACTTGTACATTAGCATATGCATAAAGTAGAACGTGAGCAATTCTAATTAGAATAGAGCATAGGCCCGTATATTCATTGAAGTATTTGAGAACACAGACCTTTACTCGAGGTAGAAAAATAGATTGAAATACAGATTTCTATAGCTAGAATAGATTAATACATTGTATATCTGATGAACAGCCAATTTTCTCATGTACGGACCAGTTATTAATGAACGAAATATCATGTGACTATGTAATTCACAAAAGATGCTAGTCAGCCTTTAGATCAGAGAAAATAAAGCCAAGACGAATCCACATGCAGTGACTTGGTAACAGAGAGCTCTCACATCCAGTACAATTCCCTTAAGTTCGCAGCATCATAATGCAGGGAGTAATTAATAAGTTCAGTACATCCGTATGGAATAACATAAAGGATCAAATATGCTTTGATTTGCCTATGTATGGTCCAAAGATTAATTCCTTTTCTCTAGTGTGCAGTTGTGAGGTTGATATGGAGGACACACAGTTTAAATTGCAAGATTTTCTAAGAACTAAAATTGCCAAGAACCCTAACATTATAAAAAGTTATTGAGAATCAAAACAAAAGAAATGTTTCCTCTTCTAACCTTTTCATTCATATGTGTGACAGCGTCTTGAATCTTCTTTATGATAAAACTTAAGCTTCCCACTTCAAGAAGTAATACCTAAACATAAGAGTATTCCAGTAAGTAATAAATCAGAAGGAATATCTGGTTTCAAGAAGAAATAGCACAGGAATTTTTTTTATAAGACCTTCTTCTGTGACGTTAGATTCTGTATAATCAGTTCCTTTGTTGACAGACCTTTCTGAAGGTATGACCGGTTAAGACAAAACTCTCAAGATTGTTCATGGCTAGAAGCTGAAGGGACCAGATTAAGAGTGCTACAGCATATATCACAGTTTTCACAAATAATGTCATCAGGATATCTCATCAATTGTAGGTTGAAATTCATCCCGAGTTTTTGCCATCTTTAACTGTGCTTCCAGGCCCAAAATGATTTTGTCCTTTCTTGTGAGCTCTTCCTCATCGTTCCTCATTTTACATTCCAGATCACTGATTCTTTCTGAATGGTACATTGACATGCCATTTTAAATCACAAAATGCAGAATCTATTTAGAACTATCAGAAAAGGGATGGAAACCATTTTGAGAAATTCAGATCACGGAAGTCTAAAGATACAAATATCATGGAGTTGGAGATACAACTCAATGCTTCACAGATACAACTGCAAATACAGAAGCACAGGACCATATTTGTCTTACACGCAAAATTACTAAATTCAAACGGTACACTTAAAAATGTTGTACAGCTAAAATATGTATCATCAATTAAGAGATGGTTTTGGCAAGCCCTGATTACCAATGAATAGCTTTTCGAATGTAGCAATCTCGTGTAACTTTTTCTTCAACTTTACTGCTGCAATAATCAATGAATAGATAAATAGATTATATTCCAGCATACTGAAGAACTGAGGCTGGTAAACTGAGTTCTAAAAAACTACTTGCCAGCTTCCTCTTTCTCATTCAATATACACTGTGTGTCATTTACAATCTGCTTGATGGAGGAAGCCTCCTTCTGTATTGAATTAACAAGTAAGGAATGAGCCTTTATCTTTTCAGAAAGAAAAAGAATCATTCGATCCCTAGATTCCATATCTCGTTTCATTTCGCTCGTAGAGTCCTGTATATCAATATCAAAAGTGAACTGTATTATTATTTCACTTGATGACATTACATAAGTCTTGGTTTTCCAGAAAAGAAATTTCAAGAGAAAATATCCCAACAGATTCAAATGTGATCCTGTAGTCAGTTTAGCATCTTCAGCATTAAGAGATAGAATTACCAAAATTAGGCATTACAAATCTACTCCAAGAAGGAGATACAACTTTACCATTTCACATATTCAAATTAAGATGTTAATCTTTTGTTGTTGTAGCATAGGACAGACTACAAAGCCTTTTTAAGGAAGTTTCTGTTGCCAAGCGTGGGCTGCCAGCATCCATATTCTAAAAGCGTGAAACCAACCATCTTTTCCTTTCAGGCATTTTCCAGTTATAACCAAAAAGAAAATATACTGGCCTACCATCTAGTTCATTATATAAAATCAGCTTACCAAAAAGAAAATATACTGGCATAACATCTGGAAACATGTAGCCATATTACTACCTAGTTCATTATATAATTAGTTTAATAACTTTAATTTTATTACATTCTGGAACTTTCAAAAGATCTTCTACATACCTTGTCAAACTGTCCAAAACCAGAAGAATAGCTTCCCAAGAAGCATTTTAGGAAAGATGCTAACAATTATAATCAAACAATATTTTCTCGTGTTTCTTGTTCAAAATAAAGAAAACCGTGTACATAATTGAATTCAAATAAAGCCCACTACTTCTCCTTACTTTGCCAAAAGACTTTGTTTCAATTTTAAATCAAAGAGACAGGCACAATTAATCTTAAAGTTAAAAATCCTTTTCTATTGCTCCACATTACATTCGTGATCAAAAGTTATTGTAACATGTACATAAGTTGTGAAAAGATTAAGGATACTAATTTTTTTTTTCAAGCAAGCTACCTGATTCAAACTATGAATAAAAAAGGGAAAATTTTGCATCTTAAATATTTCTTTATCTACATAGCCTGCAAGATGTAGGGTATTGACAAAATTAGCATTAAGATGAAGAAAAATGGGACAAATTAAGCAACTATTTCAACAAGGAGTTCTTGTCCTCAAAGAATCCATTGGTCAACCATGGATATCATTGTAACTTTTGAATTTCTTCATCCCCTCTCCAGAAATTTGCTTCATATAATATAATTATACTGGCGTAATTACTTGCGTAGTAGTTTCAATAATTCAATTAGCTTGTCTGCTAATCCAGTTTAAATATATGTTTTTACTTTTTACATTAACGAAAAGGTATTATATATTTCTAAAAAGTGCATTTATGGTACGGCCCATTATATAATCAGTTTCTTGCATTAGATATCACTTGCAACTAGAAACATATAAGTAATTATTATATTACGAAAAAGAGCATAATACATAAATATTTAGAATCTACTCCAAAATTCATGTTATGTGGCATTCTCTCGAGAAATTATGAAAGAACTAATCCTCTATTCTGTTTTGATCGATAAGTTGAACAATATCAGATCAACCACTCCAATCAAAGAATTGTTAATGGGAATATTTTTGAATAACAAGTGCAACTGGCTCTAGCTAAGTTCTTACAAACTAAAGCCACAAAAAAAAAAAAGAAAAGAACAAACCTCATAAGCATTGACAAAACTTTCCCTCGATTGCAGTAGGTTATTAATAGTATCCTTCAATTCTTTTTGCCTGTTCTCAAGCAATGCATTTTCATTCTCAAGGCAATTAACCTGCGTCAAAGAAATAGTATTTCAGAACAAAAAGACACGAATTGATCAATTAATTTCTTCGATTTAACAATTATTTATCAATTTACATTTCAACAATGATTTATCAATTTACCTTTCTTTCGAGTTTCTGCCGGAGTTCATTAGACACCACTAATTCCGATTGTAATTCTGCCAATTTCTTATTCGTTTCTTCCTCTGCTTTCTTTTCTTTCTAGTTATACTCGTAAAAAACCACATTAATTCATGGAATAGAATATAATAGAAAAGTGTATGTATGCACGAGTTTGAGTTTAAACCTGAACCAAAAATTGAAGCTGTTTGGAGGCAGATTGATCTCTCTCCTGGTGACAATGCAGAGAAATCAATGCGTGCATTTGCGTGTTTGTGCATGAGAGAGTGAGTGATGCGTGCTTACTTTGAGATGATGGACTTCGGATATTAGGGCACGGAGTTGGAGCTGAAATTTTGAGAGCTTGATGAGGTCCATTTCCCCTTCCCGCCTGTTTCTAGAGGGTCGTTATATTGCCCAACGCATTTTTTATATTTACTAAAATAACCATAAATAAAATATCATAAATAATCATCAACATCCATAATTCCATATACTGTCTTTCCTCTCTTTCAAAATTACAAAATCTACCGTTGAGATCCTTTTTTGATTTATGTTCACACAAAGCGCCCTCAATCATTTTAAGAAGGAAAAATTGTAGCAGCAATCCCTAATCTTTCACTTTTTTACAAACTTTATCATAACTTTCAATTTGTGCTAACGAATGTTTCAAACCTTTGATAAATTAGCAGTAAATGTCCAAACGAATGGAATTTGACCATTAGTTAACCAATAAAATTAATTTTGACAATCTAAAATGGACAAAATGATAAATTCGTTATTTTTCACATAAAACAATTAAAATAATAATGATTAAAAAAAATAAAGGAACATGATTTGTTCGTCGCCCTATCCCACCCCCAACTTCACCCCACCAAAACTAAATCAAAATCCAACCCGTGCCTCCTCCTTTCACAGCTACAACCCCGACGTTGTCACTCTCCGTCGTCACTGCCTTCGCCTTCCCCTTCCCCTTCCCCTTCTCCTTCCCCACCAATTTCCACCTCCACCTCCACCCCAAAACAAAACAAATTACTCTTTCACATCCACTCTCCATCGTTGTAGACTCCGCCTCCCCCACCAATCCCCACATCCACCTCCATCTCCACCTCTATCCCAAAGCAAAACCAATTGCAACCTATCATATGAAAATCTCGATTATCAACCATGTTAATCACCCAAATTTAATCATTATATCAAACAACTCATAGGCATCATGCAATCTTCCATTTTGATAGAATGAATTGATCAATATAGGGAATGTAGCAACATAGGATTGGAACCCATTTTTAGCCGTCAATCCAAAATAGTTTTCACTTATTTGGCTCATTCTTATTGTAGTAACTAGTTACCAAAAATGAGTATGTTCAATTATCATGGGCTAAATTTATCAAAAGATAATAATTTGGACTTTAATTTGAACGGTAATTTAAAATCATTGCTGCGACCAAAGCCATGAGAAAATGGTTGAATTCTGAAATGTTTAGTAATCTGCCATCTCTCTGGAATTTTTCCACTTCTTCATTTTTCTGAGAAGTGAGAACTGCTACAAATGTTTCAAGAAAATCTGGGAACTCTAGCAAAAAATGGGGTACCTCTTGGGCTTTGAGTAGGTGTAGGAAATGCTACTGAAATGAGAAAACTTCCTTGTTGGGACCTATTACTGGTGTTGTGAAAGGTGTGGCGGCGATCCCAAATGGGGATAATTATAGCGGGGAAATGTGTGGTGGTAGTGGTGGTGGCGGCGGCGGCAGCGATCCCAAAAGGGGACAATTACAACGGGAAAGGTTTGGGAGAGGTGTGACGGTCGTGGCAGTGTGTGGTGGTGGCTCTAAATTTTGGTTTAGGTGGGAGGAGTAGGGGTGAAGAAAGAGATGAATAGTTTTTTCTTTTCTTTTATTTTTATCTTGTTTTAGTTATTTTAATTGTTTCATGGGGTTAAGTAACAAAGTTATCCTTTTACCCTTTCAATTTGGTCAATTCCATCCATTTGGACATCTACTGCTAATTTATCAAAGGTTGGGACATTCGTTGACACAAATTGATGGTTATGGTAAAGTTTGTAAAAAAGTGAAAGGTTAGAAACTGTTGCTGGGATTTTCACTTTTAAGAATAGTGGATGTTCTAGTACAAACTTCTAATTGTATGAAATTGGAGTGAAGAGCTCTCGATAGAAGAGGAGCTTTATTGCCCTTGTCAGTTGGACACTTGAACTTATAGATCTTGGGTTTGGGATTTGCACTAGGCAAGGCATGTGGTCAGGGATGACACTCGATTCATGAGTTGTTCAAGTACGTGAACTAATGGGTAAACTGAGAAGGGCTCAAAAATAAATACACGAGTCGAGCTCACCCAGCTTTCTATTGTCCTATCTAACAGGTTTCAAATAGCAACATCCTATAATTTTTTTATTTTTTATTAATGAATTATGAATTTAAGCAACTAAAAATTAAATGGCTCATATGGCGTCTAAGCTCGGTTCTGCTTAGCCCATGTAGCCGACTAACCCTATGGGTGGGCCGAGCCATTTTTTTTAATAGTAGTTGAGCCAAACTCATGTCATGGACCCAACCAAGTTAGCTATTCATGGACTGGGATAAGTATTCGACCATTTGCCCCCGTATATGAGGATATAATCTAGGGAAAATTAACCCAAACCCTACCTTTAAAGTTTCAATTTCAAAAATCAAATCTAAATAATTTTTCTTCAATAATCAGGTGATAATTCATCTTTTAAAATTTAAATATTAATATTATAAAATTAGATTTAATCTACGTATTCTTATCCCAATTTCATTTCCAAACTCTAATAATCATTGATTATCTTCTCTCTCTCTCTCTACCCCCTTTCTCACTCTATATTCTCTCCCTTTTCTCAATCACAAACCACCATCAATGATATTGTCGCCACCATCGATGACGCTCACGATGTCGTCACTGCAGCGATGTTGCTCTGAAGCAAACATCGTCTAAGAAGCTATTGTGTGGCTTTATGATCGAAGCGATGTCACTATATAGCGACTCCTCTATCTTCGTCTATCTTCACCGTTGTTGAGCCTTCGTTAGTAGCGACAAAAGCGAAGCTCCAGTAGTCTTCGCTGTTGTGTAAAGCTGCACCGTTATGTAGAGCGTCTGTATGGTGGTGTTTTCACAATTGTGATTGTGCAGATTTGAACAATGGACTGTGGGTGGTGTGTACGAATATGTGGATGGTGTGTGGGGATCCATTGATCTACATCATATGGTGGTTGTCTGGTAGTTTGAAAGTGGGTTATGGTGGTGGCATTGGTGAACAGAGTGGTGTTATGTGAGGGAGATAA
>OU503056.1:20829666-20870906 GCA_912172775.2 Fraxinus pennsylvanica | reverse complement strand
TAATAATAATAATATTAATAATAATAATAATATATATATATTCGAATACGATATCATTAAGTTTGACGCATTGACACAATAAGTGAAGTTTGAGAATTGAGTAGAGAATTATTAATTTGATTCCATAAATTCATATCAAGTATGATTACAAGTTGTGACTAGTGATATGCAAAGAAAAAGTATCTACTTCGATAAAAATATGTACTATGAACAAAATGTCAATTAGCACATTAAATTCTAATCTAGGACTAATGTCACACATCCTCTAGTTTAGTTAGCCCTTGTTTGGTTTTAGTAGATTTTAATAAAAATTGACAAAATATGTGATTATTGTGAGTCCTTTAAAATAAGTGAGTAAAATTAATTATCCACTTTAACTTATATTTTTATTTTAGATAAACCAAACAGGGCTTAATCTAAAATATAATTATTTGTCATCTCAAGACATTGATCGGTGGATGCTCCGAGAAAAGCTCACTAAGTCAGTCTCTCCTCCTCTATCTAGAATGAACTAATAGTGGTGGTGGTGACTAGTGTACGCCAGTTGGTATAGTACGCACCCAACAACCTATACTGTTTGAAAGAAGATCTATACTCCCCCTGTTCCCCATCCACCTATACATACACTTTCCTATATATCGATCGATACGCACATTTCTGTAATTACATGATTACATCATTACTGTGATTCGGGTCGGGTTTCGGATGGATCCGATGATAAATGATGGCGGAAAAGGAATGTACTGCTATGCCGAGATGTGGCCGGGGTTTGCTAATGCGACGTCGTACGGAAATGTGGGTATGGATCTTATGGTGACGGACCAGAGATCGAATCGTAATTCGAGAAAGCGGCGCGACGAGGATGAGCGTGTTAAAGGAGCTTCCAGTAGCAACAGCGACGGAAGTAATAGCAATAATGCCTTGGTATATTTTTGACTGAAAATTTAATTGAATTTCCAGTTTACATAACTTATGGATATTGTATAGATATATAACCTGCTTGCATTAGTTCCTTTACTTTAGACGCTAGTTATATTTATTCGTCTGACCAAAATAGACTTATTTGAAATTGGAATTTTATATTCAAAAGAACGAATTCCTTAAACAAGTCTTCAGACGAGAGATTCCGTATATTCTATAGTTACTTACTTCATTCGGATTGCTGGTAGTTTAAGCATGTGAATAATTGATTGTGTTTATAATATGAGCTTGGACTTTATAGTAATTTGGATCTATTGAATTCTCATTTTCTTGTTATTAGCGCATGATTATATAGGCGTATGTATTGAAAGGGACACAGAAGTGGATACCGATGAGCATTTTGTAATTTTTTGGTGTGTTTTATCATGAAGGAGCTAACCCTTTTTTTATTTACTGATTGGTAATTTCTGTCATCATTGTTTATGTTTCATATGTATTTTTGGTGTTTTGCAGCATGAAGGAGACAACAAAAGGTTGAAGACGGTGAGATCAAATGAGAATTGTGAAAATAAAGCAGAAGTAGAAGGGAATTCAGGCAAGGATGCAGAAATGCCTACAAAACTGGCCGAACCTCCAAAGCAAGACTACATCCATGTTCGTGCTAGAAGAGGTCAAGCCACTGATAGTCACAGTTTAGCTGAAAGAGTAATTTCTTTACTCCGATTCTTTAAAATTTACGTTCTGACTGTAATTTCCTGATAATCAACGGTAAGATAATTGTCAATTAAGAAAGTAATTATGTTATCACGATGATGAATTTATGATCGATGAATAAATAGTAGATCATGGAAATCTTTGCCAAATGATTTTTTCTTATTTTCTGCTTGGTGCAGGCAAGGAGAGAAAAAATAAACGAGAGGATGAAAATTCTCCAAGATCTAGTCCCTGGATGTAATAAAGTGAGTATTAATACTTCTCCGACTTTATTCTCCTTAAGTAACAACTATCATTTTCTTTGAATGAAAGTTTCCCTTGTGCAATTGAACTTCTTGTTTCCCTGTGTTTTCTGTTCTGATGAGTGAGGATTTTGGTTGTAGCACCTTCCATCCACGTGTCATCTTTTGATCGGCAAGATTGTTATCAACCAACTGATTCGTTTTTGCACTTTTTAATGGTTTGAGACTACGCAAAAGTGGTCCTATTGCCAAGTGGCAATGGAATATTCTGCTATTCCCTTATTTGAGGCATTATTATGAAGTCTCGTGTACTTTGTTTCAATAACTTCATTTGGAACCACATGCCATGTGCATCGAGCAGAGGGCGAGACTTGTTTAGTTTATCCTAGCCAGGAGCTTTGCTCCCATAGAGCCTTTCCTCTGTTAGGCAAGCTGGGTCGCTGCCCTTATTTTATTGTGGTAACTCTAGTGAGCCTTGTGAAGGTTCGTCGAACCATTAGGGCTGTTTACGGTGATGTGGGTATTTGTGCCTTCGAGTCTAATGTGGTTTGCACATGATGTTCATGTGGGGCGAGGTAGTAAAAAAGAGGGTATTGTAGTTCCAATTAATATAACTCGCAATTGGCAGTGGCCAACTTTATAGAACTATAGAAGTATAGAACATATACACGATACATATAAATCTACCTAAATGGTTCATGTGCAATCGGAATTCTAATTCTCACTTCAGAAAGAACTTACTGCATTTCGTGTCGTATATATAGTAACTAATCTTCACCCAAAGCAATTATCAGTTTTGAGAATGCTTAAAAAGATTGAAACTGACAACCGAAGGAGCTTGCTCTCAGGCAGTAGAAGTTGTTGCTGATATAGACATCATAAATCTCGGTACATTCTTGTACAATATCCAAGATATTATATCACCTTGAGTTAATTTTTCATTCTAATAACTTAGATTTAGAAATCAGTACAGAAACACGGTTTATTTATTTTGTTGATTTTTACCAGTAAAATTTTCAGTCTTTCAGTGCGTTGTAAATTTTTGTGAAGTAAAAATCTTAAGAGGGGTTTATTTGGATCCAGGTTAATGGCAAATCACTAGTCCTTGATGAAATAATTAATTATATCCAGTCTTTACAACGTCAAGTTGAGGTAGATCTCTCTCTCTCTCTCTGGCTACACACACACACACATATGAACTAACAATTATGGATGGTTTTTCTCTCAGTTTCTCTCTATGAAGCTTGAAGCAGTAAATGAAAGAGTGAACCCTGGCATTGAAGGATTTCCTTTAAAAGAAGTAAGTTCTAGAAACATGATTGTCAACTTCAAAATTTCATGGAGTTTTGGTTACTTTGGATTTCAGTCAGTAATTGCACCAGCTAAATCCGTTAAGGGGTGAATGTTATTTTTAAGTCGAGAAGATTGTTTCTCCATGGTTAGGTTAGGTTTTCCTACTGCCATTCATCATTATTATTAATTTATCGTAACTCGTTCAGTGTGAAAGTAGTCAACTTTTCTTGGAACTCATTTTCTAGGATTAGTAGCAGCTTCATTTTTCCCAGAAATTACGTGTAATAGCAAAAGAGAACTCAAAGAGAGGAAGAAAAGTTTCAAAATTCGGATCATAGAATGGAAAACCTTAAAAAGAAATATAGAAAAGGGTTGATGTAATTGTGATAAAATTTCTTTATGTACATGTCAAGTTTACCACCGGTTAATGCTGAAATGTGGTTCGATTTTGCAGTTTGCTCAGCAAACCTTTGATTCTCTGGGCATGACATTTGGTTCACAAGATCCAAGGGAAAACGATAGGGGTGCATCGCCAGAATGGTTACATATGCAGATTGGCGGCGGGTTTGAAAGAGCATCATGAGTTAATAAATTCTAATTAATTGCCAATAAAAGCATTGAGAAAGCTATATATGTTCCTTCATTGACTGCATAATTATACTCAATTCTTAAATCAGAAATACATCATATTTCCATTTTTATCTGGTTTGAGCTTTTGCATCGGAACATTCTCCTATCCTCTATGAAAAAATTGATACAAATTGTAACATGCTTCATTTTCTTTGTCCGGTATGAAAAATAATTCCTCCGTGGTTTGTTTGGTATGGTCGAGTGTACAATAATGGACATTTTAAATAATAAAAGAGAAAAAATCATTTTTATTGTGCTGTCTTGGTATTTTGTACCAATTATAACCTTGTGAATGTTTAAGTTATAAGCTTTTGTATCTTTGTCAATTTCTGTACAATTTTGCAATTGGAAGTATTGATCCTTGAATAAAATTCAAGGTTCTGTCACATATTTGAGTAATTGCATTGAATTGATTTTGATTTTGTTAATAGTTGGAACTTGGAAGTGCTTGTTTTTACTAGGCTAAAGCATGCAAGTTCTTTGATTAGTGATTGTGTGTGGTAACTTTCCGTCACTCTCTATGTCGTAGTGGACCACTTAATTTAGAGCATGTTTGACTAAGTTTAAAATCCAATTAAAATTGAAAATATAGTCGTTATTGGGTTTCACTCGTCTAATAAAAGTCAACGATAACTACTAGTTTTTCAATTTTAATCCGATTTTAATCTTTACCGAACACACCCTTATTATCCTATGCATTAAATTGTATTACGACTCCATTGAATAATGAATTAGGGGTTTTGTTGCCACATATGCCGATAACTATATTTGGTAAGAGTTTGTTAATCACTAGATTATGTGAATCACGGGATATTACCAATCAACTTTCTCGTGGAAATCCATGTCACGATCCCTGCGCATAAGCTTTATAATGCATGTTGGTTTGTCACGTCACGTCATTTGGCATCTTACGAACACGGAAGAGGTTTTTCCACTTGATCATATTTCATCGACTATGGGTGTCAAATTTAAGGCGTTTGGGGTGGGTCGAACTAGCATTCAGCTCACACCTCGCTCTGAAGGTGAAAAAATAAAATTTTCAATTAAACGTTGAAACATGATATTAAAAAAAATAGCTTAGTGGGAAGAGCGGTTCCCTAGCCGAATCTACTAGTCCAATTAACAAACTTATCGTCAATCTTTTTTTCTCGTCAAAATTTAAACATTTGATGCTTTATAAATATATGACTATAAAGTAACTAGGTCAACTTTTAGTTAAGCTCATTATTGATAACAAGTTAGTATTAAATTACTAGTCTAGATCCGACTTGGAAGAAATTTTAAATTGCAAATAATTGAAGAAAAATGGAGCTTTGAATATTTATTCTCTGCAAGTAGTCGTAAGCTACAAATTTCATGACGAGAAGTTTTAAGTGTACATAAATTTTTATAATCAGTTAAAACCACGATATATTTAACCAAACGACGCCGCGTCTTCCAGTGGCTATTCAGCTTTGTGCATCAATTCCCCACGCTCCGTAGTACACGTGAACACCAAAAACTAGTCAAAACCCGTTTCAACCCCATGGCCATTTGTTTCCACGCTCCAAACTACGCGTGGGGAAAATACTACTGAGGTAAATATTTCGCCCGGATTAAAATGAACGTATAAAAACGAGGCCTAAAATGAATTGAAAAAAAATAACCCATTCATTCACTCAACCACCAAATTACGAAGCCAATAAATTTTTTTTTTTTTTTTTTAAAATTTCTTCGTATTGAAAAATTCGATTGAATTGAATTTAGTATCTTTGAAATATCTGAAAAGCGTTGAGTTTTTTTTTCCTGGTGTTTCGATCCGGCGCGATCGAAGGAATTGTAAGGAGTGGAGATGTCAGGATGGAGGGGATCTAGATTAGGGGGTGGTGGAGGCGGCGGCGGTAGGTCTCCGACGGCGGAGCGCATCCCGTCTTCTCGATCGGTCCGGCTAGGGAAGGTCCAGCCACAGGCACCGGGTCATAGAACCGTGTTTTGTAATGATCGTGAAGCTAACGCCCTCACCAAATTCAAGGTCATTAATTTACTTGGTTTTCATTTATTATGTTGCAACTGTGTTTGCTTACGAGTCTTTTGTGTTTTGGGTTTAGTCTGGTGTTAGGGGATGCAATGAACGGGGCAGAGAGGCAGTGTTTGTGTGCATTGTGTAAGGTGCAAAAATTATTTTGGGGTGGGGGTTGAAGATATTTTCTCTTGAGGTTTATCTAAGGGTTTTAGTTTGTTTTCTGATAAGAAGATCATAATTTTAGTATTCATCCTGTTTATGGTTTTGTTATGTTATGTTATGTTATGTTACTGTTATTGTTTTTTAACTGTTGAAAGAGATTTTATTGGTTCAAGACTAAGATGCTTGCATTTCAGATTCTTGTCAAATTTATTTACAGTTCAGAACTTCGATTCTAATGTTAGGCCCAGGAGAAGGTTGATTTGGCTGTAGAATTTACGTGAATTTTGATTATCAGAATAAATACGAATTAGTTTTGGGATTCAATTAATGTTGTTTCCAGTTTCCTTCAGTAAATCTTTACTGACTGAGGACACTTGATGGTTGTGAGTGTTATGAAATGTGGGTTCATGCATATAATTGTCAATTCTTATTTAAGGTTTCATTTCCAAATGTTCTACTAGAGCTTGCAATTGTTAAATATCAAAGAAAAATGAAGAATGTTTTACCTTGTTACATTTCTTTTTCTTCTTATTCACCAAGACGCTGAAGATCTCACGTATTCAGATTAGAATATTTTTAGAAACAACTTGATAGAGTAATGTGGCATCTATCTAGAATAACAATAACTTAACAAACAGCATAATGAAGCAAATAAACCTTATTACAGTAAAATTGGAGTTGAACCTTTCTAGAAACCCAAAGGGCATGAACAGAATAATAGAGCAGAAGGCTATGAGGATTACAGGGGAGTTGTTTATGGCTACGCATGAATAACTAAGTATAAATAATATTCAATTTTCTCCTTCATGGGAGATAGAAGAAAGTGAAGAAGTAATATCATGATTTACATGAATCAAGTAGTGATGTCTCATTGGCCACGTAAGATATTCTTAGAACGGAGAAGAAAATAAAAGATAAACTGAAAATATGCTGATGGCTAACATGAAAATCAACACAGAAAGCGGGGATTTAATTTCTGTAGCACATAGTTAAAAGAAATCTATAAAAAGATAATAGAAATATGAAGAAATCTACAAAAATTAGTAGATTCTGGGATAATGTAACTGAGATGCCACAGTGGGTGTTATTTCTTTTATTTGAATGAATTGTAAATGAGAATGTTATGTTTAGCACGAGAGTGAGTTATATACTTAGTTGAGAGGACTGAACAAGAAACATGTGTTCTAAATAAATCTCAATAAGATTTTCCATTTTTGTTTCTAGAAAGATGATGGTGTTATATATGCTCTTAAACATTTTCTTTTGACCAAATGTTCTGCCACTGAGATGGCATTACTTTACACTGTCCATTTAAGAATACTTTTCATTAAAAGTTGAACCATGTGAATTTGTCTTTTTGCTAATTATGTGGTAAAAAAAACTTTTACTCAAGGGTTTTGATCAATCTCCTAATAAATTTTTCAGGGCAATTCTGTGTCAACAACGAAGTACGACTTGTTTACATTTTTACCAAAGGGGTTATTTGAACAGGTAAGTTTTTGTCTATTGGTCATGAAAGTGTTTATAATTTTCTGTTGAACTGCAACTCTTGGTAAAATTATGCTTGGTACTATCTGCTTATGATGAATTCCACATGAAGTATCCTTTTGCTGTAATGAATTACAGGGATGCTTGCTGGAAATCCTGTTCTTTGGAAACTAATTTTGGACATGGACCCAAAAATTTGTTCGGGTCTGGAAGTCCTTAACAAATTAAGAATATTGTTTGACCCATCAAAGGAAGTGTAGGAAAAATAATAATTATTTTTTCTTAATATTAGAAACTTGGGATTAGGTTTATACGAAATTTTTAACTGAATGTATTTGGAAAAATAAAAATTGAGAATTATATGTGTTTCCATTTGTGGAAGAGAAGAGAAAAGAATGCAACTTGTTAAAGCTTTCACACTCTTTATGCTTTGTAGAAGTTAAGAGGAATTGTTTGATCCAAGAACATTTGTTTATGACGTTTAAAATTAAGTTTCTAACAGAATTTTAAACAATTGGAAGTCTCTAGGTCCTTGTAGGTTATTTAAAGCTTGTTTAGGAAGTGTTTATAAACCGTTTATATTATAAATTCATAGAAATGAGTGGTTGATAAGTGGGTAGAACTTGTAGATTCCATAAAATGTGTGAATAAAAGTTGTTTCACTATTCATAAACCGTTTATAAACATTAGCCAGACATGGGCTTAGAGTTAATTGATGAATTAGTGTAGTTAGAATAAGAAATGTTTATAGCATGATTTATGATTGTCTGCTCATTTAGCTCCTTTGTCATTGTATTTCCTTTTGATTTACCTGATAATCCTCTATTTTTCTATTTATGTTGACAGTTCAGGCGGGTGGCTAATCTCTACTTTCTTATGATCTCAATCTTGTCATGCACTCCAGTGAGGTACGCTACTTAAAACATAATTTAGCTCATCAAGGAGAAAGAAAAAATAGTTGGGATAATTTTAATTTCTTGACAGTTGTCTTTTTGAATGTATGAACTTATCTATTTATTGGATGGAAAAATACATTCCAGAAAGTGATAGGGTAATTACAGCAATGGCACAATACAGTCGTATGGTATATTTTTATGTACTAAGGATCAGAAAAGTAGGGATGGGGAATGATAGAGAGCTGGTATAAATGATTCCTTTCTATAGGCAGATGTGGGGATTTTTGCCATTGGTATTGTGTAAAAGAGCTGGGTTGATCTGACGTTTTCTGTGGCTTTAAGTTTGGTTGAAATCTTTTGGATTAGTGTTTCCTTCATCATGTTCAACGTGGTTTCTGCTTTCATGGTGATTATCAGGATTATGAAGTTCTATAATTTGTAGACACAGATAACTTCACACTTCTGGTATTATCTGAAGAGTTATTGCTTAATTGGTAGCTTCAGTTTGGTTCTTGTTGATAATTGAAAAGAATAGCTTATTTTTTGTTTTTGGGTTAATTGTAAGTATATTGTCTTATGTATGTCCTAATTAATGCATAATACCACCACTCTGTTGTACCGATTCTATTTGTTTGCTGACCTTATTTCGCCAACTATTGTTTTACCACGTATATTTGCTTGTTTATTGAATATTTTAGAAACTAGCTGCTGATCTTCAAGAAATCTGGAGTATGTTTTAACTGGATGACTTTGGAGTTAATCAACTGGATTTGATATCCTCTCCGTCCATTTTTCCTTTTCTGAGAACATTTGTACTTAAGATAGTTCTGTTTTCATGCAGTCCTGTAAGTCCAATAACAAATGTGCTTCCTCTGTCCCTGGTGCTTCTTGTATCTCTCATTAAAGAAGCATGGGAAGACTGGGTAAAATGTCACACTAGATCACCTCTCTCTCTCTCTCTCTATTAAGTCTTAGGGCTTGCTAAGGAGTTTCAGCATATCGGTTATGAACGTTTTTTGAAGTATTGGCTTTTGAGCATTTATGAGCAGATCGGTTATGAGTGGTTTTAGTAGCTGTTTTTAAAACAGTCGAATTCATGCTTGGAAGTTTAGTATCCACCGATTCTAAAAGTTTTTTTGAAAAGTAAAGTTATATATATGATCCTTAGTGAAATTTTGAGTTTATGATTTCTTGGATGGAATTTTTTACCCATAAGTGATATTTAACTTATACGTAATTTTTTTACATATAAGTAAATATTTTACTTAAAAAGTTTAATAAAGTTAAATATCTACTTAAAATTTTGTGTTAGTATTTCTTAGTTATATAAACTTTATAATTATAAGTTAATTTTTTTACTTTTAAATAATTTTTACACATAAACGAATTTTTTACTTATAAGTAACTTTTTACATTCTATCTTATAAGTTATTTTTTGTCTTCTCAGTAAGATTTTTATACAAAAATAATTTTTTATCATATATGTAATATTTTAATTATAAGCAATGTTTTAGTTATAATATAATTTTTTTGCTTAGGAATAATTTTTTTAGTTAGTATATTTTTATCTATAAGTTAGTATTAAAAAAAATATGTTTGTTGGATTTAATTATTTTATAAAGGGTAAGAATTAGAAAAGAATTTGAGAAACGGCCAAAAACCGCCAATTTGGTGGGTTGAGAGAACTTTTAGCCCCTGTTTGCCCCTCATTAATTTAAATTTTTGGGGGGTAAATAATTTTTAGAATAGTGNTTTTGGGGGGTAGATAATTTTTAGAATAGTGATTGATGGGAGATGTGTGGTTAAAAAGTTTTTGATTTGTGTGTATTATTATTTTATTTGATGAATGGATGGTTGAGATGAAGAGAGAGAAAAAATTAATGTAATAGAATGAAATATAATGGGGGGCAAACAAGGGCTTAATATTACACTACACTGTTTTTGGATGGTTCTAAATCATCCAAAACCGGTGCCCAAAAAATCTATCAAGCATCGGTTCTTCTAACCACTCATAAACGGCGCCACCCAAAACCGGTCAAAATAAAACTCCCTAGCAGGCCCATGGGTTCCATCTGTTGTCATTTTGTTTGAATTACAATAAAGAATTGTATCTTTGTTGACTTGAGGTCTCTAAGTTTTTTGGGATGCAGATTGCTTACAATTTTTTTTTTCTATATTATTCTTCTCTCATTATGTATGGCAGAAGCGTTTTCAAAATGACATGGCAATCAATAATTCTACCGTAGATGTGTTTCAAGATCAGAATTGGGTATGTATTCCCTGGAAGAAGCTGCAGGTTGGAGACATTATCAGAGTAAGTTGACTGTGTCTGTTGCGTTTTTCCTGCCATTTCACTTTTCTTCACCTGTTTCGAGTTGGAACTACTGATTTTGCATGTTTTAAATAAGTTAGAACAGGAGATCTATTTTAACTTGTATTCCATCCATCTTATATTCCTTAGTTAGGATTTGATTTTAACTTGTATTCCATCCATCGCATTTTCCTTAGTCAGGAATTGATATGGAATAGAATTGTATAAGTTTTCTTTTCCAAATAGGATAATAATTTTTCCTTTTCCTTTTATAGATAGGATTAGGTTTGGATTGTGTAAATAACACTTTAACTAGATGAATAATACAAGAAGTTCAGCCTAAGTTTCAACTTGGTATGAGAGCAATTTTGATTCGACTTGAGTTAAACTTAAAATCATTTCCATTCGTTCTCCGGCGAGAGGCCTTGTGCCGCTTGTCCGGCAAAGTTATATTTTGATTTCTTTGGCTTTGAAATTTAGAGTTTAAAATTTAGCCCTAAGATTGCAAATCCTAAAATTCAATTTCAAACTCTAACCTTGGCTGAACCCTACCTTCCCGGTCCACCTATCATTCCGATGAGGTCTACCAAAATCAGTCCGGTAATGTCTGGACAGCAGATGTGGGATTTATTACTTATTTTACAACTACTATGCACTTATTATCCACATTTGTGGGATTTATTACTTCTCTTCATCGTTATTCCATTATAATGAAACCCAAACAAACACAAAGTTTTCGTCTGTGGCAAAATGATAACTAAACTTTCAGATTCTTGCATTTTGACCCTGATTTCACCTTCTCCTTAGCAAAGCAACCTGTCCCTCCATCGTCTCAGTTATGCGTGTTTGCTATTTTTAAGAGCGTTTGTATTTTGGTCGAATTGTTTGTGCGGTGTTTTGATTGGGTTGTTTTTTTGTGCTCTTGAAGCTTCAAGCCTAGATTGCTGTGCGGGAGATTTCTTGCTACACATATTGTTAGGTGTTCTACTACCTCTAATGTTTTGGTGGTTCCAAGATCTTTTATTCTGGTGGCTGATGTTCTCTAGTTTCTCTAGTTTTGCCTTAATTTGCAACACTTCGATAACCATTCTCCATGCTTCTCGACCCTTTCTCTTGGTTGACCCAGCACACTCTGGTATGTCCTATGATTTTATGCTACCCTTCTACTATTCTTGTTGCCAGTCTTGGAGACTTTTTAAGTGTTGCAAGATCGTTCGTATTTGTCGATCAAGCCCTCTAGTACTCCCTCGAGGTTTGATAGATGAGACTTCTTAACTTTCTGCTGCTGCATGAAGATTGCATCTACAGTTGGGGACGTACCTTCTTTTGGTTGTTGGTTTGAAAATCCAAGCTTTGGCAAACCTTTTTGCCGTGCATGCGAAGCTTCTATTGCTGGACATAGGTTTTTAGCTTTCTTGTCGGCTGTTTGTGGATGAGTGTGTAGGGCCTCTGCCGTATTCGAAGATTTCACACCCTCTTGTGTTTGCTATTTGTGTTTGCGCCTGTCGCGCATGCTAGTAGGCATTCTATACGTCATTTTTCAACATGTGTAATATAAATGCACCAACTTGAGGGAGGAGTTAGAATAGGAGATGGTGATCTATAACTTGTATTCCATGTATCTTATATTTCTTATTTAGTTAGGAATTGATATGGAATAGAATTGTACAAGTTTTCTACTCCAAATAGGATAATATATTTTTCGTTTTCCATTTTTTAGGTAGGATTGGATTTGGATCTTGTATAAATAGCCCTTGAATTAGATTAATAATACAAGAAGTTCAGCCTAAATTTCAGCTAATTAGCTTCGTTTCTTCCCTTCTACTATCTTGGTGTGAGTTTTCAGCTGCCACTTGGCTACCTTTTTTTTGCCCCTTGGTGGTGTATGACTATAGTCTTTCAACTGTCTATTGCAAGTGTCATTTAAGTCAGTCTTGTTTATTTGCATTTCTATAAATCAAACTTTGCCTAATAGTTTATCATGGGATTAAACAAGCTTATGTAGGTTTTGAAAGAAATGTGTTGGAGCTTAATGAATGGCAGACCTTTTCTTATTATTGCTTATTCTAACACCTCCTAAATTGATGCAAGCAGTTATAGTTTATGTAGGAGACTAGAGAGCTGTTGACTATGTACTCGTAACCGTAGCTATTGACAAATATTAAAACCCAGCCTTAAGTAATAAATGTTTATTCAAAAAGGTGCAGATCAATCTCAACTTTGAATTGAATAGATTTTTCTCAATACCTGCTAAACATGACACCGACATTCCAATATATAGCCGATCAAGGACCTGGGATATAGGCTGGCTTGGTTATTGACGTCAGAATTCAGAGCTGTGGTTTAGAATTTAATTTTTCATCTCCGAAAATGTTGTTAAAATCAAGTCTGTGTTGTATGCTACATGCACTGTTGTGCAGCCTGAATAAGGTTGAGAAGTAATCTGAGCTGCCATTTTGGATGATCTTTTCCCAAAATTTATACAATCGACTGTTGTATTGGTTGCAGGTAAAGCAGGATGGATTTTTTCCAGCTGATGTACTATTCCTTGCTAGCACAAATATGGATGGTGTTTGCTACATAGAGGTTTTCACTCTTTTGTTTCTGAACAATTTTACTCTATTCTCTCTTTTGTAAGAAGGGTTCAAATTTGTTTGGAGAACAGGAAACAAGCTGGAGAACTACTGCCTTTGTATTTTCCCTTCCAATTGTCCCTTGCATATCAATCAACTGTTGTGTTTTGTTTGTTTGCAGACGTCAAATCTGGACGGTGAAACCAACTTGAAGATTAGAAAAGCATTAGAAAAGACTTGGGATTATTTGACCCCAGAGAAAATATCTGAATTTAAAGGTTGTGCATTTGTTATAATACATTTTTACATGTCATTTATTTATATTGGAGTCTCTAATAATTATTAATCTCGCTTATGAATATTTTCTGATAATAGTTACTAACGTTTCATATAATTTTGTGAATCCAAATACTTATCTATATTTGTTGCACTTTGTGGATTAAAATTAACTCACATTACACCTTTTCCCCGTTTGGTTTACCTACAAAAGTTGATAAAAATCTAAATCAATGTCAACAGTTAATTTTAACTACACATTCATTTGATCTACTACTTTTATAATCTTTTCAATTGCACATATCATCAATTTTTATCAAAATTTAATAAAAATCTGATTTTTAGCTAATTGAAACAAAGGTTTAGTATGGAAATCAAATGTAATTGTATATTCCTCATTTATGAAGTTTTAGTTACTAATAGAAATATCTTACCTAATTCATTTTGATATATAAATAAAAAATGCAACGTATTTTTGAAAAACTCAAAACGTTTATTTTATACACCGTTCTAGAGTAGGTTGGATGAAAATATGAAGTAGAGAAGTGTTAAAACAATTCTATGAGATAGGAAGATAGCATTATGGTTGAAAGGTGTGTTTGACAGAATAGTGATTAGGCCAGCTATACTTGATGGTTCTGAGTGTTACGCTATTAAAGGACAAATATCCATAAGATTGTATTGAAAATTAGATGCTAAGATGGATATGTGGTCTCATTAAAATGGGTAAGATACAAAAATGAGAATATACACCTGCAAGTTGCTGCTGACTGAGGGCGACGACTTAGGTTATGAGAGTCATGTTATGCAACTTCCGTTGACCTAAAGATGCTCCTGATGATAATTGTGATGTGATTTCGATCGAGCAAGTTAGAAGATAGTGTAAAACCAAAAATAATATGGTTATTGTAATTTCTAAATACGTAATTGTTTTTGTTCTCCTAGTGAATATAACAATGACAAGAGTGACATGATGAAGAAGGATTCATGTAGCCTTTCTCAAATTTGAGGGGAATAAGTCTTACGTTGTTGTGTTGTTGTTTCAAAGTTATTTTACTTTCTCTAATGCCGATTTAACCTCTTGCATCCAAGCTATGTTGGTATATTATAATATGGTATGAACTAATAGAGATGTATTGGTACATAATTACCGTTACAAGTAGATGCATTAAACTGTATTAATGAAGTTTGTTCTACTACTGACTACTATAAAGGGAATTTACTAAGAAAATATTATTGATTACTGGTTACTGAATTTATCAATTTTGATATCTGTAAAGGAGTCTCATCCTGGAAATATTATTTTATATTTTATTAAATTGTTGAATACTGCTTAGAGTGAAACTAAACCCTAATGAAAAGATGAGGGTGAAATATGGAAAGATTCACCTAGTGCTTAAAACTCTTTATCTTGTTTGAACAGAAGTTGGTGAGGGATTTTGAAACAGAACCTAGGGATCTAATGTTCCATAAACTCTAAATTGGAGGATCCATCACCCATACTATTTAACTATTTACTGCAAAAACTGTATTAGTTTTTGGTGGTAGCATTAAAATTCATATGTGACTCGATTAATGGGATCAAGTTCATATGAATATATGTGACAACATGGGTCATTATGTGGGTCTTGGGCACAATAAGGCACTACTTGTTAGAAAAGGAGTAGCTTAGTAGTGAAATCATGATTTGCTTGTTGTAAATAATGATGGGGATTTAAATAAAACCATTTTTTCTTGCTTGGCATTTGCTTTTCTGATGGAAATTCACCTGTAATATTCAGGAGAAGTACAATGTGAGCAACCAAATAACTCGCTGTACACCTTTACTGGCAACTTGATAATTCAAAAGCAAACCTTGCCTCTGAGCCCAAATCAACTTCTATTACGGGTATGTCGTCTCATATTGCCACAACTTTCACTTTTCTGCATAATGCGGTTGCAATTGGATTTGTTTTCAAAGGAACTCATGTCAGTCCAACTTTTTGTAATTGATGATTTATTTTTGTTTCTTGACTATCTGCTAATGTGCTTGTGATGCTCACTTTTGTAACCTTATAACTTTCTAATAAGAATTCATTATTCACAATTAACATATATTTTCTGTCAATAAATGCTCAATCTGGCAACCATTTGTATATAATCTCATTTTTTCTTTTTCATCTTAAGTAATGATTTATGGTTGGTACCTTCTTATTTCTTAACTTTTTATTTGCTCTTTCTTTACATTTTCTTAGGGATGCACTCTCAGGAACACTGAGCACATTGTTGGAGTGGTCATTTTCACAGGGCATGAAACTAAGGTGTGTCCTGTTACTTAAAGCAGTCAAGTTGTAGTTGAGTTGTGTTTCTAGCAAAGGATCTGTGGAATAACATTTTATGCCAAAGGAAGTTTCAGAACTACTACAATGTTTTATCTATTGGATGAAAAGATTTTTCCTGAGTCCAACTGATGAGTTAGTATAAGATTTGTTTGAGATGTCTTAATGTCTGTCTGTCTGCTTTGCCTTTCTAATTGGTATGTGTTCTGTCTTTAATCTCCTTTACGACATATTTGTGTGTACTGTATGCAGTAGTGGTTGTGGTCTGATTGCAGGTTATGATGAATTCAATGAAAATTCCATCCAAGAGAAGTACATTGGAGAAGAAACTTGACAAGCTTATATTAATTCTATTTAGTGTTCTCTTCTGCATGTGTCTGTTGGGTGCCATAGGAAGGTTTGATTATATAATTTCTGTTACCATGGTTTATCTATATGTTTTTGTTCTTATAGTTTACTGATGTTTGATGTTATTTACTATTTGTTCTTGATATTATGCAGTGGAATATTCATCAATCGGAAGTACTACTATTTGAGGTTTGACAACTCAGAGAAACAGTTTGATCCTGACAATAGATTTGTGGTAAAGAGAATTATTATTGTTTATTGTTTATTGTTCCTACTTTCATCATTTATATATTTGCAGTTTTTTATTTGTCTTGTAGGTTGCTGTTTTGACTATGTTTACCCTGATTACTCTCTATTCACCAATCATCCCCATCTCTCTTTATGTTTCTGTTGAGGTATATCTCAGTGTTTGGTTCTATTTCAATTTTACTGAGGTTGTGCATGGTCATGGTTCAGTGACTCGGTTTTTTGGTTATTTCAGATGATTAAATTTATTCAGTCTACTCAATTTATCAACAATGACTTGTGCATGTACCATGCTGAGAGCAATACCCCCGCATTGGCACGTACATCTAATTTAAACGAGGAACTTGGGCAGGTAAAATTTTGCCCTGTTCAACTTCGTTTTGCAGGGAAGGGGTCTTAGGTTCAGGGTTGTCGACGCAAGTTTACTATACGTAACATCTGCTTTAATCTCAAACATCAAACTAGGAATTCAATTATTATTTTATGAACTAAATGGTGCTACTCATGTGGATCAGTTAATTATATTTTATGCTTTTTCCAGGTTGAGTACATATTTTCTGATAAAACTGGAACTCTGACCAGAAATTTGATGGAATTTTTTAAATGTTCAATTGGAGGAGAGGTATATGGTACTGGTGTCAGTGAAATAGAGATGGGAACAGCACAGAGAAGTGGTGCAAAAACTGAGGTAAGTTTATCAGCCGTCAGAGAAGAAAATACCATGAGGTATTTTTAAGGTTAATCTAGTGCCTTCAAACTTTCATAGGTTCAGAAGGAAACAAATGCTGCCCGTGAAAAAGGTTTCAATTTTGATGATGCACGGCTTATGCGGGGTGCTTGGAGGAATGAACCTAATCCTGATTTTTGCAAGGTAGATTGTTTAAACGAGGAGAAAAACTTAAAAAAACTGTACTGCACTCTCAGCAATATTTTCATGTGACATAACCATAATGTTGCTGCTTGCGTGCCTGCTTCAATGGTTGACTTATTAGTGTACCTCTCTGATTTTAGGAACTTAGGTTGATATACTCCTCTAGATTTTTTAGCACTGTTAATTTTACAACTTCACTAACTTCAACTCATTCAGAATTATCCTCATTTTTTGTTCTCTCTTCTTATTTCAGTGCGATCTATCTTAAGATTCTTAGTTTCATATATTTAGCTATTTCTTAATAGCCAATCATTCGTCCCTTGTGATATCAAATATGGTTATATGCTAGTTCTATAAAATTTTCGTTACCAAGAACAACCAGGCATATCTATCCTGAACTCTAATGGTTATGTAATTATAGCCTGCAATCTCTACCAATTTTCTGCAAGTATCCATGTAGTTAGTTGTACTCCCAACTCATTTTGAATCCTTTTGTTTCAAGATATTCTCTTAGTGGCTCGAATTTAAAGTATGACCAATCCTTTCTGTTTGTGTATATTTTAACACAGAATCAATGTTGAACAAACACAAGGGTTGAATGACTGGGGTCATATAATCTCTGAGTCCTAGATTACACTTCCATCTTTCTTCATTTAGCAGAAAACCAGTTTATTTATTTTTCTGTCTTTACTTTTGAAAGCATATTATCTTTTTGGGTTTAGTTAGCATGTCTTATGCAGGTTTTTCACAAATCATATACTGTGCCATGCTATTTCTATCCAATCAATCACGTGTTCAACACTGATCGCCCCTGGTAGATGAGCATTTGATCTTTTAAAATCTTTTGTTATCATGTAGGAATTCTTCAGGTGCCTTGCAATATGTCATACTGTACTTCCTGAAGGTGATGATTCCCCTGAAAAAATTAGATATCAAGCTGCATCTCCCGATGAATCTGCTTTGGTTACAGCAGCGAAGAACTTTGGCTTCTTTTTCTACAAGTACGTGGTTCTAACATTCCTTCTTAATGGTTTAAAGGTATGATAGGTTGAAGCTAGAGTTAAAATGCCTTATCTGCAGGCGTTCTCCAACAACGATATATGTTCGTGAGTCACATGTTGAGAAGATGGGAAAGGTTCAGGATGTTCCATATGAGATTCTGAATGTCCTTGAGTTCAACAGGTAATTATATTTTCTGGATTACATGCAAATTGTATTTTCATGCATGATAATTAAATTTCAGACTTGTAATTATTTTTTATTGTGTTTAGTACAAGGAAGCGCCAGTCTGTTGTATGTCGCTATCCAGATGGTAGACTTGTCCTTTACTGCAAGGTAACTTCATTAGGCTGCTCCCACGTCTCTCGTTGAAAATTCTAGCAAGAAGTAAATTTGAAGTCCATAATATGCTTTTTTCAGGGTGCAGATACAGTAATATATGAAAGGTTGGCCGATTCAGACATTGATTTGAAAAGAACTACTAGAGAACACTTGGAACAATTTGGAGCTGCGGGATTGCGTACTCTTTGCCTGGCTTATAGAGATTTAAGTTCTGATTCATATGAACATTGGAACGAGAAATACATCCATGCAAAATCTTCATTACGAGATAGGGAGAAGAAGCTGGATGAGGTTTGTGTGGTTCTCTCTTTCATTTGTTTGATTTTCGAGCACTTTTGTTTTCGACCGACGTTTATTGGAAATTATTACCTTTCAAGTATCCACTATTTTCTTCCCTTCACTTTTCATTGAATACAATCTTTGTTTTTCCTTAAATCACCCTTACGCAAGGGACCAGCAAATATTGAGATAGTAGGGAGATCTAGTTGCCTTGTGATAATCTGAGAGTCTTGATGCATATGGTTGCATGATGGAGTCGGAGACTTATGAGGAGGGTCAAAATGGGGAGCATAGTATCCGTTGTGTAGCTCATTGGACAAAAAACAATTTATTTAGTAATGGACTAAAAATTAAAAGGAAATTGGTATATTCATTCAATAATTTGGAAAAGTTGGATTCTTAGGTTTTAAATCCTCAGGAGGATTAACCAAGATGGGAGTCCTAATCAGACTCGCTACTCATGAGCACAATACAAGAAAATTGAAAAAGGAATTTAGGTTTTAAAGGTTGTATGAGAGAGAAAGAGACATTTATAGAGCTTGGTGTGGGAAACAGAAAAATGATTAAAATTTGGGGAACAGGTGTCTCGATCAATTTAGATAGTTGGAAGGCTGATATAAATGGGTAAAACTGGAATGTGAGCAAATACTAGATACATTTTTGTGGGACATGACTTTGAGTGTGAAAAAGTATTGGTAAGAAGTGTTTTTAAAAGGCCAGAACTTGAAGTGAGGTGTATTACACTACAATATGTAGTCGAAACTCCTAATTGTTAGAAGCTTTGACTTCAGAACTTTGTAATCTTCATATGCTCAGGTCACGAGATTTCAATCATGTTTCCAAAACTTATGAAAGCTTGAGCTTCTATATTGACGTTTTCTCTTTCTAATCTGTGCAAAGGACATAAATCCTGGTCACATTTAAAACTATTGAGGTAAAAATTCAAACTATCAAGTGTTGGCATCAGGAGTAAGTATGAGCTATCACACCCATTTTTTCCAGTGCTTGACCGAAAACAGTGACAACAGTTAGTTATCCAACTTCAGAATCTGGTTATGTAGTTTAGCTGGATAATCTATCCATCAATTAGGTCTTTTGAACTCAAAATAAAAACACATCAAGCACATTCGCTGTTAGGAAGGATTATTCCCTGGGCAGGAGTAAGTGTACCCTTGGGCATGAGGCATATGCTCCAAGCGTGAAAGGCATTTTGCTGTGCAATCCTAATAATTTCCCTTATAATTGCTCCCAAGGCAATTTTGGAAGGCGAACCCCAAGGGATGCCCTCAAAGCATCTTTTAAAACACTGGCGTGCATATTGGCATTTCTGGTAGTGTGGTTATGGCATAACATCTATGCTCCATTTAATTGACTGAGACAAGTTTGTGGAAACATTTACAGCTTGAAATTTAGATGCTTGACACTGGACTTAAATTGTATGAGTTTCTGTTTCACTTCTGTTTTCTTAGCAAGAACCACGTTGAAGGTGCTGCTTAAACTCTTCTCGTAGGGTTCTAATTTTCGCCTCTGTTTGGTGCCCATTATTTCAAAAAAAAAAAAAAAATGAAAGAAAAAAAAAAAAAAGATTTTTAATTATTTTTNGAATATTATTTTAAGGAGAATGTGTGATTAAAAAGTAGGAAAAATTTTTTGGTTTACGTGCAAAATATTTTATTGTGTGAATGTGTGGTTGAAAATGATTATTTAGCAAAAAGAGTTTTAAAACAATGGGCAACAAACAGGGGCTTAGTTTACTTTTTAAGTTCTAGTGAACCTTCTATTGTTCCATTAATGCACATCTTGTCTCTTATTTTGATGTTCAGGTTGCGGAGCTCATTGAGAGGGATCTTGTTTTGATTGGATGTACTGCTATAGAAGATAAACTTCAGGAGGGAGTACCTGCTTGTATAGAGACCCTCTCTCGAGCGGGAATCAAGATTTGGGTGCTAACTGGGGACAAGCTGGAAACAGCAATAAATATATCTTATGGTTAGTATCTAGAAGGAGCTGATGGTTTAATTTTTTAACATACTCTATAACTGGAGCAATATTTTCTGTTACATCTGCTTTTTGTGTGTTTCAGCATGCAAGTTGATAAGTAACAACATGAAGCAATTCATAATCAGCTCAGAAACTGATGCCATTAGAGAAGTTGAAGACAGAGTAAGTACTATATCTTATAAGTATTTTCCATGGAAAATATATAACATAGCGAGCCTCCTGAAATTTTATTATCAGGGTGATCAAGTGGAGCTTGCCAGATTTATGAAAGAAACTGTGAAGGATGAGCTGAAAAGGTGTTACGAGGAGGCACAACAGTATCTTCGTTCTGCTTCTGGACCAAAGTTGGCACTTGTGATTGATGGGAAGTGTTTGATGTATGCATTGGATCCCACTCTACGTGTAATGCTACTGAATATGAGCTTGAATTGCAGTTCAGTAGTTTGCTGTCGAGTTTCTCCTCTACAGAAGGCACAGGTAGGATTATTGAGTTGCTTTTAGATGTTCTACTTCTGCGGTTCTGAAACATGACTAAGATGGGAGCTTTGTAGAATAAAAATTTATAACCTCTTTCTACCACATGATAAGGACATGCCACTTTAGTTTATGATAGATTTCTTATTAATTGTTAAGTACGAAATCTAATTGTTTGTCATTTTCTATGTTGAATATTGTTGTTGATTTCTTCTATATATTTTTTACTAACACTTTACAGGTCATAGTTATTCTACTAAAATATGCTTTTTCATTGAGGTATGTTCCTTTTGAAGTCATATTTTGAAGGCCAAGATAAAAAAAAGGGCTTTTGGGATTGTCAAAAGCCTTCTACTAAAAAAATTACCAAATATTAGAGTGTGTTCTCTTTGTTGTTTTCAGGCCATTCTCAGTTTTCAGTTTTCGAAAACACTGAAAACACATTTACTTACCTATTTTCAGAAACGAATTTTAAAAAACGAGTTTAAAATTTACAAAGAAAACGGAAAACGTCAAAAAAGTCGTTTTGGCTTATTTCAGTTAAAAATCAATCCAAAACTTCATTTTTTTATTTTTGAAAACAAATTTTCAAAATGACAAAAAAAAACGTGTTTTCAGCAATTTCAAAATGGACACTCAAAATATAAAACTAAAAACTGAAATATGAAGAGAACAGCTCCTTATCTTTTCAGTGAGGATTTCTTTTTTCCTTTTTTTTTATATGGTTTTCTCGTAATAGCCTCCTTTCTTCGAAACTGACTGAATGTGTATTTTTCCTTTACTAATGTTTGCCTTCCAACTAACTTGACTGTTTTGGTTCTCAAGAAAAATGACAAAATGTGTCCTTCGTATTGAACTTCCTCTTTTTTAAACACTATGTTATTTCATCCTGGTCACTTCCTGTGATGTTTCATTAACCTTAGAATGTCTAAAGTTAAAATGGAAGGTATTTAGTACCATCTCTGGCTTGTAGAGTTCTTTTGGAAGCTGGTGCTGTGATGCACAGGCGTGCCTCTGGCGTCGGCGAGTTTGTGTCCGACTTGTATCGGACACCAAAACGATCAGACATGCCTTTGACACGTGTTGGATTCTCTAGGTGGCGTGTTGGAAATTTGTATTGATTTTCTGAGGTCGGACGCGCATTCCGACACATATGACGGATATAAAAAAAAAAAAAAAGAAGAAGATTAACTAACTTGGCTGACTATTTTTGAAAGAAAATTCAAATGGAGGGTGGGGTGGTGATTGATATTGACAGCGCAGGTTCTGATGATGTCTCATTTCAGCTGTGATGAGGTTTAGCCATGGTTGGTGAGATTAGCAGGAGCAGCGTCTGAGTGAAGATGAAACCCTAATTTTGTGGAAGAAGACGACTGAAGTCATTGGTTTTTTTTAATTATAAAACAAGTTTGTTTTTAAATGAAGTTAAAAAGCACCTTCTGAAAATAGAAGAAAACGTGGTCCATTTTAAAACAGTCAAAGCCCACTAGTACTTAACTGGTGATTAGAAAAGACCTGTTTTTTACTTTTTAAATTGCCATTTAGTTCTCCAATTTTTGACGCAGCAAGTATACAAAAGTTTATTTGCTTTGCTCAAAAAAAATAATAATTAATTAACGTGTTAGGCGACGTTTTGTGTCTCTACTTTTTGAAAATTGTGTGCCAACGCGTCAGTATTGGTGCATCATAGGCTGGTGCATGGTCTTCTTTCCATGTAGCTTTTCTCCTGAAATTTCCTACAACTTGGTTTCACGGAGACAAAATTCTCTATTTTCTCAAAATCTCATGAAGATTCGATAGCTTCACAATTTAATCTGTCCCTGCACGTTTCTGCTTAAGTATGGTTTCTATTGTGGACAGCTGTGTATATTAAAAACAGACTACTCATATGATTGCTTAATTTGCTAATCGAAAGATTATTGTACTTTCTGTGATGTCATTTATAAGGTTGCATGTCATCATATCACTTCTTAGAACCTATCAATGTTATGCTCATTAAATATTGTTAATATAGATCTATGCCAAACTAATCCTGATTGTGTTACTTGATAGAAAAATTCTGATGCTAGTCTTTTTCTAATCCTCATCCATTGACCTGCTGAAGTTTTTTCAACGAACTATGTCACAACAACTCCTGCAACTATTAAACATAGTTGTGAGAACCTGCTGCCACACAAGATGTTGTATTGAGCGCTGCCACACAAGATGTTGTATTGAGTTATATGTGGTTTGTCATGGTACTATGCAATATAGTTATTTTTTATATTAATTAAAGAATGGCTAATTTGTCTTTGATGAAAACCAAAGAAAATGGCTTGATGTGCGTTTTTATATAAGTTTTGCCAAGCAGAAAGCACGAGTGGTTATCCATTGAGAACCTTGACATCACAACAGATTAATCATGCCAATGAAACAGGAATGCAAATTCTCTGCGCAAAAGCCTTAACATATTTTTGTTTCCAACAGCATAATTATCATTATTGTAGTTGATGCTGCCTTTGGTCATGTCTGGTTCATCGTCTTCAGTGTGATGTAATCTTTCTGCTTTCAGGTGACAAGCTTAGTTAGGAAGGGTGCACAGAGGATTACCCTTAGTATTGGTGATGGCGCTAACGATGTTAGCATGATTCAAGCAGCTCATGTTGGTGTTGGAATAAGTGGGCAGGAAGGAATGCAAGCAGTGATGGCCAGTGATTTTGCCATTGCACAGTTCCGCTTTCTCACAGATTTGCTCCTTGTTCATGGACGGTGGTCATATGCTAGAGTATGCAAGGTTTGTTATTCTACCAGCCTGACTGGTAAGATTTGTTCCTTTTTCTTGTTTGGGCAATTCTGAGCTGCTAAATTCTGACAGGTAGTGACATACTTCTTTTACAAGAACTTGATGTTTACTCTCACTCAATTTTGGTTCACCTTCCGAACTGGATTTTCTGGTCAAAGGTTTTATGATGATTGGTTTCAGTCTCTGTACAACGTTATTTTCACCGCCCTGCCCGTAATCATTATTGGACTTTTTGACAAGGTATTCAATATTTGGATTTTCTGTTGCTTGATATTTTCTGAACATAACCACAGATTGTTTCCGATGGAAATCGGTGCTTTTGGCATATCACAATTTTGTCATGCATCTTTTGTAGGATGTTAATGCATCTCTTTCCAAGAAATACCCTGAATTGTACAAGGAAGGAATAAGAGATACATTTTTCAAGTGGCGAGTTGTTGCAACTTGGGCATTTTTTGCAATTTATCAATCACTGGTTTTGTATTACTTTGTGATTGCTTCAAGTACAAGTGGCATGAATTCATCTGGCAAGATGTTTGGGCTATGGGATGTCAGTACAATGGCTTTCACTTGTGTTGTCGTGACTGTCAACTTGCGACTCCTAATGATGTGCAACACAATTACTAGATGGCACCACATTAGTGTTGGAGGAAGCATATTAGCATGGTTCATATTCATCTTCATTTACTCAGGTGTTGTGTTGCCAAAAGAGCAGGTAATCATCTGAGTCATATCTCAAACTTCGTCTTTTGGCATTTAGATGCTAATTTTTTTTTGTTTTCATTTACTGCAGGAGAATATCTATTTCGTCATTTATGTCTTGATGAGTACATTGTATTTCTACATCACTCTTCTTCTAGTTCCTGTTGCTGCACTCTTTTGTGACTTTGTATACCTTGGGTAAGTTTTAAGATGTAGGAGCATTTTTCTCTCTGTGGACGAGGTTTGTGACACATGCGGAATGTTTCTTGTTTCTATTGAGTTGGTTTGCCATTCAGATACCTTTAGGGTTAATTTCATTATTAGTCACTGAACTTGTAGAGAAATCTCACCTAGGTCATCGAACTTTGTTTTGTTTCAAAACGACCACTTAACTTCCATTTTGTTGCAGCAGTAGTCAGTCTTTTCACATCCGTTAGTAGGAAGTAATGGAAGTCTTATGTGGCATTTAACTATAACAAATGCTGGTGTGGCTTTAAAAAGCAATATGTTTATTTCCTAGTGTATTAGAGAAAAGAAGATTAAGGTAAAATAAATTCAAGTAGGAAGGGACAAAAGAAAAAGAGAAAAAAGGGGGATGTGGGGTGGGTGTTAAGAGTGGAAGAAAAGCTTCTTGGGGGAGTAGAAAAAGTTTTTAAGATGATCGGTTTTGGTTTTTGGATTGTTGGCCACAACTATTCCTCGTTGAAAATAAATGTTTCATTTTTCAAACTAATATGCCACATAAGCATTTCATTATTGTTACATTTTACCATTACTCTTGCTAATGGGTATGGAAGGAATGACTAACGTTTCAACAAATTGAAAGTTAATCGATCATTTTGAAACAAATAAAAGTTTGATGATGGAAGTGATTTCGTTACATGTTCAGTGACTATAAATGAAATTAACCCATTTTCTTTATGATTTATCTACTTGACGATGTTCTGGATGTATAGACTATTATATTTTGTTTGATTTAAATGTTTACAAGTCGGTCCTCATTTTTGTCTATTGCTTGATGCTTCTGTTCTGTCAATTGTTTGGTTATGCATTCCTAAAAGCATTGCCAATCTGGTTTCAGGGTTCAAAGGTGGTTCTTCCCTTACGATTATCAGATTGTTCAGGAAATTCATAGACACGAGCCTGATAACAGCAGGATAGGATTACTTGAAATTGGAAACGACGATCTTTCCCCAGATGAGGCACGGAGCTATGCTATAATGCAACTCCCCGGACAGAAATCGAAACACACTGGTTTCGCTTTTGATTCACCTGGCTATGAGTCCTTTTTTGCATCACAGGCTGGTGTTTATGTACCCCAAAAGGCATGGGATGTGGCTCGGAGAGCCAGTATGAGGACACGGCCTAAGACACCTAAGAATTAACCTATAAGGTGCATGTACAAAATTCTTCCTTCTGTTTCTTTACCCTTGGATGGTTCACCATATAAACTTTTGTAGATAAAGATGTAATATCCTCCCAATGTAGCATTCAATTGTTTTAGAACTTTCTTTTTGGCCTTCTCTTGCGGACAGACCACCTTAGATATTGTGGTCAGTAGGGTTGAACCTTTTTTTTTTTTTAATTTTGGTTGATGAGTATACTTGTAAACAATGACATGGTTGTACTAGAATATAATTGGAACTGATATTAGACATTCTTTTATAGCGTAAATTGTTGTGGTTTAACCTTGTATTGTTATATAAACACGTTTTCGACTTTTCTACATGAAGTAATGTTGGTTCTTGATTGTGCCGGGTTATCTTGGATCCATTTGGCAGGATTCTCGAAAAGTAGGTTATTTATGTGAAATTAAGAAGCTGCTTTTGCATGTATTTGCATAATTTTTTGGAAGTGTTTTGTATGGCTAGAAAGCTCCCCCAGAAAGCTTTTTTACAAGAAGAAATAAAAACAGAACTAATGACAAATAGGCTCTCTAACAATTCTGATTGGCCAGGGTCACAGTTATTTATGTGCTTAAAACGGTTAACAGAGGCAATGGAAACTGAAGTTTTCATTTGACAAAAGAAAAAAAATAATTCCGTAGCTTTGAATTTAAGCACTTTCATCTTTGAATGATGAGTTAGGGAGTATGCTAAACCATTGTACGCAAATAAAGAGAATGATACTTGAGAGTCTCGCATAAGCCAGGTATGTTAAAGCGCGACGTTCTAATGCTGTCATAAGATGCTTGGTCGAGAAGAATTTCGAGCCGAATTTTCAAATGAAAAACCACTATAATTGAATGGCTGCCGACCTCACTGGAATATAACCATTTGGGAGTGACAGTTATGGCTCCTTCATCGACTATCTGTACGGAATATGAGAGTGCAACTGCAGCAAAAATGCAGATAAACATTCGTGAATTAAATGAAGATCCATAACGAATGGTTGATATGGAAAAGCAAGGAAAAATGAATTTTAGTTGGTTGTCATACCGAGTAAAGGCTTCTTCCAGTTCTCCTTGAGATGTTCTTCATATTTCTTTAGAAATGTGTCGTAATAACTTTCTGGACCAATGGTAACATCACCAAGTGAAGCCAATTAGCCAAGTAACCAATAAAACACGTAGACAAATTAAAACATTTCAATCGTCATGACTGAAAACTAGTGAAATGCTTAGTAAAAATGCAGAAGCCTCCATCTCAAATTCAAAAACACTACTAGAAAACCCAAAAACTATTGTCCACAATTGTAAGTCCATACAAAATGATCCAGGGTAGTTTTATATATTTCAAATGGAAAGCTCGTTAAATTCAGAAACATGTCACCATGACACTTATCAATATCCCTCAGCAAACATGTAAGCTTTACTAGTTGATAAGATACTTAAAGAATATAACAATCCATTGATGACTGAAAGTAGTATTTTCGACATACATAATGCACTGGACAACCTTAATATGACTTACTTCTACAGCTTCATCGACAAGAATGTAAAATGGAAAATTCACTGAAAATCCTAAATCAAAAACTTTTATGACTTCTTCATAACAACAAAATTTCCTTGCCGTGTTCTTCACTAAATGTGTACAGAAACAGACTGCAGATAAGTTGCTGCTTGTGCTTCTCAGTTTTACTTATAATTCTTGTGCATGTTTCTAGCAAGAAAAAATTCCCTCGAACCAGGCAAACAAAGATAGGGTCCATTTTCAAGCAGCTTTGAAGCCTTCTGACAAGAGTTCATAGTATCTTATTTGCTGCAACCAAACATAAAAATTGATACAGTTTGAGTTATGGTTGTTTTCCTTGAGGTATATTACAATTTACAAGAACAAAATCAAGTCTGATAAAAATTCATTCTGCATCTGAAATAGATGGAGATGTTTTCTCTAATGCCTGCTTGAAGTGTATTTCTTTGATGGTCCATGGTGCAGCACCTGAATTTTTCCTCAAATTCTGTTTGTCCTTAAAAGCTGCCATACCAGCTCCATTCATCTGGCATAAGTAACAATAGCAAAACTTGAGACTGATCATTATAAGGTATGCGCATTTACATCAAGAAAAAAAAAGAAAAAATAGTATGAAACTTCTCACTCAAACCCCATTCATTCAAGTCCTAGTTTCTTTAGGATGACTTATTTATGTGCACAAAATGTCTTGAACTGAATCAAGGCATTTTTTTGCCATCTATCATGTATGCTTTAACTAACACTAATTACTCAATCAAACAATTATGAACCGTCCAATTTACTTGTAGCTGTTTATTTTAATTAATCAAGACCAGTTTTGCTAAAATATCTTTACCAACTGAAGAAAACAATCAAGTACATATAAACCAAAGCAGATAGGTCAGCTCTACTAATTTTTTTACAAGCACCGTCACTTCCAATTGCCATCAAGTCTACATTAGCATCTATTCACTTTTTCCTACCAACATCTGTCAAGATTAAACCACTCACATTTGGACTGGGAAGAGGGACATATAGAGATTTCCCAAATCTTCCTGGTCAAAGAAAGGCACGGTCCACGACTTCAGGCCGATATTGTATTATCAAGATCAGAGATTTTAAGTTACACGATAGAAGAGTATTAATCAGAAAATCATTATTCTTTTCTTGCCCACTGTGAACCTGACACAAATAACAATTTGTACCTATTTGTGGCACCAATTACATAAACAACCTTTCGCTGATCTACACCATCTAGCTCTATCAATAGCTGCAATGATATGGCTTTGCTTTCAGTTCTATATCTAGTCATATACTCAATAGGGGAGGATATAATACGGAAAAGAAAGCGTTTAACAAGACATTTTTACAAATCTGATCGAAGAGTCGCTCAACAAATGATCGCGTCTGGTTGTCAAAGCATCCACTTAATAAGATATTGAACAACATCAGCACAACCCCAATTTCCAACAACTTCACTGCAGAATGTTATTAATCACCCTTTTTTGTTAATTATACTTGGTATACTTAAAATTCTGCGTAGGCCGTTTAGTTATGAGTTATCAAGGAACTTTTAAAACCCCTAAACGGAAGGAGAGCATAGTAGCTTCTAGCAAGCTATGTGGAGAAGGTGCACGTGCAATTGTGAACCATCCTGGACAGATTTTGTTGTTTATGATTGCTCCTAATACTCTCATTGAAGTCATAAATAAAACTATGAGTTTCAAGGCCAAAGTAGATCCTTTGTTTATTGCATTGTCAGGGTTTGCGTAAAATTTTGATTTGTCAACATTCATAATGAGTTTGACGACAGAATAATCTTTAATACAGTCACAACCAATGAGTCTTATTACTGCACACTAATTTACAAAAGCATAACTTGGGTGTAACCAAATTATATGAGACGAAAAGTTGTCGAGAAATAAGCGCAAGAAATAGAAAAGATGCACCCCATCAAAAAACAAAAAAAGAATGCACAGAGAATATGTCCTTGCACGCCCGAATATTGTCCGAATAGCCAACTTACTTTCACCAACATATTTACTGAGAAGTTCAGGGCCCCTAGACAACAAAAATGTAAGAGAGCAATGGAACTAATTATTAGCGAACAAAAACTTATGAAATAGCAACAATTTTCAACCTCAATATGAATGAAATTTGCTCCTGCTTCGCTGGCAACTGCGTTGGCAAGTAATGTTTTTCCATGGCCTGGAGGACCATAAAGCAAAAATCATGTCTCTAAATACACCCCCACATTCCTAAAAATTAACTACTTAATCTCAAAACCTTTAAGTTGGGATATCCAACTAGCATAGGAGAAGTGGATGAATTCTCGGAAACAGTGTCTAAATAGCAAAGAATTATATGGAAAGAAAGAGATGGTACGTAACTGCTCAAAATGGAAGTGCCCGAGTTGAAAGTGCCAATAATCTAATACATATGCAAAGGGAAGCGAATCAACCGTGAAGGATTTCCAAGCATATTTGATATGTCCAATATTTTTAGTAAGCAGTGCCCCCGAACTGAAAGAAATTATTTTTATTCGATTTTAATACACACCTTAGAAGTTTGATTGGAACATGTAAATATGTAATGCAAGCTGTGACAAGGTGGCCCCATGAAAATAACCTTGTCAGATCCTATTCATATCAAATGCAAAAAAGGTTGCATCTACCTTGTTTGGGAAAAATTATAATGTGATTATAAGGAAGATGAGTAATAGGTCCCACAAAATACGTGGATAATAAATATGTAGTAATTGTAAACGTGATTAAAATTAATGTTCGACTCTGACTTTAAATTATAAGTAGATTATTATGAACCCAAACAAGCACTAAATAGTCCTTATCTTCTTCGGGATACTTAATCTGACAAATTATTCCCCAGACACATCTCTGAGTAATTAAAGACCACCAACATCCTCTCACTTCACGTTTGGAATTGCTGAAAATCCTTCTATTGTAGAAGAGGGTTGAACCATTTTAGTAGCTTTCTAAAAAATCGCCGTGATTAGCAACTAATTGCAATGATGAAAATGGGGTAGGGGCGATCACATAGAACATAGTAAATTAGAAACCGAAAGGAAAGGAGGGGAACTGAAAACAATAAGAAAAAAGAAAAACAGACTGAATTCCCATGATATATATATATATAATTAACATTACAAGAAAGCATAAAGGAGATTTTGCTAGAAGTTGACAAGCTGCAAAACCTATTTACACTGGGATACATATCAAAATGACTGAAGAGCTCCAATAAGATATCAAATCGATATTCTAGAAACAAAGAAGCTACAAATTCCCAAAGCACAGATAAACCAAAATCTAGCCTATGAAAAATGTTTCAGGCATAACTTTTACAAGACAAATGACCAAATCAACATCGATGCCCATCCATGACCACGAAAAAAATAGACTCACACTAGGAATTTTGAACCACATAACCAAGAAATAATACACATTAATTAAACGAAAAGGGAGAGATTGCAGCCAGACTGGAAGTTCAAAGGGCTTTTCCTTTTTTTTTTTGCTTTCGTCTGTTGTAGAGAAGAAAGAGAAATAGGGTGCACAAATATCATTTAATCCCAACAAATACCATATCGCAACGTTCAAAAAATGTTGCAAAAAAAGAAACTTTTTGCAACATTCAAAAAGTAAAACTTTTCGCAACTGTCAATGAACGTTGCAAAAGGCTATATATTAAGAGTTTTAAAAACAGCTAATGAATGTTGCTATAGAACCAGAATTTAACAACGTTTAAAAAACGTTGTAAAAAATGAAACTTTTCGCAACATTCAAAAAACGTTGTAAAAAGTAAAACTTTTCGCAACAGTCAACGAACTTTACAAAATGTTATATATTAAGAATTTTAGCAACAACCACTGAACGTTGCTATAGAACCAGATTTTAACAACGTTCAAAAAACGTTGCAAAAAATGAAACTTTTTGCAACATTCAGAAAAAGTTGCAAAATGCGACATTAGCAACATTTATTTAAAAAAATATTGCCAAATGTCAATTATATTAATCAATCACAACATTTACTTATAAAAATGTTGCGATAAACCCATTTATCAACACTCAATTTACAAATGTTACCTTTTTAATGTTGCAAAATATCATTTTTGTTGCGGTGGTATATGCCTATGAAGCACAGATCATCCTATTAGGACGGTATGTTCATATCCAATATCCTATTTTATGTATGTCTTTTAAAATTCTGTTGCGTGATGCCATCTAACATACCTTTCCTTAAGAAGTATGAGAGTAAAGATACAATATATAAATGCAAAATTTTAAAGAATTTAAATTAAAGTGTACCCAATATGTCCATGTTGTCGAAAATATATCATAAATCTAAAATATCAGATCGAGTGATTAATTCACTATGTAAAGTTATGCCTATTTTTGAGGGCGCGTGCATCTAAAGTTTCAACTCTTTTATTCAGTGTTGGAATTGTAACTTAATATTAATAATGATAATAATTTTAGTATGATTGTTATTGTTTATAGGGTAATTATATTTACACAATAATTTCTTTATTAATTATACCATATTTCAATTGTAATGAATGTTCTCGATCTTTGCTCATTTTTCACTTATGTCCTCAAGTTTTTTGTCACATTCATAACCCAACTCTCTATTAATTTGCACATCGTATCTCTAGTGATGATTTTTGTAAAAAAAAAAAAAATTTAAGAGAAAGAAATATAAAAATGATAGTCCAAGAATAACTAACCAAAAGAGGGGTTGAATTGGTTTTTAAAACTTTTTCGAAGATTTAATCTAAATTCAAGCAAGTAAAACTAAATAAATTAATTCAAATAATAAGTACAAATATAAAAATAATAAGTAAAAACGAGAGGGGATGCAAACGATATAATTTTGGAGATTCGATCCAAAACAATGATATACGTCCTCTGTTATCAAGCTCTCTGGCACGAGCAAGACCTTTCACTATATTGAGTGACTTATAGTGCAATCCAATCATTTACAACTCTTCCAGTGACTTACAAACAAGGATCATCGATCCTTATACAATGTGGAGCTTTACGGGACCTCAACACAACCGACTATTGAGTTTTCACGGGACCTTAATATGATCCACACGGTGACTTACAACAAGGAGCATCAATCTTTATACAATGTTGATCTTTAAGAGACTTCAACACGACCTACACTTTATTAAATTGATTTTACAATCGAATACTTCTTTTGATAAATAATACAATCAAGTTAAGTACTAAGAGATGCTAACAATTCAATGAATAATAATAAATAATAGTTCAAATGTTAGATGAAAAAATTTGATGAATATGATTGTAAAAAATTAGATTCAATCAATTAAAGTGTTTCAATGAGAAGATGGAGAAATAAATACAATGTTGGTTCAAAAATCTTTTAAAAAAATATCTATCTTTTAATGGATGATTGTAATAAATTAAATACTAAGAAAGAAATGAAAAACTTTGATGAATATGATGATTTTACAAGTTTAGTTCAATCAATCGAAGTTTCAGTATGAAGAAGAATAAAAATTTATACAATGTAAGTGCAAAAATTTTCTTCAAAAATATGTCTCTATTTCAATGAATAATTTGTGATAAATTAAGTACTAAGAGAGAAATTAAAAATTTCGATGAATATGATGATTTTTCAAGTTTGATTAAATTAATCAAAGTTTTAAATATGAAGAAGTGAAAATGTTTATGCAAAATAAGTATAAAAATCTTCTTCAAAAATATATCTCCTTTAAAATTGATATAAGTAAATTAAGCACAAAATAAAGATGAAAAACTTTGATGAGAGAAATGATTCAAGAAATTTGATTCAACAATCAAATTTTTTGCTATGAAAAAATAAATTAAATAAATGTAAAAATTTAAGCTCAAAGAGTTCTGCTCAAATAATTTTCAACTTTATGCTTTTCAAGAATATCATTTGAATGTAACAAGTAGAAGTATTTATAGAGTTCAAACCATCAAAAAAATTTAGAAGCTTGGATAACCGCGTCTGGTCGACCGCCTCTTGTCGGATGACCGGCATAGCTGTTTGTACAGAAAATTCAGATGTCAGAATAGTCAAATTTTGGACCGTTGGAAATTTTCGATAGACCGTCAGGCAGTTTGGACTTTTCCCCGTTTTGCCTCCGTTTGTTCCGATTTGAAGGTTTTGAAAAGCATGAACTTTTGGAGAGTATTTTTAACTAACGTTTCAAGATAAAAACAGTTTCGCAAGTCCAAATATCATTTTTACATTTGATCAAATCATTGTATACGAATAACTTTTAATGCGCAAAATTGCTTTTAATGCGTGTAGGAATTTTGAGTTTAAGCAATCATTGCCATATATTAAAGTGTTAATGCCTTTACATTTTAGTTAAGAGATCAAGTATTTGATCTTGCTCCAAAATTTGGCTCTTAGACTTTTTGTTTTGGTCTTTCTTTGATATTGTTTCTCATGCTCTTGATCTTACTTTTTCTTGACGTTTCTCTTTTAAGCTCTCGTCTCGAATGATTTGACTTGAATGCTTAACTTTCACTTTGATCTTCATTTCGAGTCGGATTTATATGTTGATTTTGACAATGCTTGATTGATTTTAATATTGAACTATCATCACTCAAAATCAATTGTTAGACACAATATTAATCTTGTTTATTATTATCAAAACATTAACGATGAAATCAATCATAGGTCAACAATTTCTCCCTTTTTGATTATGATAAACAAGATAATTTGTAAGGTACGATTGAACAATTGATACCATATTGATAAAGGAATATGCATTATAAATTTATCATGTAATTCATATTGCCCCTATCTTTTACAAATCAATGATCATACATTCAAAACATATAAATTATTTCCCATCTTTCTCACTTTTTTTATATGTTCCAAGCATATTATATTTTTAAATCAAAGCATGCATAATCATCTCACTTCATTTCCCCCTTTTGGCATAAGCAAAAAATGTATATCATTTAAGATCGAAAAGCAACCATACAAACAATAAATGATTCCCATTTTTAATACTTTTCAAATCTATCTTACTTAATTTCTCCTTTTAATATAAGCAAACTGATAGCACATATGAGAGGAAGAATATTATATGTAAGATCAAAACTTTAAATCAACCATAAAAAATAGTAAAATATTGCCCGTCAATTAAGCACAAGATGCCAAATATATATAAGTTTAAATAAGAGGAAAATCATCACATATATAGTAAAATAATAATCAAAGCATGAGTGATGAAATAACAAAAGTATAATCATTTGGGTAAAATTTATATAGGTTCCAACCAATTATGCACATAGAATCATATGAGAACATTTCATATGAATTCAATTTACCGACCTACTTCAAATTCATCAATAATTCCCAAACCTATTTGAATATATGAAAATCTATCAAATGTTAGAGGTTTAGTGAGAATATCGACCAATTGATTTTCCTTATTCACAAATAGGGATGTACTTATGTTATAAATATTTGATAATAATAATTAGAAATGCATTTAATTGTTATTTGTTTAAGTTAAATTTAATTTTGCAAAATTATAAATAATTCATGTAACATTAAATTTGAATTTTATGTAAACATTTCTTAGTATAAATATGAATTTATCATTTTGTTCAATTCTTAGTTTACATTTAACAAAAAAAATTTTCAAAATTTTTAACTAAGAGATTTATCCTAGTTTCTTTCACTTTATTAGTTCCAACATCAATAATTTCTAAAACATGCCAAATATCATAAGCAGAATCACATGTACTAATACAATTAAATTCATTACTATCTAAACCACAATAAAGTATATTTTTGACTCTAGCATTTAAAGACAATTTTCTTTTATCATTTTCATTATATTCCTCTCTAAATTTAAAAATTATTTGATCCGATTTATCATCCTCTTTAATAACTTTTTTAGGCACATAAGGATCAAATTCAATTATATCCCAAATATTATAATCTATTGATTGAATAAATATTGGCATTCTAGCATTCCAATAGTTATAATGAGTACCATCAAAGAAAGGCGAACGATTGGTAGAATGTCTCTCAAGATTTTGAAAAATATGGTTAGTCATTACTCAAGATTGTGAAATCTTTAAAATTGAGCACCTTGCTCTGATACCAATGCCATGGGACTTTGAAGAGACAGGCCAAAGAAGCTAGCCAATGTGGTTGGAGAATCCAAACCTATATAAACCCCACAAAAGAAGCTCATACTTCTGATGTGGGATCAAGATTCTCATAAATCCCACTGAAAATCATGACAAACCACCACGCTTTCGACTCGGCGTCCACGTCGAGCAGGTGCCCATACAACCTAAGTGGTAACCGAGACCAAAAGACATGATCTCTGCTTTGATACCATTGTCCGTCCAAGAATAACTAACCAAAAGGGGGTGAATTGATTTTTAAAACTTTTTTAAAGATTTAATCTAAATTCAAGGAAATAAAGACTAAATAGATTAATTCAAATAATAAGCAATATATAAAAAAAATAAGTACAAAGGAGAGAGCATGCAAACGACATAATTTTGGAAATTCGATCCAAAACAATGATCTACGTCCTCCGTTACCAAACTCTCCGACACGAGTAAGGATTTTTCAGTTATTGATTGACTTATTAATTCAATCATTTACAATACTTCCGTGACTTACAAACAAGAAGCACCGATCATCATACAATGTTGAATTTTATGAGACATCAACATAACTCACTATTGAGCTTTCCCGGAACTTTAACATGACCCACACAGTGACTTACAACAAGGAGTATCGATCCTTCTACAATGTTGATCTTTAAGAGATTCAGCATGACTAACACTTTATCAAAGTGATTTTACGATGAAATGCATATCTTAATAAATAATACAAACAAGTTAAGTATTAAGAGAGAATAATATTTCAATGAATAATAATAAATGATAGCTCAAATGTTTGATGAAAAACTTTGATGAATATAATAGTCAAAAATCAGATTCAATCAATTAAAGTATTTCAATGAGAATATGAATAAATAAATATAATGTAAGTTCAAAAATCTACTCAAAAAATATCTCTCTTTTAATAGATGATTGTAATAAATTAAGTATTAAGAGAGAAATGAGAAGTTTTGATGAATATGATGATTTTACAAATTTAGTTTCAAAGTTTCAATATGAAGAAGAATAAAAGTTTATGCAATGTAAATGCAAATTTTTTTTTCAAAAATATATCTCTCTTTAAATAAATAATTTGTGATGAATTAAGTACTAAGAGAGAAATTAAAAAATTCGATGAATATGATGATTTTTCAATCTTGATTAAATCAATCAAAGTTTTAAATATGAAGAAGTATAAATTTTTATGCAAAATAAGTGTAAAGATCTTTTTCAAAAATATATATCTCTTTTAAAATTGATATAAGTAAATTAAGCATAAAAGATAAATGAAAAATTTTGATGAGAGAAATGATTCAAGAAATTTGATTCAACAATCAAAGTTTTTGCTATAAATAAATAAATGACATAAATGTAAAAATGTAAGCTCAAAGAATTTTGTTCAAGTAATTCTCAATTTTATGATTTTCAAGAATGTCGTTTGAATGCAAGAAGTAGAAGTATTTATAGAATTCAAACTATCAACAAAATCTGAGACTTCGAATGATCATTGATCGCGTCCAGTCGACCGCATCTTGTCCGGATGACCAACTTAGCCGTTTGTACAGCAAAATCAGGGATCAAAATGGTCAAATCTTGGACCGTTGGAAATTTCTTGTCGATCGCCAATTTTGGCTGGTCGACCGTCGTCCGGTCGACTCCCTCTCCAGGCCGGTTGATCACCGGACAGTTTGGTCTTTTCCATGTTTTGCCTCCGTTTGTTCCGATTTGAAAGTTTTGAAAAACATGGATTTTTTGAGAGTATTTTTAACTAACCTCTCTAGGACGGTCGATCGCCGAGCAGTTTGGTCTTTTCCACGTTTTACCTCTGTTTGTTCCAATTTGACGGTTTTGAAAAACATGGATTTTTTGAGAGTATTTTTAACTAACCTTTCAAGATAAAAAGTATTTTACAAGTCCAAATATCATTTTTACATTTGATCAAATCATTGTATACGAATGACTTTTAATGCACAAAATTGCTTTTAATGAATGTAGGGATTTTGAGTTTAAGCAATCATTGCCATATTTTAAAGTGTTAATACATTTACATTTTAGTTAAGAGATCAAGTATTTGATCTTGCTCCGAAATTTGGCTATTAAACTTTTCGTTTTGATCTTTCTTTGATGTCGTCTCTTATCTCTTGATCTTCATTTTTCTTGACATTTGTCTTTTAAACTCTCGTCTTGAATAATTTAACTTGAGCGCTTCATTTTAATCTTCATTTTGAGTCTGATTTATATGTTGATTTTGGCAATACGTGATTGATTTTAATATTGAACTATCATCACTCAATCAATTGTTATAAATAATATTAATCTTATTTGTTATGATCAAAACATTAAGGATGAAATCAACCATAGGTCAACAAAAACTTATTTGTATCTCTTTTTTTATTCTTTTTTAAAAAAAAAAACAAATAGAAAAGTTTGACAAAACTTAGTATGAACAAAAATCATCAACACAAATAAAATGTGCTAATTTAGTTGAAGATTAACGATAAGAACGTTCCAAAAAAGTTGGAAACTTAGTCGTTGTTTGACAGCCATTTTTTTTCGGAAGAATGAGTTTGCTTTTTTTTTTTTTTTTAAGAATGCGTGGCTAAAAAATAAGAAAAAATTTGGATTCACGTGAAAAATATTTTATTTTAAAAATGTATGATTGAAAATCATTATGAGAAAAAAAGAGTTCTAAAAGAATGGTTACCAAATAGGGGCTTAAGTACAAAGTAAATAAAAAATGAGTGACGACGAGACTTAGTCCAAGTACGTTTATTGCAATTTTAATATAGTGCAATTAATAAAAACCTAGTGCGAATATAATTGCCCTTATTTGGAATTTATAATATTGAAATGTAATTATATTTGTCGCATATATTTTGTTCCTAGCACCATATTTTAATTGCAATAAATGTCTTTGGACTAAGTCTCGTTGTCACTCATTTGAATGCATCATACATGTCTTAGGTTTTGATTGAAAAATGAACCTCGCCTATATGTAAAGATGACGTGTTGAAGACATCACTTAAACGATATACATATGACAGATTGACTTCGCTTGACATCCTAGTATCCAGTTTAAAATACAAAGTTGTAATTTCTCTCATGAGCTGATAGGCCACGTTAGATCTTGCGTTGCAAGTGGATTATGGAATATTACATACAGAGCATACAGATTAATTAATTGCTTAAAGAACTAAACTTCAAAAGTCATAGAGGAAAGATACCGCAACAGTAGACTCAATTGCTTTCAAGAGTTGTATATATCCACACCATATATACATAATAATGAAATATTGATAATGTGGCAATTTAGATAGAATAATGAGATATAACAATTCAATTTTCATGAGAAGGGAAGATCGAACTGTCATATCCTATTATTCTAACTAAATTGTCATATCACCGATATTCCATCATTATAATGATAAATAGCATTATTCGCAAAGAAGAGCTTGTACGAGAAAAATGGCCTCGAAATTGATCCACTGACACACTTCTTTTTTGGTTGAGAGGTGCTACTGTACATTATGGAAGCCATAAAGGCATCCATAATGCACATAAGTAGATAAATTCTTTTTGGTTAGAGCACTATTAGATCACATGAAAGGATTTGCTTTTTCACTTAAATAAATTATTGGTTTTCATGCAAAGAATCTTCAAATTTTGGGAGGTGCGAGACGTTGCATGTTGAGTTATTCTTACTTTAATTACAACGTATATATCATATGGAATTAGAGGGGACAGTGCACAGAGTTGCCATGTACGAATCCATAAAGAGGATAAGATTATATATTATTTTCATTCTTTGGAACTGATTCGTACGTAGGTAGAGCCGTAGTCCGTAGAGCTGCATCATATGTAATAGGAATCCAAATTCCGAACAAGCCTTGCCACTAGGATGATTTTCTTGTGCTCATAAATGAATTCCCGACATGTGTCTTACGACTTTTTTATTCGAGCGTACACTTACTATTAATTTATGATTGTTAATCATTTCATTTAAAATTTAGAGATGTTTAGTCCTTTCGATTTGTACACATTTTGTCATCATATTTTTCTTATTAATAAGATGAGAACTGCTACATGTAAAGCATGGTGTACAGTCCCCTGACATAGAGAGGTTCACGAATTTTTTATTCATGGTGGGCCCCCACATTTATTCTTGGGCATATTTATTCAATCACATACTTTAGGTGGTTCGAATAGAAAAAACAAATAAACATCAATTTGGGCACGGGTCAAGAAATTAATACAAGTGACCTTAGTCTAGAACCACATGATTATCCCACATAAAACTTCGAAAAGAAGCCATTACAGTAAGAATCATTTGATTCTCCAACATACAACTTTTTAATGTTTATATGTTGTCATGAATATAAAATTATGTGCCTTATGCTATATTCAAATGAAAAGGTGTGAGATATTCCTAAAACAAAGCCTCCAGGGCAGCTCAAGTTCATGAACATATATTTTCTTTAGTTAGTAACATTAATTCTTATGTGAGCATATATTCCATCTTAAAAGAATATATATACACTGTATTAAATATTAAGCTTGATATGCCAACTAAGAGTGGATAATTTGGTGTGATAATTAATTGTTTAGAAGTATCATAATAAAATGAGAATTTTGCTAATTTAATTAAAGCGATGTAATAAATTATCAACAGTTAATTGATATAATTATTCTTCATTATTTTTGAACAAATTTATTATTTACGTCTCTATCATTAAAAATATTTTGCTTTGATCACAATACTTCGACGGAACAAAACACATCAACTTTGATAATAAAACAACTATTGGAGCTTCCTCAAGTCCAAGTCCACATCTATGTCCAATATTTTGAATTATCAACCTTCCTTTTGTTAAGAGATAAAATTTCACATCGAATAAAGATAAAAACATATATTAACTTATAAAGGATTTGGTTATTCATTTTAATAAGATTGCCATTTTAAGATGGAACACAAATTCTTAACATGGTATCATAGTTCATTAAACTGTAAAGAGTAATTCGAACTGATTAAGACTCCAAAAGTGAGCTTACAAATTTTAAGATTGGTCTGCTTAAACGAACTACCATCTTGCGGGGGCATGTATTCCCACATCGAATAATTATTTAAACATAAACCAACTTTTAAAGAATTGAATTGTTTATCTTAATAAGGTTGATCTTTTAAGATAAAATCACAAATCTTAACATGATATCAGAGCCCATTCAGGTTGAACAAGCAATTCGATCCGGTTACAACTCCAAAAGTAAGCATACGGATTTCAAAATTGATTGGCTCGAACGAGTCACCATCTTGTGGGGGTATGTTAAG
>OU503056.1:20799762-20811788 GCA_912172775.2 Fraxinus pennsylvanica | reverse complement strand
AAGTTACTAAAAATTTGATTTTAATTTTCACCAAACAAGAGCAAAATCACAATAAATTTGAATTTTTCTCTTTTCTCTTGTTCTCTTTTACTATTTCTCCCAAGCTTTTTAACAAAATCTGAACCATTCTATTTTTTAAAATTTTTATATATTTTCTCTACATATTATCACATTTACTACAAATCTTCATTTTCCAATCAAATTTTCAAGTAATTAAAACCTAAATTTGCATTTTCTCCTATCAAACTGAGTATATAGAATGTATCTAAACTCATTATATCCATTTAACGAATTGTGTTTATTTGATTGATTATTAGTTATATGTTTTTCCTTTCGATTACTTAAATTGATTGTTTGTATCAAATACATTAAAAGATTTTTAAACGTAACTATACATTTTTTTATGATAAACAAAACATTAATAAAATGACTATTCAAACTCAAATGAACGATAATAGCAAAATATTAATGAAGAAATGTTTTTTTAAACGTAAATCTACATTGTCTCAAGTCAAGTATGAATCATTCAAAAATCAAGAACAAAGTATTTGATTTGTGCGGGGTTTGATTGTGTCCCCTAACATAAAATGTCTGTGTCCGCTGCTGGTTGCATATACTATTATACAAGTAGAAAATAAATATTTTCTTTCTTTGATTAACAAATATCTTACACTTTCAAAAAATTTAAAACTTGGAAAACACTAATTGAGAATCACGTGAGAAAGAGGATAAAAATCATCAGAAATAACAATTGTTTGAAGTTCTATAACTTCGAATTTGATCGATTTGTAATAAGAATGGTATTCTAAGACATTACTTATATACTCGCAACAAAATGGGGTAGTTGAGAGGATGAATATAAGCTCTTTCGGATAAATTCAAATGTATGATAAATAGTTGTGGCCTTTCAAAGGCTTCATGGGGAGACACTGTAATGACAACTTCTTATATGGTTAACAGAACTTCTTGTGCTCAAGTTTGGTAAACACATGAGGAGGATTAATTTGAAAAGCCTCTAGATTATTCTCATCTTAAAACTTTCAGGTGTGCAACCCACGCTCATCAAAGTTTAGGAAAATTAGAACCAAGAACCAAAAATATGTGTTTAAAGGGGCTAAATGGTACATGCTTTGGGTTAGAGGTTTCAAAAAAGTCAGGCATGCCTTGTTTGAGTGAAAACAAATTAGAAAAAGCCTCTAATATATGAGAGAAAGATAGGACTAGACTACAGGTGGAGCTCGAATCCTCACCTAACTATGTAGATCATGAAGTGCGGGTTGAGAGTGAGTGAGGAAACATTTTTGATCATAGGAAATTAGGAGAAAGTAGTTCGTAATCTCAAATGAAGTAGAGATTTAGGAAGGACAAAAATCTGACTTATACAATTACCATCTAACAAGAATAGAGTTAGAAGAGAATTTATAGAACCCTTTATGCATAAATATTACCTTTGTCGCGACTCGGGGAGCTATAAAGAAAAACAATGCAGAGCGCCGGGCCCCACTACGTCGAGGCGGCGTAGGGCATCGGGGCACCTTGCGAGATGCCCCTGCATTGAGGCGCGCTGCTGTAGTGGCGCTAACGTATTTTTCAGGATTTTGCGGATTTTATGAATTCTTCTATAACTTGAACTCCAAAAGGAGGCTTATATTCAACATTATTGTATCACATTCAACATCATCTTGAGAGTTAACAAGCTTAGATTTCAATTTTGAGTAATGAAATCTAAATATTATAAACACATTATTTATTGATTATAGTGAATTTATTCTCTTCTTCATGTGGTTTTTTCCCATCTTGGATTTCCACACAAATTTTGGTGTCCTTATTTGTTTTAATTTATTTTATTATTGTCATTATCTTACAATCAATTCATAACAAGTGGTATCTGAGCAATGCTGATTTTTTGCATAACATCGTTGAAATATGATATTCCATTATTGGATCAAAACACGAGACTTATTTTATGGCAAGTGAAGATGCAAGCGATTCTTACGCATATGGATTTGGAGGAAATCTTGCTTGGTTTTGATAAGATGCCTTCAATCTGGACATATGATGAAAAGCAACGTAGGGATCAGATAGCCCAATCTCAAGTTCATCTACATATTTCAAATCAAATTCTTCAGGATATTCTAAAGGAAATAAGTGTCGCTGCGTTGTGGTTGAAGTTGGAGCAACTTTGTATAAAAAAGAGTTTGACCAGTAAACTACTGAAACATCGCTTGTATCTCATCGAATGTCCGAAGGTGCATATTTGGATGATCACTTAACTATATTCAAAGAAATCGTAGCTAATTTTAAATATGATGAAGAGGGCTTGGTTTTTATGTTGTTGTGTTTGTTGCCGCCATCATATGTGACTTTTAGAAATACTATTCTCTATAATCGGGATACTCACAATGTGGAAAAGCTCTTTGATGCTTTACTATCTAAGAAAAAGATGAGACATCTTGTTGGAGGATCTGGGAGTCAGACTAAAGGCCTGGTTATTAGTAGGATAAATCAAGATAGGAATTTTGGAAGAAACATAAGGGGCATATCAAAATCCAGACATACAGAGAAAATATATCACTTTTGTAAGAAGAATGAACATATTAGAATTAATTGCTATACTTTGAAAAAACAGAAATAAAGTTGTTGGTGCTACTGATAAAGGAAATCAACCAGTAAACACAACGGAGCTTGATGTTGTGGAAGATGTATAAAGTGAATGAGAGCTTCTTGTGATTTCTGACGTGGGTTCTAAGCTTTATGAGGAATGGGTTCTTGACTCGACATGTATTTTCCATATGTGTCCCAACAGGGTCTCGCTTACAACATACGAAGGAGTTTCGAGAGGGATAATGATCATGGGAAACAACGCACCAGGGTACCTTCAAAAGGAGGTGCTTATTACAACATACGAATAAGTTTCGCCAGGGTACATTCAAAATGAGGTTCATATTACTTATGACAGTGATTGATGACTTCTCTAGGAAAGTTTGGGTATTATTCTTAAAGCAGAAGAGTGATGTGTTTGGGATATTCAAGTAGTAGAAAATAATGATAAAAAAGCAGACTAGAAAGTAGGTGAAGTGTCTATGCACAGATAATGGTTTGGAGTTTTATTTAGATGAATTCAATAGCTTCTGCAGAGCAGAAGGCATCTTGAGACACTTGCAGTATCTAGAATTCCTCAATAGAATGGTGTGGTAAAACAAATGAATAGAAATTTGATAGAAAATGTTCGTCGTATGCTTTCAAATTTTGGGTTACTTAAGACTTTTTGGGCTAAGTTAATACTACAACTTGTTTTCTGATTAATCACTCATCCTCAGCTGTCATTGAGAAAAATAAACCAGAAGAGGCATGATCTGGTAAACTTTATTGTTATTCTGATTCAAAATTTTTTGAGTGTCCTGTTTATACTTATGTGGATAATGGAAGGTTGGAACCTATATTTAAAAAGTGTATCTTTCTTGAGTATAAATCATGTATTAAGGGGTATAAATTGTGATGTCCTAATACGAGAAAGGTAATTAATAGTAGAGATGTAGTATTTGATGAACTTGTTATGGCTCATGATTCACCTTGTGGGGATTCTGATAAAATTAAGGAACGGAATCATTCAACTCAGGTGGAGTTGAAAATTGTTCCAGGGGAATAATCAGAGATTTTGGAACAGTCTAATATAGATCAGTCTAGTTCAGAGTTGACAGATGGTAATATTTTACATACTTTGCCTATACCACCAGCAATATCATAGTATTCAATTGCTAAGGGTAGACCTCGCAGACAGATTAAACATCAAAAAAAGTATGGAAAAAAATTTGGTAACTTATGCATTAAGTGTGGCTAACGATATTGATTCCACTGAAGAGCCTGCTACATATTCAGAGACAGTCGGTTGTAACAATTCTAGCAGATGTTTGATTGCTACGTAGGATGAGATTGAGTCAATGAATAAAAATAATATTTGGGATTTAGTGAAATTACCTATAGATAAAAATGTTTGTCGCTGTAAGTAGGTGTTTAAAAGAAAAGAAGTTATATTAGGGATTGAAGATGCAAGGTACAAGGCTAAATTGGTGGCAAATGGCTACAGTCAAATTCTAGGTGTTGACTTCACGTGTGTTCTCACCAGTTGTGAATCATAGTCTCATTCAGGCTTTACTTGGAGTAGTAGCTAAGAATAACTTGAAATTTGTGTAGATGGATATCAAAACAGCATTTTCATATGGAGAACTTGAGGAGAGCATTTACATGCAACAACTAGAGGGTTTCATAGTTTCTGAAAATGAAGACTGTGTATTTGTTGAAGAAGTTCTTGTGTGGATTGAAGCAGTCACCAATGTAGTGGTATAAAAGGTTTGATGCATTCATGACTACTCATAATTTTATTAGAAGTAATTATGATAGTTGTGTGTACTTCAGAAAAGGAGATGGTGGATCGATCACATATTTGTTATTATATGTTGATGATATGCTTATAGCAGTCAAGATAAAGTAAAGGTCAGAAAGGTGAAATCTCAACTTAGTAAGGAGTTTTACATGAAAGATTTGTATGCAACAAGGAAGATTCTTGGTATGAAAATCTTGAGAAATAGGAAGGCTGGCATGTTGTATTTGAGTCAGAAAATGTACATTGAAAAGGTGATTCCAAGGTTTAATATGATGAATGTTAAGGCTATCGGTACTCCATTACCTTCCCACTTTAAATTATCATCTAATTTGTGTCATCGGTCAGATGAAGACATTGATTACAAGTCTCGAGTTCCTTATTTCAGTGCAATTGTTTCGTTTATGTATGATATGGTTTGTACAAATCAGATTTAGCTCATGCAGTTAGTGTAGTTAGTCGATATATGGAAAATCCTAGTAAGGAATATTGGAAAGCAGTGCGGTCACATACTTGAGGGGATCTTCTAATACTTGTTTCCATTTTGGTAGAAATACAAATGGAGTCATTAGATATGTGAATTTAGATTATGTAGGGGATCTTGATGAGAAGAGATCACATATAAGTCATGTGTTTATATCATTGGAGGTTGTGCTATTAGCAGAAAAGCTACTTTACAAAATACAGTAACTTTGTCTACAACAAAGGTAGAGTACATGACCATTATAGAGGCATATAAGGAGATTATGTGGTTAAGAGAATTGATTGGTGAAATCAGTGAAGACTTGCAGATTTTTACAATATATTGTGATAGTTAGAATGCTATTTTCTTGATTAAAGATCAAATGTTTCACGAGAGGACTAAGCACATTGATGTAAAGTATCATTTTGTTCGTGATGTGATTGCTCGTGGTGATACTGTAATGAGCAAGATTGATACCAAAGAAAATCCTATTGATATGATGACAAAATCACATTACTAAGTTTGAGCATTGCTGAAACTTAGTTGGTATTTGTCATTAATTTAGCTCATTGAGGCTTGTTTGGAAGAGGAAAAGTTTACTTGGAGATGTATTTTGAATTCCTTGTATTGGAATTTGGTTCAAGATGGAGATTTGTTGTGGAGTGACCTAAATTTTAATAGAAGAAGTCTAAAGAGTTTTGATTTTAAGAGTCCTAATTAATGGAGATCAAATTTTATCAAAGATTGAGAGTGGCTTAAAAATGGACTTTGGGATGATGAAAATATCATTGAAAGAATTAAACTCGAAAATGAGGCGTTGTGGCGTCACAGTGAAAAACAGGGCAGAACACTCTTCATTACGAGAAATAGTGCCCCTGGCGCTGGCACTGAAGGGTTGCTATGGTGACGTTTCGATTTTTTGGGATTTTTGTTGATTTTATGAATTCTTCTTTAGTTTGAACTCCAAAAAGAGACTCCTATATATATTTCACATTGTTGTATCTCCATATACACATTCAACAACATCTCGAGAGTTAGAGAGTTTAGATTTCAATTGACAGTATTGAAATCTTGATATTGAAAACACATTCATTATTGATTATAGTGAAATTTTTCTTTTTTACTTGTGGTTTTCCCATCTTGGGTTTTCACATAAATCTTGGTATTCTAATTTGTTTTAGTTTATTTCATTATTGTTGTTATCTTGCAATCAATTCATAATAGGAGATTTCTTGGTTTCATGAGATAAATATGTTTTTGTGATTTTCTTCAAAATTGATAGCTTGTTCTGTGAGATCGAGTCTTATTCTAGTCCATTGCAACAACTCCGATTTGTTCTTTTGGTTTGGATTTTTTTAGGGTTTCTGATATGAAACAGAAATGCACAATATCTTAGCCTTGATCTATGTTACTTTGATGCCAGTAGTGGAAAATATTGCGAGTTTGTAGAGTTCTTGATTTTGTTACATTATGGAATTTGTATATGTTGACATACAAAAAATAAAGCCCAATTAAATAGTCCAAAGAATGAAGATCAGTTAGAAAATTCGAAGAATGGATCCAAACCTAAGACGGAGTTACGTAATTGAGGTTCATCCTCGCTCAAGCCTACGAGACGCGTAGACGCCCAAGATCTGGGCTAGCCTGTTATCGCTCAAGCCTGTGCGACGCCCAAGATCTCTGTGAATGTAGTGTTTTGGTTATTGTTCGAAGCAACAGTTATTAAAGCAGTAAATGAGTAATCTTATCACATTCCACGATTCAAGAATCTCAATTGCAAGAAGTTAAGAGATGAGGTAATGGCAGCGGTTGAAAATGGTAGTTTCATGACAAGTCATCCACGATGAAAAAGTGGGTAGTTACGGAATGAGAAGTAGTTTTCAAACGGTTCTACAAAGAAAACTGTCAAATGAAGTATAAAAGAGAAAGAAGAATTTACAAGTAAAAAAAAAAGATCAAACGACTCTCAAACAGATAATTATGTAATTTCATTTATAGTTAACTTTCAATTACTTCCTTCTAGAATTCGTGTGCTTGCACCCTTTGGAAGCATTTTGCTTCGTCCATATTATAATTTTTATCAATAAAACACCACTCGTTGGGACTTTGTCTCGAGTAGTTATTGTTCCTTACACAATCGTCTAAACCATCTTTTAATTGTTAGCAAGACTCGATTTCCATGCAAAACAGTATAGTTATCGATATTTAATAGTACCATTGTTGGATTGGATCCCTCTTACCCACTATTCAAATAAAAGTAGAGACAGATTTGTGTAGTGCTAGCAAGTGTTTGAAGGTTTTGTTTAGGGAAGTAGTTATGTTGCTGGGAATTGTTCTGTTGTTGATGTTTAATGCATCCGAATATGTCTGAGGGAGAAAAATAAAGTTAGAATTAAACACTATGAAAATGAAAAGAATAGAAAAGCACAAGGTTGGTACAGAACTTTTTTTTTATGCTATTATAAATATGGATTTATCTTCTTGTACATAATTTTTCACCATAATGGTGAAAAAATTATGTACACTAGGCCTGACTATAAATATTTTAAAACTTCTTAGCTATTCATGAAATTTATCAATAGAGAAAAGTTATATATATATTTTTTCCATTGTATATTGTATATCAATTACTAATTGTATCCAAATTTTTAATAATTATTATCAGACAGTTTTCTGTGTCTCCATAATTAGATGTGCAAATAAAGCAAAAAAGAGTTCTATTTCTTCACTTTATCGTCTCTTGAACAGATATATTAAAGCTAATTCTTTAACATTTTTTCATTGTGTTTTCTGCACTTTTTGAGGCTTTCAATAAACATTTTTATACTCTTTCTTTTACGTTCCCTTTTCCCCCATCCCTTTATTACGTACCATACTTTTATTAGTCAAATATCATTTCCTTTCCTTGGAATTAACTGTTCAAATTCTTCGTAAGTGGCAACTCACCAAAAATTGAATAATTTTTTGGCTCAATATTTGAGATGTAAATAAAAAGCTAACAACTCTCGTAAACAACCAGGTCAAGCTTAAGCCTGGAGAATTTTGAGAAGCTGCAAACAAATTAAGGAAGATCAGCACAAGACATGCAACGTAGTCTGTATTTCATTAACGAGGGTACGAAAATTGTTTACAAAATTTGAGAAAACCCGGTTTCAATTTTGTTGACTCACTACAGAATTTTTAATGGAAGTGCCTATCAAAAGGAAGTTTGTTTTAAGCTTATTGTTGCAAGTACGTGTGAGAAATTTTTTTCATGACAAATTTGTTTGAGACATGCTAAACCTACAAACTCATGAATTTACGTTTCGTTACTTCAATTAAGGAAATTGAGTCTCTAAGAGCATGTTTGGTTGTGGTAAAGTAAATCAAAAGTATTTCTAAGCATCTTATTTTATCGTACATAATTTACAAAGTAATCTTTTATTAATAAAAAATTTACTTTTCTAGTCTATATATATTTTAAACTTAGCTCTTGTTTGACAACCATTCTTTCTCATTTTTTTCTTATATTCATTTTCAACTACACATTCTCTTGTGCGTTCGCACAAATTACAACTACTAAAAAATGGTGAGATCACAATAAAATATACATAAATCCAATAAAATTTCTTGTTTTTTAACCACACATTCTCCCAAAATTTACTAGTCAAAAACTCATTCTTTCAAAAATAAGAAATTTGTCAAATGGGGGCTTAATTTCTAGAAAACTAACTTTTAAATCGACATAAGCAAATATGCTCCAAGTCTTTGGTTAAAAATGTGCACCCAAGAGGAGGCATTGAAGATATAAAAATAAAATTATTTATTTTTTAACAACTTCGATTTCTATATGAAGTAATACAATGGACTTGCATATTAGAATTTTTTAATGCTTGTGCAATTATTATTTAGGTGATAATTTAGCAGCCATATGCACATGGTGATTGGTGGAGAATATATTAACTAGTAAAATCCATATGAGAACTGCTACAAGTACACCATACTTCTATACATTCCCCTCGTATAGACCACAAATTTTTTATTCACGACATGTGAGGGGGCCACCATCATTTCCCAATCCATATTTGGCTGTCCTCCACAAAAGAGAAGTTATGAATAAAGGTTTTGATTTTATGTTGTGCATTAAAGCTTGTTCTTATAAATGTGTACTTGTATCTTTATTCATGAGTTGTAGAGTTGGCATGTGTTCCAAAACTAAAGCAAGTCCACGATTTAAAAGTGTTGCACTTGCACTTGGAAAAAAGAAGGAAATAAAGTTGACAGCATCTTTGGGTTAGTCTTTTTCATTTGAGTCTTTGGTGGGGGAATGTAACATTTTTTTTTGTCTTTAGTCTTTTCAAATTAGCAAAGTAAAGTCATTTGTCTACTCTTGGGTCTATCGAAATCATCAAAATTCGATATACATGGAATGGAGTGTTGGAAAAACAAATGAAATTTGAATTGTTTTTATATACTATATTGGCTTGTATGGTTTAGTACAGGTTGGTAGAATTATCTTTTAGTTTAAATTGAAAATATTAATTTTTATAAATTATCGTCGACCACCGCCTTTTTGTATAAGGGAAAAGATCAACACATTTCATGTAACACCCTCAAATCTAGATACCCAGATTTAGAAGTATTATCGTTTAATAATCTTAAAATTATAAATACGAAAAATGATTAAATTTTTCTTTAACATAATAAATAGTAATGACTCATTATTTTAAAATAATTTGTTCTTAATAAAATATAGAACATTAAATTGAATATTAGCTTTAATTACAAAATCGAATTCAACATATGATAGTACTAAGTCAATCTCACTACAAGTCGTTAACTCGAATCATCTTGCCTTTATCATCTGAAAGTGGGGAGGGATCAAGTGGAATAAGCTAAAGTTCAGTAAGCAAACCTCATACATATGATGCATGCTCATGATGTGCATATAAATTGCTTTAAAATTTCTTTAAAAACTTAACATTGACATTGTGATTTCATTTAATGTATCGCCTATAGCCAATCAGAATGCAGTGTGCCATATTAATTGGAATCCGGTTGAATCTATAGGTAGTACCGCAAAACGATTAACATTGACATTGAACATTCGTCGGGTGCACATGTCCATTTTTCACTCACGCCTTCATGGCATAAACATATATCTCGTAGCAAAAAACATTTGGGAAACATATATTTTTGAAATAGTCCTTGAATCATTGACATTTGGTAGCATTTTATTTCTCAAAACTTCTTGCATGCTAATGAACACATCGTCATGTATGAATATATCATGAGAAGCATTAATAACATAAAAAGTAATGATTAAATATCATGTTAACATAAGGGCAGATAAAATAACACATTCATTCATTTAAACATATGACATGCGCATGATAACGAGAGGGATGTTCACTTACCTGAAACCCTTAGTAATTTACTTTTAGAATGCTAAGTGGAGATGTCTCTAACATCCCATGAGGTGAACATGCCCATAAACCCTAGTTCATTACCATTGATTAAAAATGACTTCTACTTATTTATCATTGTCATATTAGATTAAAGCCCCGTTCGGGAGGGATTAAAAGTCAATTAAAATTGAAAATATGACTATTATTGGGTCCCACTCGTCTAATAAAAGTCAACAATAACGGCTATATTTTCAATTTTAATCCCTCCCATACAAGGCCTTAAATATATAATCCAATCTTAAGTACCACTAGAGAATTTAACGACTAATAGACAATAATCAAACACTTGTGAAGGAAGAATTAAATTTCAGAGGCTCCAAGAATTAATTTATGTTTCTTTGATACCACCACCTCATGATAATGAACTTACATCAAGATGCTTACAAACTATTTGCGAAAAGTAAAAATCACTATAGAGATAGAGAATTTACAAGGACGACAAGAATGAATAGAAAAGTCATATTAACATGTGATTTAATCTCATACTTAACATATAGGACCACATTTGTACCATTTATCTAATGTGAACAAAAATTCGGGGCAATAAATCTATCACATGAAGTAAGATTCGAATTCCAGGAGCGTGAAGAAGAATTATGTAACTTGGGGTGGCTGGTTTATCTTGGCGAGACACAAGGGAGTGATAAGATGGGGGATATTGATTTCTAGACTGATGATATTTAGTGGGGTGCAATTTCTGCTAATTAAGTAATAATACCCTTAATTAGCCTATTAACTTATTTAGTCCTCAAATCAATTCAATTAATTAACTAAATTTCCATTATTAACTATCTTGTCATTATTAAATTAATTTACACCAAAGTTACTAAAAATGAATATCTTCCAACTCGATTTCTAGGTTCAATTAGGGATGGCATTCGAATTATTAAAATCGAAAATCCCAGTTAACTGAACCGAATGGGGCAAAAAAAAATCGAACCAATGATACAATGGGGTGGTTATGGTTTTGATTTTAATGACCCGGTTCGAGATGGGACAGGTATGGTATTAAGTGACGGTTTCGCGCCCCGAATCGATTACTCGTTAAAAAAAATTAATTGGCAATTGAACTTTCCATTATTCTTTCCCAAAATTAATTGGGCATCCCAAAATTCTGGCCCAATTAACATTACTAGTAAACCATTAACTCAATAATCTAACTCTAACCCTACACGTTGAAATTGAAAATTGGAAACACAACTTACAAAACACTCGTCCACTCAACCAATGAACCAAATCAGATTCGCCGGCGCTTTGCTTCTTGTACCTCAACTTCAAATTGTAGTAATCAGCAACGTAGTCTACCATCTTGTGAGCACACTCGCTGAGTTGTTCTGTGTCCATTAGATTCAAACCATCTTCTCACGTCATTCAACAGAAAATACATCTCACTCTTCATTATCTTCGCAATCAGAGTCGTCTATTACTGTTGGAAAACATTCTCGCATGGTTGGTTTTGATACATTTCTTAGTCATTCTGTTACCGCTGATAATGTAAAAACAGAGTTTGATATTTTTCTAGACGAGCCATATTGCCAAGGTGGATGGTTTTGATTTATTGACATGGTGGAAAGCAAGTTCAATAAAATATTCAACTTTACAAGGTTGCTAGAGATTTATTAGCCATTCCAGTATCTGCCGTGGCATCTGAGTCAGCGTTTAGTACAAGTGATAGATTTGTGAGTCCACATAGAAATAGGCTTCACTCGAAGACTTTAGAAGTTTTAATGTGTGC
>OU503056.1:20786067-20799611 GCA_912172775.2 Fraxinus pennsylvanica | reverse complement strand
TTTTTTTCAATTTGATGGTTGGAGTTTGGACTGATAAAAATAATTTATTTTTGTGGTTATTAACCGAATCAAACCGACTTATGTGGTTATGGTGCAGTTATGGTATGGTCAAAAATTTGGTGGTGCAGTTATGATTGTGGCCGAACTCAACAGTTGACATCTCTAGGTTCAATTCAAAAGCAAAACAGTACAAAATCAAATAAAGTACATAATATAATTTAATATGAGTTAATTAAATAAAATATAAACATTGTAATTGAATTAATGGGCATGTGATTCATTCGGGACGTCAAAGTACATTCCACTGAAAAAATAATGTTAGTCACGAGAATGATAATTATATTATTTACAAAATAAATATCATATTAATGACAATAATCCAGATAGATATCATAATTACGAGAAATAAGTATGCGGCATTACATTTCCTATGCAAAATTTACAAAAATAAAATAAAATAAAATAAAAGAAAGAATAAATAGACCACCTTGAAGATCTTCATTTTTATTATTTTAATCTTGTGATTTATTTATTTATTTTAATTTGTTATCACTAACTTCATGTATATTTATCCACAAAATGTTTTGAATTTTGTTGTTTAATTATGCAATGACATAAGTTTGAAAATTTCCACACTCTAATTAAGTTCTAATAAATCTTGTCTAAGTTAGTCTTTGGCGAAATGTGTATTTGAAACCCTGAAAAATATTGATAAAATGTGTATTATGACCATGAAATTAGTATTTGAGTAGTAAATAAGTTATATGGTTAGAATTAAGGAAACAAATTAATCCCTTATCCTTTTTTTTTTAAACATTATTACGATAAACAAGAGAGAATAAATGTACGTTTTTATTTAAATAAGACATAATAAAACAACTTTTGCAATATATTATCTTAATTATAATTTGATTTGCGGAGGGATAATGAAGTGATAAATTTATGCTGGTGTGTTAAATGATAAAATAGAATACACATTTAAACTAATAAAATTTAAATAATTGTTATAGATTATATAGAATATGAAAAAAAATAATAATAATAATAAAACTAGAGAAGATGAGATATATAGGAAATATTATCGTTTACTCAAATAAATACGTAGTTTAAACACGTTGATTTGTGAGATTGTGATGGTTTATTGTTCAACGCTAATAGTTTTAGGTTTCTTTATGAGTCTTTTTTTTCTTTTTTGTTGTCAGATTCGACTGGTCGGGCCAGACCGGTTTTTATAACTATGTTTGTAGAGCTTTTATTCTCACAATGGCCTTGCTGGCTCTAGCCTTCACGGGCTTTCGTCGCTAGATTGTGAGAGAACCCTACTACAGAAACAGGGTGAATGACAAATTATTTATAGATAAACACTTGTCAAAAATTTACTGACAGTTAAAAAAAAAGGGTTGTGCTATGGGTACATACATAGCACATAGGGAGAAGATAGTGAATTTGCAGTATCGAATGTTCGATACAAATCTAAACTCTCAACATATTTGAGTAAGTCTTCTTGTGATCGGTTATAGTTTTTATTTTGTAAATATTCTGCAATATTGTTCATTTATTTGTAAAGTAGATTACCATCGAATATGAATTCCAATGCAATTCACAGATTGCAAAGCGGAGTTGTAGATAAAAAAATTATGCTCGTTGAAGTCATTGCACACAAATCTTGTGGCCACACAAACTGAATGGAGAAAAATTTGTGGACACGACCAAGGTTCATCACACAAACCTTTAACCAATGCTGCCGCACGGGTCACTCGAGCAACAGTCTCGATTGTGATTTTCTTGATATATTAGGGTATCTTACACTTAGTTTTCTCGAACTCTTTGAAAATGACAAAAATACAAGTAATTAAATAGGGGATAATATAACTTCCAAAGACAAAAATCCGAAGACTATTTTTAATTTGGATGATAATATTGTTTTTGTCTAGTGTGAGAATGGCTAAGGTTGTCCGAATAAAAATAGACTAAATGATACAATAATCACCCCACCACAAATAGAACAAGATATAAACAAACAGGAATTCCAACTCTTGAGAATGACACCAAATTTCAGAGTCTTTTCTATCCTTTACAATAAGATATCATCATCACCTACCCACCTAATCAACAATAATCTAAATATTAAATTATAATCCAAACCTAACTAATTAATCATCCAACTTTCGTCTTTTTTTCCCCCAACTTTCCAACACAAACATCAATAACATTATTCCCATCAAGAAACACTAACCATGCTATCTCCACTACTGCTAGTAAAGCTAGCTTGCATTGTCTGGAAACCCGACATGTGTCTCGTCGGAGATGGATAATTTTCGGGTGGCGGTCGTGGAAGTGGTGGTGGCGGAGGTGGCGATATGGATAGCTTAAGTGTTAAAGATCTGCTCGTTTCTTCCTTCTCTACTTCTGTCTTCGTGATAGGATTAAATCCCCTGGTTGAGATCAGTGTTCTTTGTGTTGTAATCTCTGTGATTGAGGGGGAGTTTCGACTGGTAGATTGATGTGTTCGATCGAGTCCATTGTAGTGGCTGCTTAGGGTTATTGTCTTGGGGTTTGGGGCTGTTGTGGTCGTTTCTATATTGTACAGACGGGTACAATGTTCTATTTCTGAGCCTAATGAAAAGGAGATGATTCGTTGTGTATATTGTTCGATATTCTTGGAGATTTCTTGACTGCTTCCGTTTTATTTCATAGGCTTATGCTTTACAAGTGATTTTCTTGATATATTAGGGTATCCTACACTTAGTTTTCTCGAACTCTTTGAAAATGACAAAAATACAAGTAATTAAATAGGGGATAATATAACTTCCAAAGACAAAAATCCGAAGACTATTTTTAATTTGGATGATAATATTGTTTGTCCGAATAAAAATAGACTAAATGATGCAACAATCACCCCACCACAAATGGAACAAGATATAAACAAACAGGAATTCCAACTCTTGAAAATGACACCAAATTTCACAATCTTTTTACAATAAGATATCATCATCACCTACCCACCAAATCAACAATAATCTAAATATTAAATTAAAATCCAAACCTAACTAATTAATCATCCAACTTAGTCCTTTTTTTTCCCCCCAACTTTCCAACACAGACATCAAAAACATTATTCCCATCAAGAAACACTAACCATCAATAACATTATTCCCATCAAGAAACACTAACCATGCTATCTCCACTACTGCTAGTAAAGCTAGCTTGCATTGTCTGGAAACCCGACAAGTGTCTCGCCGGAGATGGATAATTGTTGGGTGGCGGTCGTGGAAGTGGTGGTGGCGGAGGTGGTGATATGGATAGCTTAAGTGTTAAAGGGAGAGGCTCAGGTGTAGGGATCGTGGTGGTCTTGTTTAGATCTAAATTAGCCATTTTTGAAGATGGGGCAGGTGGAAGATTTGGAATTGAACGGATGAGATTGGTTGAATGTTTCATTACTAGTGTGAGATTCTCCGTTGAATTTTCTCTCGTCATTGGTACAAGAAAAGCTGGCATGGGGAATTTATCATTATTTTTGCTTAGATTTTGTTGTGCTATTGTTGTTGGGTGGTATGAATTTTCTTGATGCCTTTGTTCTTCAATTTTCGAACCCAAAACCTGTTCAAATGCAATAGAACAACCTTAACAAGGAAGAAACATAAAACCCATAAATTATTACCAACAATTAACTTTCAATTCAGATGGTGCAAAATGCACATTTTTTTGAAGAGAATGTATTTTTTTGCGTGTGATGTGTTTGTGAATATGTGGTTGAAAAAGAAGGAAAAGTTATTGATGTAATGAAAAATATTATTTTATTAAAATATGTATGTTTGAAAATGAATAGAAAAATGAGAACGTGGCTCAAACAGAGCTCAGATTCAAGAAGTTTTAGCTCTATTCAAGGAAACGCTACTTTCAAGTTTTATCTCGTGTTTAAATATAAATACTTGATTGTGTTTAAAAGTTATTTTTAAAGAAAGTAATTTTTTTAATATAAAAAAAGTAACTTAAAAATTGTTTGTAAAAATTAACACACATGAAATGAATTCACGAATAAAATTACCGTATCAGTGGTAATATCAAAGAGACTAGATCTCCGGCGCCGGCGGCTATGGTTATTCCGGCGGAGAAAGTACTTTTGAGCATGGCTTGCAACCTGTGTGGGCGTACGTGTCTTCACAAAGTTTCTTGAAATCCCTCTCCAATCTCCTTTCCCTACTTTCTGCAACCCTATCAGAAATAACCTGTGTTCCTCCTCAGTCCATGGTACTCCTGTTCATTTTTTTCACAATGTAAATAAGTAAATTAACCCCATCTCTTTAAATTTTTAGACAAGAAAGTTTTACAGGGTGTCATCCATTTTAGAAAATTGTGTAAAAGTGTGCTTCTGCACATATGAATACTGTTTAAGGTAAAAATTCTCTTTCACTTAAGAAAAAAATAGTCCTTCAATTTTTAATATAGAACTCTAGACTCAATTTGAGATTAGGCTCATACAAGTAATTAAATCCGTCAATAACTCTTAGGAGTAGTTGAATTTTGAGGTTGACTGTCTATGTCAAACCACCAACTCGTTGACCTCTTAAAGATGAAACCGATACTAGATACTTACCTCTTTTCCGATCATGACTCCGGCCAGAAGGGTGGACAATATCGTCAGAAGCATAGCCGGCGGCCACATCATTGTTGGACTCCTGGGGTTGCTCATACTGAGCCAGGTTATTCATACTAGCACTCTTCCTAAACGATCCTTCCATGACTCTTACACCAAACAGCATGAACCCTTTGCTGCCGCTGCCGTCGCTGACGTCCTTCAAGTTCTGATCATTTTTTCCACCGGACGGCGATGCCGACGCCGTCACCTCCATTAAAAAGTATATTAACGAATGCTAGAGCTTTTGCAAATTAATGGGGTTTTGGCACATGCAAGGTTTAGACGAGGAAATGACACAGAGAAATGCAAATTCTTTAAGAAATGAACACGTACGTTTAATTATAATTGGCTTGTGTTGACGTACTGTGTAGGGTTTTGTGCAGTGCGCAATAAATTTTGTATGATATTGATTGGCTAAGGAAATATTCACATGCCTCTGAGGAGCACCGCCTGTTGATTTCCCATCTCTTTATGTTAAGAATCAATGCCATCCACAGTCATATTGTCCTCTTTTTTATTTTACAATTTTTCCAATGAAGTGTTTTGAGGAAAAAAAAAATATTACAATTTTGTCAATGTTATGGATAAAAATTTAACTATGAAAAGATATATTATCAAATAAGAGATAAGCAGATAAAAAGATTGTATTTATCAATATTAGAAGTTAAATTTAAGAGTAATGCTATTTAGTCTCACCGAAGTTATAATCTCAACGGCATAAATGATAAGTGGAATCCCCTCTCAGCTGGGTTAGGCGAGGTCCTATCGAATTAATGGGCTATGGGTTGGTTGTTGGTCGAATTAAGTGGATAGTTTAATTTCACATTTCATTTAGTCTATCACCTAACACTACATAGACTTGGGTTATAATTCCAAATTGAGATATATTGTCCAATTTTGCTATCCAAATGTTTGTCCGTACAATGAATTATTGACACGCCATCAATAATTTGTATATCATCTCAAATCTCCCTCATTAATTTCACCGTTAACCAATCAAATTGATGACATGTCAATAATTCATTGGATAGACAGCCATTTGGACAGCAAAATTGAACAGCTTATCTTATCTCTATTATAACCCTAGTGTGACTAAATCACATTATCCTAAATTTAATCCAAGCAAGACTTTACCAACCCCAATTCCAATAAAGACTTTATAAGTCTAAACAATACTTTATTGAATGGGACATATGACTAATATGCATGTATAACATTTTACTAGCACTTTAGATGATACATCACAATTGCTTTCTATGAAAATAATCTCGAATATAAATACGAACACTTTCTATGAAAGTTCAAATAATCTATTCACGAGTTATATATAGTAGTCGAACCTAATAAGATGATTATTACAATTAGTAAGTAATAAGCCATAGATTTAGAATAAAAGAGTATGATGTGTTTGCATATATTATACCAACAAATGTATTGCAATCATAAGATTATTTCTCCATTGATTTGAGAAGTGGCCTAATATTTCTAACAATTAAATAATAATTTCAAATACTGTTAGTGGGAATAAAAATAAAGAATTGGATTTTTCTAAAAATATGAAATGGACATGTGCATGAATCATATTATTTGGGCATACAAAAAAGGGTGGTGGAGGAAAAGGGTTGCTATCCACCGTCAAAATGGCATATTCTCCATTTTCCGAACTGCCTTATCTCTATTAATTTGTCCTCACTTCTTTAATCACCTTTGGTGGTGGGTTGGATTTGTGAGGATGAGGGGTACTCCGACCCCACCCCACTCCACCCCACCCCACCCCACCTCACCTTTACTTTGTTTTTAGTCTACCTTTTTGAGTTAGTACACTATTTATTTTTCTCCCACAAATTATGTACATTTATGTAAACTTTGAGCAATTTGATTGCTTTGGGATATAACTATGTCGGTACCAAATAATCTTATATTATGGAAATAGGGCGGTGTAATGTTGGATGGGATAAAATCGAGGTATTTTGTCATCTTTAGATATAAGTTAATAAAATAATCTTATTTTATATATCGACTTGTTTATTCAACGTTTACCTTTTAAGTTAGTGGTGTGAGTTCAATTCGGGGGACGTTATTATAAACCGAATGAATCGATAGAAAAAAGAAAGTTATGGAGTTTACTCTAAATTGTTGAACTTTAAGTAATTTAATCATTTGAGTTATTGATTGCTTCAAGATATAACCTAACATGAATGTGTGTGTGTGTGTGTATATACTTAGTGGGGTGATCGTGTCACTTGGTTAATGTTAAAAATAAGTACATGTAAATTTGAGAAAAATTCATCTGTAAAAGTGGAAAATGCTCATAAGTTTGTTCGAGTTGGCTTACTTTTCATCTATTTTATATATATATATAGTTTTGATTCTTGATAAGAATATTTGGAATTCATTTAAATTTATTCCTATTTTTCTTCAACATTGACAAACACAGATGACTACATCCAACACACTACATGAACATACAGAAAATCTAGACAATCATTTGTCATGATTTATGAAATCAAGGTTTTAAACTTTTACCTCCTCTTTCCCTCTCTCGTCGCAACCACCACAACCCAACCCACCCAAAAAATAAATAAATAAAATTAAAAATAGAAAACAATCGACTGAAAATTAAATTAGCAACTATAATTTAAGATACAGCATTTTTCGTTTATCAAGAAACTACCATTTTGAAGGGGAAAAAAATCAACAAATGAACTATTAAATGCAAAACTAAAATTAATCAGCATAAAATGTGTGTGAAATCGAATTATATTTTGTGCAAACTTAACTTTCGACAACGAAACTTAAACATAAAGTTGTGAGACACATAACCATCGACAAATGTTGGTCATTGCTGGTATGATTATAATATATAAACTTCAAAACTTCCAAGAATAATAAAAAAGGCCACTTACATGACTCGTTTACAGAAGGCTTGGCCACCTTTCAGCTTGACCAGTCAACCAGAAAGCTCCTAATGAGAGCAGCATGCCACAAGCACTCTTCCAACCTCAATATTAAAGGGATTTCCACTAATTTCTTAAATGCAACAACCTATTAATCTAGATATACCTAACAGTAGCAAACAGAGGGATTATGCCTAGCATAAGCTGTAAGTAAACGCCTCAAAGCATTTCTTCCGTCCTCATCTAAAGCGGGATGGCCTGGAAATGTTCGAGGCAAATCCTGCATATATAGAAATAACCAGAATACGAAATTTGTTCACAAATAAGAATACCTAAATCCATTTCGACTGATACATTTATATATGTTCTTTTCATCTTTTTCTCTCTCTTTTTTCCTTACTAGGAGAATATCCTGACATCAGACAGTGCAATCCATAAAATTTGAAGACACTAACTTCAAACAGCAGCATAATAATTTTTTTTAAGTGCAACTCTGTAACTGGAAACGAATTGAATAATAAGCTATCAATTTAGATATTAGATGACAATTAAGACAGCACAAAGTCACCTGCAAGAAAATTTTTGTAATTAGCAATTCAAAGGTCTTAATCTGAGGTCAGAAGCTTATTGCAACTATTTGATGATGAATTAATGAAAACTCGGAGGTAGAAAATTCAATTAGGTAATTGTCAGCATCCCCTTGGATAATTATACCTCAGGCCAACGAATCTTCATTGTTGGCACATGCCTTCTCCTCATCTTCTTCTTCACTCTCTATGTAAAAACTCCGTTCTGATATTTCTTCATTTTCTTCTCAATTTCATTTTGAAAGTAAGTCGTACCTTACTATCAAATAAGAAACTATTCTCCAATTTTGACCCTTAAAAAATTATTCATTTTAAAAGTTTTTAGGTTTTAATGTTGTTGACAAACTTTTGACAAAACTATTGCTGTAAAAGAGTTTTTAAAAGTCAAAGTGTCAAGTGGTTAGTTAGAAATCTTTGGATTCGAGTATGAGACGAGGAAAAAGGAAAATCGTCGCAATTTCGCTAGCATATTGCCCAGTTGATGCTCAAGCTGTAAAAACAGAAGTTGCGTCGCCCGCCGTCGTCTGGACTTCGCTCGAACAGCGCATGTCGCTCGAGCAACAGTGTATCCCGAGAAAACCTAATTCATGTTTTTCAAGGTTTTTATCTGACTCATACTACCCAAAATCTCTTCACTATATATATGCACGCCTCCATTTGAAAAAGATGGTTGAACATTGAGAGAAACAAGAGATCATTCCTCTATATCATTCTTAGAGTTCAACCTTCATATTGATTTCATCAATGCATTGAAAAACATCAACTTCACATAAACCAAACACCAAAACACCTACTTCCATAACATCTGAGTTCTAAAAATCAAGAAAGGTAACTTGATTTTCTGGTTCTTGGAGAACGAGGAGTTCTCATTGATCCACAGGAGATAGACGAATTGAGAAGGCCGGGAATTGGTGCATGAACACACAATCCATGAAGACTTTTGTTATGGAACAAACAAGACACTAGAATTGCTCTGATATCAATTGTTATGAATTTGGATCGGGTGATAATGATGATAATTAAATAAATAAGAATAAAATAAATACAAAGATTTACGTGGAAACTCAATACTGGAAAAATCACAGGCAGAGGAGAAAAAATCAACTATAATCAATAGCAATTGTATTTACAAAATTTTAGTGCACTCAATTGAAATCTAAAGCTCTCAAGATATATGAATCTCTCTCTATTGTGTTCTGTTGTGTTAATTTCCATATAGTTTGTGCTATATATATATATATATATATATATATATATATATATATATGGGCCAAGACAGGTTTTTCTGGCCAGGTCTGTTTTCATTTTTGATGTGGTTTTAGACTCATATTCTTCTACAACTTGTTCTTTAGGGTTTATATATATATGGGTCGGAAAAGCCTATCAATGGACTAAATCAATTACAAACACCTACTAAATTTAAGCAATGTTCAAACTTAACAATAGGAAGTGGTTTTGTCATCATATCAGTACGATTATCCTTGGTATCAACCTTGCTCACTACAATATCACCACGAGCAATTACATCACACACAAAATGATACATCACATCAATGTACTTAGTCCTCTCGTGAAACACCTGATCATTAGTCAAGAAAATTGTACTCTAACTATCACAGAATATCGTAGACATCTACAAATCTTCACTGATTTCACCAATCAATCCTCTCAGCCATATAGCCTCCTTACTTGCTTCTATAATGGTCATGTATTCTGCTTCTATTGTAGACAAAGTTATTGTATTTTGCAAAGTAGCTTTCCAGCTGACAGCATAGCCTACAAAGGTTAACACATACCCTGTAAGTGATTACCTCTTATCAAGATCTCCAGCATAATCTGAATCTACATACCTAATGACTCCTGATAAGTGTAGTTTCTACACTTATTTGAGATCCTAAATGATGATATTTTACTATTTTTTAGATAAAATACTACCTAACTTGTGTTATATTTCATTTTATAGGTAAAACTCAATATTTGATGAAAAATTGGAGAGAATGATGCAAATATAGCAGAAAATGACTCAATTGTATCAAATACAAAGTTCGGGGACGGATATGTAAATACTCGAAATTTACATCGAGGTGAATATTTGAGAGTGTTATGCATCAACTGGATGAGAAAAGCAGCCAAATGGAAGAAATATAGTCCAAATATTATCACATATTAACTTTCAGCCGAAAAAATTATGCTTTGAATTTTCAAGCTCACATTGAGACCCAATTTTGGAATAGAAAACTTTCGAATTGGAAAACTGATATTTCTACAAGAGTTGTAGCCCTCCGAGTTCTCTTTCCAATGAATTTTGAATTACCTCAATCGGATATTGAGAGAGAGAGAGAGAGTTATGATAAAAATACTGAGAACTGTTTAGCTACCGAAAATTAGCCAAGGCGAGGGCGCTCACCTAGTTCCTACTAGGCGCGCCTTGAGCCAGAACGAGAAAAANAGATCTACTCAAGTGATGGACGAAAAAATGAGGTGGCCAGTAAAACGTCTTCAAATGGTAAGTGAAGTGCCAAATCAGCTCCACGTCAACAATTACCAAACACGCCTTTATCAAAATAAGAAATCAGACACGCATTTTTCCTTACAACTTCAATTGAAGATAAAATTCTTTCATTTGTAGTGAAATCAGAATCCCCCAAAATCGAGCCCCAAACCCTAAGGCTAAGTTTATTTGTATTGGATGGATGGTGAAACTACTTGATTTCTAGTCTTTAATTTAACACTTGTGATTTTTAGTTAAATCTTGCGTTGTGATTTTATTTACATGCTTGTTCATATTGTTTTAATGCTTGCGCACCATTAAGACAATAAGTTGCTTATTCGTAGTGTTGGAAAACTCACGTTAGGTAGAACACTGTATACGGAACACATGAAGAATAAATATTAGGAATAATATTTGTGAAGTGTGCGATCGTGTGGGATAATCCTATGTTTTAATGCATGTTTATCATATGAATGCGGATTAGGAATATGATCGTGTCGTGATCAACATAGGTTTATTATATTTTCGAAAAGAATAATAAATAAAAGTGGAATTATCGATCGTCACGAATGCAAGGATTGAATAAATATACACAAGTCAATTAGTGGATTCGAAAATCAAATACATTCATTCATATTTGATTTAAAAAACTACCATTTTATTGCTTTCGTAGTTTAGAACATAACTAAGTACAAATCAATCATATCTTATTATTGTTGCGAATTTAGGTATATCGAATACATTAGAATAAAGCCTTATTGCATGTGAGACGATAACTCACTCATCACAACTATTACTTGTACAACGAACCCGTACAATTGCGGGATAATTTTGCAACAAGTTTTTGGCGCCGTGGTCGGGGAATAACGTATTTAATTTTAGTTTAGTATTTTATATTAACTTCGATTTTCATTTTATTTTATTTTATTTATTTTTTATTGTTGATTTTGGCTACCCACCCTAATTTCTCTTATTTGATATTCTACCTAGATACCGTTCAGCAATGCATCTAAGATTTTGACGTGGCATGATAAAAATATTTTTGCAATGAATAATCTCGACATGGATGACGAGGAAGAAGATATCTATTGTGAATTCTGTTATGGGGTGCATTATACTGGAAACTGCGTGAATACATGCACTGAACCTTTTATGCTCAAACTCCTGCGGTTTAAACAATATTTAAGATATCAGAGACTTGCAATTGACACATCTATTGAAAGCTACATACCCGTGGACAAGTGTATTCCTTCCTATACGTTTGTAGAATTTGGTCATTCCATGTTGAACGATGAGGCAATTGTAAAATACTACACTGATCTTGCCAAGTTAAATGAAAACAAAATGTGTCTGGGAGATGGCATATTCCGGGTTGAATTTAAAAGATGGGGATACAATCCACTCGAAAAATTTGAAATAAAAGAGTTTACATCGCCCGTGGAATTAAATTGTGAATCGTCCATTCAACTCGAGAATATATCAATTATGGAAGACGAGAACAAAGACGATGAAATATCAATTACAAAGGAACAAAACGAAGAGGAGGCAATTAATGAAGAAGACATTAATCCACATTCTGTTGATTTCATTGATTGCTCTATCATTGAATTTGTAATTAAGCCCGAAGAAAAGGAAGAAGTCTACGTAGTTGAATTCAAATAGGAGGAGNGAGAAGGAAGAAGTCTACGTAGTTAAATTCAAATAGGAGGAGATAGGCATATCATATCACATTGGAGTGGGCAATGTTAAAATTTGTAGAAGCAATAAATGGTGGAGCAAAATCAGAAGAGGCAAATTGAGTAAGGCATCAAAAGTGTTCTTTAAAATTTCAAGATGTCGAAACAACAAAGTCAAACTAAAGATTTTAAACAAAGCACTTATTGGGAGGCAACCTAATTTTTCTTCCGTTTTATTTATTATACTTTCTAGTAATAAGATATTTTAGATTAGTTTTTTTTTTTTATTATTATTATTCAATTTTAGGGACTCATCATCCATACCATGTTTTTCCTTAAGTTTTCGATATGTTGTTGGTTTATTAGATGTTAGAACTAAGTAACACTTGTTCCAAATTTTTGAGCATTAATGCTTTATTTGATTGTGTAGGAATATGATGTTGTAGAACATTTAAACTAAAATTGACTAAGGAGCCAACAGAAGCAATATGAAGCTAGACATAGGATTATAAGCCATATCAGGGAAGTTTTTTCTTTATTTTCTTCCCCACCCCTTTATATGTGGATTTAGAAGTTAAGATATTGAGGACAATGTCTAGTTTAGTTTGAGGGTGGAAAACACGAGTTTTCATTTTTATTTTTATTTCATTTTTTTTATTTGTGTCATTTTTATATTTATGTGTTTTTGTGTACTTTTAATGCATTAGTTTACATATAAAAAAATTGAAATTTTAAAAATATTTTCTTTTTTTGTATTTGTGTGAGTTCGTTGGCCTGACTAGTGATGAAAAATATATTGAATCGTTAAATGATAAATGAATGGTGAATAAGTTACATGTTTAGATTATTTTTTACTTTTCAATGTGAAATTTTATATATATTGAGCACATGAATTAAGTTAAGCATTGTGTAGGAATGAATTGATTTCATAATTGGATAGGTTGAAATAGTGGACCATAGATGCTAAATCCAAAATCACTAAATGTACATTCTTAGACCAAATTTAGAATAGTTTGGGGGAGATTTCACTGATGTATGGAGATATTGAGATAAATAGGGATTCCATGTGTGAAATTAAAAATCTTGTGTGGATTGTCTAACGTCAATAGGATGCAATTTGGTAAAAATCTTAAATTAAAGGTTGGTTTACTTGGATAAGTGTTTAATGAGGGACATTGCACTAATCAAGGCATAAAAAAAAATATTTTATTTGAAAATTTCTCTTCGTAGCCTTTATGACTCGAGCAATTAAGC
>OU503056.1:20749057-20783695 GCA_912172775.2 Fraxinus pennsylvanica | reverse complement strand
GAACACATGAAAAATATATATTAGGAATAATACTTGTGAAGTGTGCGATCGTGTGTCTTAATCCTATATTTTAATGCATGTTTATCACATGAATGCGAACTAAGAATATGATCATGTCGTGATCAACATAGATTTATTATATTTTGGAAAAGAATAATAAATAAAAATGAAATTATCCATCGTCACGAATGCAAGGATTGAATAAATTATCACAAATTAAGAATTGAATTCTAGAGTAAATTAGTGGAATCGAAAATCCAATACATTAATCCATACTTGATTTAAAAACTACCATTTGATTGCTTTCGTAGTTTAGAGCATAACTAAGTACAAATCGATCATATCTTATTATTGTTGCGAATTTAGGTATATCGAATACACTAGAATAAAACCTTATTCCATGTGGTACAATAACTTACTCATCACAACTATTACTTGAACAAAATCAGTACACTTAACACCTAATTTATTCCCAAGAAAGATGCACTTTCTAGCCCTAGGCTCTAAATTTCCACTATCCACATGAGTATAAGTAGGACACTCAGAAATCTTTAAATCAGAATAACAAGAAGATTTACCAGACCATACCTCTTCTGGTACCTTTTTATCAATGGCAGCTGATTAACAAGAAAACAAGCTATAGTAGCAATTTCAACCCAAAAAGTCTTAAATAACCTAAAATTTAAAAGCATACAACGAACATTTTCCATCAAAATTCTATTCATTCGTTCTACCACAACATTCTGTTGAAGAGTTTCAGGAACTATCAAGTGTCTCAAGATGCCTTCAGCCCTGCAAAAGCTATTGAATTCATCTGAACAAAACTCCAACCCATAATCTGTGCGTAGACATTTCACCTGCTTTTCAATCTATTTTTCTACCAATGTTTTTCATTCCTTGAAAGTCCCAAATACATCATTCTTCTGCTTCAAGAAGAATACCCAAATATTTCAAGAGAAATCATCAATAACTGCCAACAAGTAATAATGGCCTCCTTTTGATGGTACCCGACCGGTCCCCAAAGATCTAAATGGATATATTCAAGTGTTCCCTTCGTGTTGTATCTTCCTTTCGTGAATCTGACTTTCTTCTGTTTCCAAAAGACACAATACTCATAAAAATTTATTTTGTTGGTATTCTACCCATTCCCCTTTTACTCAACCCATCTATGTCATTCTCATTCATATTCCCAAGTAGCATATGCCAAAGTTTTGTAATTTCTTCATCTGTCAAAGAAGAAGTTGAAACTATTGCATCCTCAATTACTGTGAAACCATGTAAAATGTACAACTGTGTAGAGTTTTTATGTCCCTTCATGATAACAAGAGCACCCTGGCTCACCTTCAAAACTCCACCTTCACTAGTGTATCTATAATCCTTTGAGTCAAGTGTACTCAAATATATGATATTCCGCTTCAGTTTTGAAACATGCCTTACATTTGTAATTGTTCTGATATCTCCATCGAACATTCTGATTCCGATTGTACCAACTCCGACAACTTTGCAATGCACGTTGTTTTCCATAATGACTGCACCTCTGGAAACTCCCTTATATGTTGAAAACTAGTCCCTGTTGGGACCATATGAAAAGTAGAAGCCAAAGCCGAGTCAAGAACACATTCCTCATATGGTTTGGAATCCATGTCTTCTCCACTTTACCCATCTTCCACAACATTAGAATCGGTTGTATTAACAAGTTGCTTCCTTTTCTTAGAAACACCAGTATCTTTATTTCCATGTCTTCTCAGCATATCTACATTTTGATCTGCCTATCATATTTCTACCAAAATTCCTATCTTGATTCCTCTCACTCACAACCAAGCCCTCGGCATGATTTTCAGATCCTCTAGCAAGATGCATCATCTTTTTCTTAGATAGTAAAGTATCATCGACCTCTTTCATGGTGATAATATCCCGATTATAGAGAATAGTATCTCCAAAAATCACATATGATGGCTGCAAAGAACACAACAACATCAACGCTAAGTCCTCTTCGTCATACTTAATTTCCAATGTCTCAAAATCGGCCGCGATTTCTTTGAACATAGTTAAGTGACCATCTAGTGAGGCACCTTCAGACATCCGGTGAGAATACAAGTGTTGTTTCAAGTGTAACTTGCTGGTCAATCTCTTTATCATGCAAAGTTGCTGAAAACTTCAACCACAATGCAGCGACACTTCTCTCCTTTAGAATATCCTGAAGAAATTGATTTGAAAATGTTAATGAATTTGAGATTGGATTTTCGATCCCTACATTGCTTTTTATCCTGCGTCTAAGTAGCAGACATCTTATCAAAATCAAGCAAAGCTTCCTCCAAATCCATCTGCACTAGAACCGCTTGCTTCTTCACTTGTCATAAGGTAAATCTCGTGTTTCTATCCAACAACGGGATGTCATACTTCAGTATCACCATACAGAACAATCAACCTCACTCTAATACCATTTGTTATGGAACAAACAAGATTAATTACTCTGACATCAATTGTTATGAATTTGGATCGAGGGATAATGACGATAATGAAATAAACAGAAGAAAATAAACACCAAGATTTACATGGAAACCCAATACGAAAAAAAATCACGTAAATCTTGGTGTTTATTTTCTTCTTGTTTATTTCATTATCGTCATTATCACTCGATCCAAATTCTTAACAATTAATATTAGAGCAATTCAGGTATCTTGTTTGTTTCATAACAGCTTTGGTGATTATAGTCAGGAGGTTAGAAAATACTAGAGTTAGTCGAGTCTGACAGTACTATAAGTTGATTCATTTATAGTGGATTGTTACTGGATTGGGCCTAGATTTTGTATCCATATATGAGTTTTCTCCGTCTACGATTTTCAAGTATTATTTATTTTTCAATAATTTATTATCTACGGCAATTCAACATAGAATAACAGAGCATGTGAATTTATCTGAATTAATTAATAACTGTGAGTCGTTGCATTTACTAATTGGTAAATTTAAATTCCGCACAAACACCTATTCACCTCCTTTAAGTGTTAGTTGGGTCGAACTCTGTTATTTCAAGTGATATCAGAGTCTTATTTCGATTCCTGACTCATATTTAATCTAGATGAGTCAGTATCTTTCCGTACCTTCATTTTTTTTTTACGGAAGCAATTATGCATATTGGAAGGTTAGGATGAGAGTATTCCTTAAATTTCTAGATGAGCGGATTTGGGTTAGTGTACAAAATGGTTGGACCGCCCCTTCCTCTACTGTTTCAGATGTGGTTACCCTGGCGGATATTTCTCTTTGGACTAAGGATGAACTAGTTGAGTGCAATTGGAATAGTAAAGGGCGTCATGCCATGTTTAAAGCGGTGTCTGCAGAAGAGTTTCGAAGAGTGTCGATGTGTGAAACTTCGAAAGAAGTTTGAGATATTTTAGAGACCATACACGATGGAACCAAAACCGTTAAGAACTTCAAGCTGCAGATGTTAACCACTAGGTTTGAAGAAATTATGATGAAGGACGATGAATTGTTCAATGAATTCTATGCGAAGCTGATGACATAGTGAACTCTAGTTTCAATCTAGGTGGAAAAATTCCCGAGTCTAAAATTGTTCGAAAAGTTCTTAAATCCTTACCTGAGAGGTTTAGACCTAAGATTACCGCAATTGAAGAAAGCAAGGATTTAGGCACGGTTAAGATAGAAGAACTTGTAGGATCCCTTCAAACTTATGAACTCACAATATCTCAACCTAAGAAGAACAAGTATTTAGCCTTGAACGCTGTTTGGGAAGAAAAGTATGATTCATCTGATTTGGAATCACTTAATGATGAGGAAATAGCTTACTTTATTAAGAATTTCCAAACAATGTTTAGAAATAAGAAGAAGACTAAAACGAGACATAGAGATGATTCCAATGAGTCTAAAAAGAGATCTAAATCTGTGAGATGTTATAAGTATCAAGGTTTGGCCACTATAGAAGTGAGTGCCCTAATGGTAAGAGAAATCGGGGTAAAGCTATAAATGCAACTCTCACTGATGATGAGTCTAGCTCAGATAATCAAAGTAAGATGTCTACACATGAGAAGAGTAGAAAGTTTATGGCCTTCACTTCTAGGATTAAAAGTGAATCTGATAAGGGCAATAAGAAGGTTGAAGAAGTAGATATTGGTGAGCAAACTGAGAAAAATTCTAAAGATGAGGATGAGATTCGTGAAGCTTATCGAAAATTATTTGATGAGAGTCTTAAGATAAAGAAAGTCAATAAAGTCGTATCGAAGAAAGTTAATGAACTTGAGACAGATAGAGAGAGAGAGAGAGAGAAAAAAAAAAAAAAAACTTATAGCTAACCTTCAGGATTCTACCAAAAATTTGAGTGAGCTGACCGTTGAGAATGAGAAATTAGAAATCCAGGTTAAAAACCTTCTGAGCGAACTCGAAGATTCCAAGTCTCAACTTCTTGCTTTCTCTAATGGATCTCAAAAATTGGACAGTCTTTTGAGGTTGACCAAGTTCGCTCGGAATAAAAGAGGTCTAAGATATAATCAGACCAATCATAATGTGGCTAGTACTTCCAAAACCATTTTTATCCCTACTACCAACCGGTCTACGTGTGTTCCTAATCCTGAACTCAAGAACAATGGTATTGTAGGACAGAAGCCTACAAGACAGTGTTGCACTTACCAACCTAGAAATAGATATCAACAACCACATAACTTTAGGTCTAGGTTTATCCCTACCTTTTTCAATTGTCATGAGTTAGGGCATATAAGACCTATGTGTCATAAATTCCTAAATCGAAATCAGAATTTCACTAGAGTTAAAAATCAGAATTTTTATAGTCAAATTGATTTCCTCACTAATCAAGTAAATCATTTGACTAAGTTAATGACACAGTTGACTCGAAATAAGTCTTCCACTAGACATGTTTGGGTGACAAAGAGTGATTTAAAAATTTTTGAAATTGATCACGGAACTCTTAAAGGTAAGAGCGTTTGTATACCGAATTGTACTTTTGATGTATGCTTATACTTTTTGATTGATTCATTCGTTATTGTATGTATCTCATTTTATTTTATTTTTTGTTTGATTTTACTTTTTAGATAGTTCGATTTTTTTATATAAATTTTTTTTTAAAAAAATTGAAAAATAAAAAAAAATTGATGAAAATTCTTTACCACTGGATGACATAAGATTTACTTTTACATGTATGTTGTGACCAAATATGAGTTTAATTGATATGATGTAGCATATTTTTTATTACTTTGTTTAGGTTTATGTGGAGTACTTAGTATAGGTTTATTCATGTGCAATCTGCACTGCACACACTATGATCTTGTGAATAAGTTTTGACCGCATGTGTGAGATTTGGGATGGTCATCATATGTTGGTAAGGTGACCATGAACATTGATTGAACTTAATTAGTATATCTAAACTCGAGTATATCCCCTTAAATAAAATAAAAATGTTTCATCTTATACTCTTATTCGAAACCTATTTGACTCGAGTAATTAAATTCGAACGGTTTCTCATAACCCGATGCCCTATGATCAACTAACTTGGAGTCATCAACCCAGAACTCATTACAGGGGTCATCTTAATCGCTTAATGGAGAATAGTCTACACATAAGATGTGAGAAATTGAAGAGAAAAATTATGAGTTTAAAAAGAAAATATAAATTGTGTGAAAATGTATATATGCTCTAAGTCGAGAGAAAAAAAGAATAATTTTACGTGAAAAATGAGTTTCGTTTAAAGGTCATAATATGTATTATTGGTTAACATTTCAATAGTAAGGGAATAAACTTAGTTAATAGTGACGTTTAGCATGTCATTTCACAAAAGTATAAGCTTTGGAGTCTTGATCACAAGAAATTAATGGCACTTAACACACATGAGTCACTTATACAATTTATTCCATTTAGATTTGAACTGAGTATGTGGAATAGTTTACTGATCATTGATTATACTTGTGCATGCTAGTAACTGCATCTTTGAGTTATTTATATATTGTTGTTACCTTTTTTATTTGTGACAAAAAGGGGGGAGAGATGATGAAGTATTTCAAATTTTAGTTTATTTTATAGTAGGTGGGAGATTTTTTTTGAAAGGGAGATGATATTTGAATGTTTAGTTATAATAAGTTTTGATGTTTGATGATATCAATGTTTAGTTTTGGTGTATTGGATTACATTGATATTGCATCTTAATTTAGCTAGTATGTTGTTGAATTTATGAATAATTGTCTCAAGTTCTTTTATTCCTGCTACTGTTTCACGTGTTTTTACACTTGATATTTGAGTTGTTTTTCATAAAACGTGTTGGACAAAGAAAAAGCAAAATTCAGCCGAGTCAGTTGGTTTTGGGTGTATTAGCTTGAATCTATTTGATTTGTAATATATGTTTTATCACATAATGTCAAAGGGGAAGTTTGTCAGGTTTTAAAGTTGTTTGTAATCTTTTGACAAAACTATTATTGTAAAAGAGTTTTTAAAAGTCAATTTGTCAAGTGGTTAGTTAGAAGTCCATGGGTTAAAGTATGGAACGAGGAGAAAAGAATAGCTACAATTTCCCTAGCCTATCGCCCAGTTAATGCTCTAGCGGTAAAAATAGAAGTTGCGTCGCCCACCGTCGCCAGGACTTCGCTCGAATGACACATCGTTTCTCACCTGTCGCACGAGTGATAGTATATCCAGGGAAAACCTAATTCACATTTTTCAAAGTTTTTATCCGACTATACTACCCAAAACCTCTTCACTATATATATGCACGCCTCCATTCGACAAAATATAGTTGAACATTGAGAGAAACAAGAGATTAATTCCTCCATATCATTCTTAGAGTTCAACCTTCATATTGATTTCATCATTGCATTTAAAAACATGAACTTCACATAAACCAAACACCAAAATACTTACTTCCATAACATCGTCAAAGTTCTGAAGATCAAAGAAGGTGACCGGATTTTCTAGTTGTTGGAGAACGAGGAGATCTCATTGATCCACAGAGATAGACAAATTCAAAAGGTCGGGAGTGGTACAGGAGCACGCAATCCAGGAATGATTTGGTGATTACAATCAGGAGGTTAGAAAGTACTGGAGTTAGTCGAGTCTGACAGTACTGTAAGTTGATTTGTTTATAGTGGATTGTTATTGGCTTGGACCTGAAGTTTTTACCTAGTTACGGGTTTTCTCCGTCAACAATTTTCAAGTATTTTTTATTTTTCAGTAATTTATTATCTGCTGCAATTCAACATAGGATAGTAGTGCATGGGAATTCATCTGGATTAATTAATAACTGTGATTTGTTGCACTTATTAATTGGTAAATTTAAATTCTGAACAAATACATATTCACCCCGTCTAGGTGTTAGTTGGGTCGAACTCCTTTATTTCAAAACTCACTAGTTTCTTATAAAATATAAGCTTATACTCTTATATATAAATTGGTGACAAGGTTAACTTGATGATTTCCACAAGTTGATCGACTCCACTCTCACCAAGAAAGAGAGTCTACTAATGAAAAAAAAAATATCATCAATTGTACTACAATGATTCTTTGATTCTTAAGAGAAATGTGCAAGGATTTGTAAAGAATCGGTCCTTAAAGAAGTTCAGCAAGAACATAGCCAACAGATTATACATCAAATGCCGTTGTGTATTCAATTACCCTAAATATTAGCTCAGGCGCCTTTCACATGTTCAACATAATGGATTATTTACCAAGAACAAATATAAGAAATATAAGAAATATTTGGTTCACCTTTCACATGTTCAACATAATGGATTATTTATTGTGTCACATCAATTTATTTTACTATGAGAAAAGCAGAAGATAGAAAAAACATATGTTCTGTTAAAACCTGCAAACGTATGAGATCGTTGATAAGTAATAGAAATCAATGAGTTTCGAGTTTATCATTCCCATGAGAAAAAAGGTCTAATATCTAGTTCAATAGCTTTTATCAAATTCGAAGTCATGTAATATCAAAAGAGATAATTTGTATGTTTTCTATACTAATCCTAAATTAAGAAAGCAAATAAAGTTTTTATCTACCATGTGTGTTTGTATTGGAATCTTGAATTTCCCTACTATCATTTAATTTAATTCTTAATTCATAATCTAGTAAATTCATGTATTTAAGACAATTGATAATTCACTTTCATTCAATTTTTTTTTAAAGATATATTAAATATATGTTTAACACGACCCGATCGTATTCCTAATCCGAATTCATATGAAAAATAAGTATTGATTCCCAGGATTTATCACACATGATAGCATATGTCATAGATATTATTCCTAATACCGATTGTTAATGTGTTGATTTTACCGCGTTCTACACTTATTGTGAGTATTCCTACACTACAACAAGCAAGTTATTATTTAATTAGTGATCAAGCAATCAAATAGTTCAATAGGAAATTGAATTAAAATAAACAAACAATAGGGTTCCTCATTCATTCAATATAAAGGAAAAACTATCATATCATCCTATTAATTAAATTATGCAATATAATATGGAAAAACATCACCTGAATCCAGAAAAGATGGAAGAAAGTAGAGAAATCAACTCGCGTATATTAAATGTTGATTTTGGTTGAATAAGCTTCAAGAATTTTGAATAATCCGCCTCTGTCTGATGATCAAGCTTCGTTCTTCGCCTCCAAAATATATAGAATGTAGAGATTTTTAGGTCTAGAGATCTCTCCCACGTTTTGGACGGCTTATGGTATATATAGAGTGCCGAAAAATTGCATACCAAAAATTTCTAAAACAAAATAAGGAAATACAATTTCTTCCCGAAATTTGAACCATTTGTACGCATGGTTCATTTGGTGGCACACACAATAGACTCCAAATAGCCTCGGTCAACCCAAATAAGATTAGAGTGTACACATGGCCTGCAGGCCTATGTGTACACATGGTATTGACATTTTTTGATCAAATTGTATATTGGTTCCTAAACTTTTCGAAGTGTGTATTTTGATCCTTTTCGACAATTTTTCATCATGTTGGCTTCTCTTCACCTCCAATTGTTTCTTGATATTCTTGAATTATTGTCTTGCAGTCCGACACAACTATTGAATTATTGCATTTTAGTTCCCATATTTTTATTTTGCCATTTTTCTGTATTTTTCGCTTGTTTTCTCCAATTCTTCATCAAAACATGAGTTTTACCTATTAGACACAATAATAGCACAAATTTAGCTATTCATCAAAAGAATTGCAAAATGTCATTATTTAAAGCCCCGAATAAGTATAAAATGCACTTATCAAACCCCAAAACTTGAACATTTGTTTGTCTTCAAACAAAATCATAATCTAACTTTAAAAAAACACACAAGCATGCAAAAATATTTAGCTAAATAACCTGACATTTTATCTCAAAATTAAAATGGTGATATTAAATCGAAGCACAACTTCAAAATCACAATACAGTAATCAAAGTCTACTTTGCTAATGCAAAGTCGACATGTGTACGCAAAGAATTAAGTATAGTATCATGAATTCATAAGTTGTTCCATTCCCGACCCTTAATAATCAAATATGTTCTTATCCCCACTCGTGAGACATACATCTCAAAAGTTGTCATTTTCACTCATTTCAAATGTGCGAACTAATGTCATTTTTCTCTGAACCAATTGATCAATTCGATTCGATTTTTGTAACATTGAAGAAGACAATTAGCTCTCTTTTTTTTTATGTAAAATAGAAGGTAATTCATCTTTTTTATGTTAACTTGAAGAATAATGATATTCATCATTTGCTGTGACAATCACAAGTTTAGTTGACACTTAACGTGATAAATTGTACAACGCGTTAAAATGAATCACAACCGCAGTGAACAATAAATCAACAAGCTCATAGCCACTATTCTTTATAGGAGAACCATGCAAGTTTGATAGAACCATTTAAAATACACCAAAATAAGAGATATACCTTCATAATTATTTTTTTAGTGTTTTATTTATAAAATAATTGTCTTGGTAGGAGCGAACTCGAATTGGAAATGAATGGTTCCAATTTAGTTACAATAATTCCATGGAACGAAATTGTTCCATTTATAAAATATCGAAAATTTAATCAGTAATTTCAATTTATAAAATAATGGGATCGAACCATCTGACCCCACGCCTAATATGAACCACATGAAAGTTCGAAAACAACATTGTCAGAAAAAATAAAAGTCGAGGAGGGAATTGCAAATTAGGATAAGTTTTGAAAAATGGCTGCCACCCCCAAACAAATTATCAGCAACATAACAATCGACGGATTATCGATGGAAGCGGGAACTCTCCTTCGCTATGTCCTTCCGTTAAACTTCCAACGACGTCGTCTCGCTTCTCGTCCCTCCTCTTTCCCGCGCTCCGCTAAGGCTTCTCTCAATTCTCAGGTTCAATTCAGCACACAATAATCACTGTATTATATCTTATTTTTGTGTTAATTGCAAAGTTTTACTGATATTTCTGGTGGAAAAATGAAGGGAGATTATAGAGGGCCGAAGCCAAAGAGGGAATGGGTGGCCGATTTGGTGTCTAAAAACGACGGCGTAGTACGGAGTTTACCTATATACGTCGGCGGAATATCTCTATTGGCTGTTCTTTTCAATCGTACAGTTTCTGGCATTGCTCCTGTTGCTGACGCCAGCAGGTAAGCATATGAAAATTCCATTATTTTTTCCTGTTGAAGAAATTTTTCTGCTTAAGAAAGAAACGAACAGAAATTAAATCTTATCCATGGTTTGATTTTAGTGGCAATGCATGATTAAGTTATATATGGGATTGTTGGATACTTAGTATGTGGTGAGGTTGAAGGTTGAATTTGATTAGTTTATGTGAAAAGGAAAGAAACTTTAGACAGGATGAAAGTGTTTATTAAGAATATTTGAATTAATAAAGGAAGAGAGAGTGCACTAAGGGCAAGAATTGGAGAATGGAATTATCAGCCTCAGCAAGAGCAATACTTGTAAGGTCAGACACTGATGTTTAGAGACAGGTGAGGTGCGATTGGAGGATATTTGTTTGAAATGGAAATGGATCGATGAGGATGTGAAAATGAGAGAAGGAAAGTTTGTTCCATGGAAACAGGTTCTTTTCATTTCCCATGTGCTTTTTGTCTTTGTTTTAAAGACTTGTTCTTGTGCTGGTTGAGTGATTTCAATAACTTGGCAGCTCATCAAGAATATCTTCTTTAGAATTAATCAAACAAACCAAGGATGTGGCATATTCAGGGAGATATGCATAGTAGTCCATCAACTGAATAACTTACAGAATTGGAGATAACATTTGGAATGTTGACCGGGGGAACAAGAAAATTATAAAATCATTCATCACCAAAAAATAATATTCAGGAACGCGTCCAATATTAATTTTAAAGAACTAGCAGCTGTGAATCTTCCCCTTCCCTATTTTCCATGAGATAATCTTTTGATAGAGTATAATGGCCCTTGTAAATCTAGAAGTACGTTTGCTCAGGTTTTTGGATGGTGGAGATGTATTTCTACTAGTTGATGATTGATGATTACCATAGGGACTGCTATAGTTTGAGAACATCTTTGATATCATCTTTACTTTTTTATTTCGAAATGCTAAGTGTTCCCATTTTCATTTTTCTGCAGTTCACAATCCAGAGCAGATCTATTGACACTTGGTTTGGGTGTAACTTGTATTTTAAATGGTCTTGTATGGCTTTCAATTAAACCAAAATCTATATCTGTGGTGAGGACGCTATATGTTCATTAATTGTTTTTCTCCCCATTTTTACCCCGATGTATTAGTTTCATTTTCTTTTTCTGCAGTTGCAGAATCTATTTTACGTTTACCCTTCAAATTTCAGGTAAATCCTGAAGGGGTGGAATGCCAAAGGATATTTTCTGATCTTCCTGATTCTGTCATTTCTGAGTTAATCTGGTATTGATCTTTTTACACAAAAAGTTCAAAGTAAAATATGTTTCTTAATTCGGTGAAAAATCGGTATAGTAGTGATCACTCCATTAGCTTATTCTCAGGGCATGGGAGTCTCTATCATATGCGACATGTTGCAGGTCTCTAGTTGTTATTTATGATGGAATCTGCATTTTGCAAATAGGATTTGCTGCTGCATCTTCCTCCGATGAAGGTGGAGCCATGGTTGTCGATGCCAACAAATTGGTGCTAGGTTCTCTTTATAATGGTGTCATAAAATCTGGATCACGTAAGATCCTTCCATAGTTTGATTTGCATACTAAGCCATACTCTTCTGAGGCTTTAGTTGCTGAGTAAATCTTGAAATTACAAAAAATTTCCATGAATATTTCAGAAAGTTACTTGGCCAATTTATCTCTATATCCTGGGAAGTCTGAGCTACCATTTCTACCTTCAAACACACAGGTAATTTTTCTAATCTGTCTATAAGTACAAACTAATTTGTTATATTATCTAATTACAGTTATTTATGTAATAGATATCTACTTTTGACATTGCTATTCAGTCTTAAGGCAGCACAATAAACAATAACATTTTAATTCCTAATTTTGTTTTCACATTCTCTACTTAGAACGCATCCATTCTATAGATTTTCGCAATCTCCATTTATGCATTTCATTATACATGACCTAATCTATTTACAGATGTAGATTCTTATGTTCTCATTCTTTTTATCCTATGGATATGCAAAATCTTTTGATGGGTTTATCCCCTTGTACCGAAAAGGGGGGTACCGAATTTTGTACCCCCACGCAATATTTTTCAGTTAGGGTTTATCCCCTTGTACCGAAAAGGGGGGTACCGAATTTTGTAGCCCCCTCACAAAAAACGTGGCCCCCACGTGTATTAAAAAAGTCGGCTCGTGGTCCCCACCTTTTGGTGTGAGTGGGGTGTAAAAGATTAGGTAAAATATGATGTACATGTAGCATAACCCTCTTTTGATTACATACACAAATCCATGCTCGCAGAGTAATTGCTGGGAAAATTATGATATTTTTAGGCTGTTATCTTGCAACCCCTTGGGGATAAAGGAATTGCTGTAGTCGGTGGTGACACAATAAGGGGATTTACATCTTCTGACCAGGTATCTTTCTGATGTATTTGTCTATCTGTGATGCATATTCATCACAGCATTCCTCTCTGTATCTACTTTGTATCTGAATGCATTTCCTTTTCAAATTTTGAATGACCAATGTTCTTTTATTTTATTTCTTCTGTTATTAATGAATTGGCTTGTAGAAACAGTTGTGTGCTTATTTTCCTTCATTTAATTCATAGCTAAATTTATTGTTCAAACCTGAATCTATACTCATTAACCATAAATTGTCATCTGATATCATGCTTGGTACAATTATTCTTGCCATCGTTAAAATTAATTTCCTAATGATGCTAACATCATCAGTTTCCTTTTTCATGTTTTGCAGGCATGGATCACATTAATTGGAGATAAGTTAGATGCTACACTTGCAAAGGTTGTGGACAGAATTCCATTGGCAGTGGAAGAAAGGAGTTGAAACCTTATTCCCATATCTGAAAACCTTTTGGTATATGATTCCTGAAGTCATTATTCAAGGTATTTCTTCACATTAATAGATTTCCTCCAATAATGTTTGTGTCTCGACTAATAATACATGCACAAGTAAAACAACACACTATAAACTAATTATTACGTATTGTTCAGATAACAACTATCTTAGTGCTTCAAATATCGATCCTAATAAAAGACAACGTTGTAATGATTCATAGGATGATTATTTTTGTTAAATCATGAGAAGCAAATCTAATTTTCAAGATTTGTGTTCATTCTATCATTTGAGAAAGATTTATTGCTAAGTCTTCATCATTATAAGGTGACAATGCATGAGAACAAAAGCTGTTTAGAAGATCATTTCATAATTGCATGGTCAAAAATGTACACATCCCTGTTTGCCTTGGTGATGGGAAATCTTATTAGAGTAATGCTACATGTATATAATAGTTTACATAATGGTCTATACAATTACAAGTGGCATTGATCGAAACCTTTAATTCAAATTTGACACTTTCACATCAACCACNTTTAATTCAAATCTGACACTTTCACATCAATCACAGGATTGTTGCCACATCACATTGTGTCAAAGATTGTGTACACTTATTATGTACACTTAGCATTTTCCATCTTATTATGTTCAGTAAATGTCATCTCACTTTGTGCTGTATTATTCAAGTCGTATTGAAATTTTGTCGAACTAGAAATGAAGCTTGGATTTGCTCCAGTTTGATCCTTTTCATTTTGGTGCCCAATAATTGCTTCCAGCAATAAAAAGCTACTCGAATTATCACCATCAGATTGCGACCTGCTGCAGGATTAAAGTGCAAGATTCGATTTGCCAGAAAATAAAATGAGACTGCAGTTGCATCACGGAAGAGGCTATTGACTGACCTGTCCAGCCCTCGAATCTATCATCCTTTCAAGAAATTTGTTTTAATTTTTATTTATTTTTATTTTTTTATGTAGAATCTTGCTTCCTTTTACACAACACTCAACATTGCTGTAGATATTGTTTTACAGGGGGGACATGGTTCAGGTTCTTTTTCTTATGAAATTGCAAATCTTTGTTCAAAAGTATTTTCTGTGGGAATATCTAATTATATTTGAATGAATGATCATCAACCCAGTTTATTCCCTGCTTTGTAAATCTTCAATACCAATTCGACTTTTCATTCTTGCGCCAAAATAGCTAGAAAATTGGTAATTTTCATAGTCCGTAAACGTCGATAACAAGGGTATAAATCGCTAAATTATTCATCAGCGCAAGTAGAAAGGGGAACAAATCGAGTTACATATATCATCAGAATTACAGCAGTACAACATTTCTATATCTAAATCTACGGCCTTTCTCATCTTTTGTATACAAAAACAAGAGGATCAGATACAAAGTATAAAATTAAACAATCAAGAAAAGAAAAATAATGAATGATCATAGGGTGAATTCCTCCTTTACACTAGGAGCTGATTTCAAGGCTACCATACCTAAATAGCAAGAGAGGAAGGCCTCTCCCAGGGCAACAAACCTGTTGAAACATCAACCAAATTGGTCAAAACAAAATCTCTCAACCCAGTGTCCCAAACCTCACAAAATTTGATTGGCCAATCAGGCGGTTCGATGGCATCCGTCCCTAACCCCGGTGCTCGGTCTCTTGAACCCTCATTTTGGTTTTGTTGCCAGTCAGCGACGTACGTAGCAACCCGTCTGTAAAACTTAGCTCGAAATACCTCCCACACTTGGTATTTATAATGATTAATTACTGCAGTGCTCTGATGTAAATTCAGATACTTGAATCCCTTCCTCAAGTGGAAATGGTGCACCACATTGAGGAGTGAGGTATCTAGCGCGTCTGGTCGAAGGATTGATTTATGCCTCTCGGGACTCTGAAGTCGACAAGTGTAACCTACTGTAACTCCCTTCGAGGGTGGAGAGTTCAACCCCGAGGGTCCAAAGCTGTGGCAAGAAGTTCTGATTTCAGCAATACTTCTTGACGATGACGAAACATTTGCTACTAAGGTGCTAAGTGAATTCTGCCCCGCGTAACCCAATTTCCTGAATCTTTTGTGTCTTGGTGTTGAATATGGAAAGTAGAAGAATTCGTCTACATCCATGAATGAAACCCAATTGCATTCATCCTTTGCTCTCAAAACACAATGCGAAAACCCTGCTTCTTGTGTCTTAATCCATGGCCATACGTGCCTAGTGACATTGTAGTCCTCTAGATCAAGTTCCCTAATAACCTCTTCAATACCATCATCACTATTGTTATCGTAAATGAACCACCTCTCCACTCCAAGCCAAGCATGGTACATGATCCACTCACGAAGGGCAGACGCCTGGTTCCACACCATTGTACACACACAAAGCTCGTACTTGCCCTCGCTCTTCTTCTTCTTCTTCTCCTCGGACTTGAAACCAGAAATCTTGGCCACAGAAGGCACAAGCGCACGCTCTTGAATTCGAGAACGACCATAGGGTATCATTCCAACAGTCACTCGTATTCCTCGTGCCTTAGCCGGATTAGCTTGTACGCTCCGTGGCAATGAACATCTCACAACCTCCTGAGCAGCTTTCAAAGCTTTCGTCCGCAGCATAAATCTCCCATCAGTTTCCCAACTCCCTAATCCGAAATGGCAACTGAATTGCCTCGGATTTGATTCTCTGTCCGACCTCAAATTCAATCCCTTCACAAACACCACAGCAGTATCCCCATCCAAACTAGCTGCATAAACCAAATTTTCCCAAGAATGAACGGTCTGATTATTCATCGATAACCCAGTATCTTCCTCCAAGACTCCATTTTTACCACTCCTCCCCAAATTTACAACAGTTGAATAATTCACAGATGGAAGTGGGCACCTCACAATCGACCTGAACTCATCATATTCATCTACAGAAAGCACATTTTGCTTAACCATAATACCCCTATACCTTTCTCCAGAACTCCAGTTACTACGACTTTCCAATACATTTTTACCACAATAAACACATTCCAATTCTTTAGCACTCTTCTTTATCAACCCATCTTTCTTTAAACTACTTACTAACAACAAAACATGATCAGGGAACAAAACCCGGTTCTCGATTTTCCATGGAAAAGTAAAAGAATCATCAAACTCTTGGATTCTTTTAGCAAGATTCGAACTAGAAGAAGCTAAGCTTGAAACCACTAAAACCGGGTGAAAGGCCGAAGAGTTTAAGGGAATCGTATAAGATATAAGATACAGAAACATAAAGAAGCTGAAGCACAATACAAAAGATCTTAGGGAAAACAAATATACCGAAGTATATGATGAATAATATGAGGGTCTTAATATACGTTTTCTCTTGCGTGAAGAATCCATTTAATTTCTAAGTGAAATTAATGCAAGAATTGGATCTGATTTAAGGTTAAGATTTAAGAATGTAGGAGAGAAATATTGTTTAAGGTTCAGATCTGGGCGTGCCGACAGTGGTGTGCTCTTTTTCTGGTAGTCGGGTAATTGCCGGAGAGAGAATAAAGAGAGGAGAAAAGTGTGGACGAGTTGGATTGGCTGGGTTTTTTTCTCAATTATTCTTTGTATAAGTTAATTATAAGTTTTTGTTGGTGTTGGACCAGTAGATATACCTGTCCAGTCCACACCACATAGTAAAACCTGATTCTTGCGTGAAATGAGGAATACAAGTTCACGAGGAAAAGAAAGCATGTCGTGACGAGACTAGTTAAGTTTGTTGTTTGATTCTTTGTACCAAGAAGGTTCGATTCGAAAAATGTGGGGTGCCTAGCCTGTTTGGACTGGTCTACCTTTGAAGGTCGAAGGTGTTTGATTTGACATTATAGCTCGCTCGCAGCATAGACCTATCTCAACTCGAACTGTCACAATGGCCAAGCAGCATAGGTCTAGGGTCATGCCATATTTTTTGTAAAGTACATTAGCAAGCTTTTTTAGTGGTAATAACAATCGCTTCAAACAATGAAAACAACAAAAGATGTGCTTCGAATCTCTGAAGTTTGATAGCACTACAAAAATCAATTACGAATTTCAATTTACTTGTGGTCCATATGAGTCAATTAAATTTGTTATCATTTTAGTTCCACTTGCCTGCTTAGGCCATGAAGGGGACTCGATGCAAATTAGTGACAACCATTGATGGGTTTGCAAACTAATTTAGACTAAGATCCAAAAAGAGTCGATAAAAATCGATCTGTTTTTGCAAGTTATTTTTGATATGGTTTAAAAGAAATTTTGGTTGTGTATAGCCATTTTTTTCCACATCATGCAAACGAGATCAAGAAATTAGGAGAAATGTAAACATCGACGAAAAAATAAATACTAAGACAAAAAAATCAAGAAATTAAGGGCGTGTTCGGTAGATATTAAAATTGAAAAACTAGCCGTTATTATTGACTTTTATTAGACGGGTGGGACTCAATAACGACTATATTTTCAATTTTAATTGAATTTTAAACTTGACCAAACATGCTCTAAAAGTAATGTACACACCTTAAAAGCAGTGTTGCACACAGACATAAAATGACTTACATAAGAAGCCAGAAATAACATAAACTAATTGTAATGTCAATAATACATTATTTAATTGTCCTCTTTTTCTCAATTAGGAGTCAGTTATCCTTCTAATCTCATTCCATTTGGAAGTGTAATCTGTAATTAATATTAATATTGTGATTGATTACCAACTACTAGTTTTTAATTGTTTTCTTTTATCGCCAGCTAAAGAAAACAAAAGGAAAGAAACAAAATTAATAGTTGCCATTATGGGAGACTCAAGAGTCAAGACCGGAGAGCTTTCCTCTATTTTGTCTAATTCTTTTATCTTAAAAATAGTAAAATACCACTTGTGAGCAAAGAGTTAATATATTCCATTTGAAGAATAAGATTCTATAATCGAGTCATGATCCTCGAATGTCGAAGGCATCATTGAGTTGATTTTGTAGTTCCTATAAAGTGCTTTTGATGGGTTCAGCTTGTAGAATTTCATCTATTACATCAGGGTTTATACTCGGGTATCCATAATGGCCAAGTAGCATATAACCATTGGCGGGTGAAAAAATAGTTTTTTCTATTAGCCAAAGATGAAATGACACTTGGATATTATGTACACTACGGTGTATACCCTGAAATACATGTAGAATAATCATTTCATCTTTAATCCAAATTGAGTTAATTATATATATATATATACGCAAAAATCTCGCAAGCGTACGAGTTCGTTGTACAAGTAATAATTGTGATGAGTGAATTATCGTCCCACGGGGAATAAGGCTCAATTTTAGAGTATTCAATATATCTAAATTCGCGAGTGTAACAAAAGATAGTTGGTTTGAATTTAATTACGTTCTATAACTACGAAAGCAATAAAAAATGGATTTAAATCAAATGAGGGAGAGTGTATTGAATTTCCAACTCCACTAATCAATTCTTAGTTTCAATTCTCAACCAGTAATAATTAATTCAATTCATGCATTTGCGACGATCGATAATTCCACTTTCATTTACTATTCTTTCCCAAGATATAATAAACCTATGATTGCCACGAGACGATCCTATTCCTAGTCCGAATTCATATGACAAGCATGCATTGACGTTTAGGATTATCAAACATGACCGCACACGCCATAAATATTATCCCTAATATTTATTGTCCGTGTGTTCCATAAACAGTGTTCGTCTTACCGTGAGTTTTCCAACACTACGAATAAGCAACTAATTGTCCTAATGGTGCGCAAACATTAAAACAATAAATTCATATATGTTTATGAAATCACAAAGCAAGAATTAAATTAAAAACACGTGGTCTCGAATTATAAAAACTAATAATCAAATAGCTTCATCATCCATCCAATACAAGGGAATTTAGCCAGCATATTATCAAGATTAAACACAAAGAAGTGGAACGACATCACCTAATATTCGATAAGTGATTAATTCCCCTGCCCAGCCGTGTCCGTCTTTTATTTTCTTCCAAAATTTGTTTCTGTCCGTATGTGAAAATGTAAATTCAGCAGCCACCGCCCACTATTGTACTCCCAAAGTTGCCGGCCACTTGTGAATTCTATATATTTCAGCCGCCACTTTATGTGTAACCTTGCTGCCTTGTATATGTATATATATAGATATAATATACAAAATTCAGCACAATGTTATCACAATTCAGCCCACTTTCCTGCCAGTTTTCAATCCATTTCAGCACCTTAATCAGCCCTTTAATCTGCCTTTAAGTCAGCCTCTAATCGCCCTTTAATTGTGTGTATAACTAATAAAATAGGGCAGCCACCAATTATGATTCCTTCTCAATTTTTTTCCACTTCTTTTCTGCCGGTTGGAGCCCCTTTCAATCCTCTATCCAGCAGCCCCTTTTCCTCTATATTCTGCTCAGCTAATCCCTTTAATTAAGCCCTTAATCCCCACCAATATGTGTATAAAGATGGAATAGGGCACCCACAATTCTGCTCAATTTCCTTTCAGCCGGCGCTTCTGCTATTTTTGTCTCCCCAATGTTTTCTGCCCGGCTGCTCTCTCCAATGTTTTCTGCCCGGCTGCTCTCTCGTTCTTCCTCCTCCGTCTCTGTATAAATATATATGCATATAAAGACACGCTAGGCCACTTGGTTTGGCCCATTTAGATTCAAGTTGGGCCCAATTAATGTGTATTTCTCCACTTTCTCCACTCTTTCGAATATAATGCAATTTAGTCCTCGTAATTTGACTTTTGCCATTTTTTCATTATTTTGCACTCTTTTCTCCTTTTCTTCATCAAACATTGAGTTTTATCTACAAGATACAATATAGCACAATTTAGGTTGTTTTTTGCTAGAAGAACAATAAAATTATATAGTTTTAAATCTCGAATAAGTGTAGAAAATACACTTATCAATATATTGTAATTTGTAAGGCACCAACATATCCATTACGTGTCCCACAACATCAGACGCATTTTAATACATAATACAAAACATGTGACTTGAAATTCCTTGGCCAAGGAATGTCAATTTGAATAAATCTGTGGCCCTGTACTTGCCAGGGGGACCATTGACTTTGTATGTGTAGCATGGTCCTGTCAATTTTTTGCTTGTCGTGGGAGAAGCTCATGTGATATCGGTTCAATGATTAATAATTAGAGAACTTAATTTAAATTAGAGCTGGCATTTGGTAGCCGAAAAGGTCTATTAAACCTATAAGCCATATTTAATTAAAACATCAAATTTTTAAACTTTTTAGGTTTGTTTTGAACTTATAATTAATCAAATCCGTATCCTTCTCATTCCCTGTGGATGCGCCTCATAATACGGGTAACTTCGAACAAAATGATAGGCTTTCTCCCCCTTTTTGCTCGTGCAAAGAAGAATATGTTGCCTGGAAAGTGACTCAAAATTTCTTCATTAATATTTAATCATAATTTTTGGATACATTTCGTTGACCTCAAAATTTGTCCAACCACAAAGTCTACTTAGTGTTGTCACGTCTCTATCCACCAATATAGCACCTACACGTTATGAAACCGTTAGAATGCAAAATTGATGCCTCGAAGGAGGTGCAAAAATCATCTGCACCTATCACGTTTGAATTTTTTTTTTATGTGATTTATATTTGTGTTTATCGAGTGCAATGTGAGATAAAGATTTCAACTTTCTGAATGGTTCTTTTTCTCTTGTTAGTTGCCAATGAGCGGATGGTCGACATGTCCCTATCACGTACTCGAAGTAGGTCTTTGAATGAGGTCACTTCCACACGTGTCTCTTACAAGGTAACCCAAGATAGCAATCGTCAGGGCACCAAATTGCTTGTCTGATCTCATCAAGTCATTAATCTTTCTTTATGTGGTGAGATAATGTGTGACATTTCGACAAGATTGCTTGACACCCGATTTGTCAAGATATCACGATATACAATGTCTATCACTAAATATTTGCACCAGAATATCTTCGACTCACCGTCCTGTGCTCATCAACTTGCAAGCTTCCCCCTCGGAAGTCGGACCCCATGGGGCTCTCTTAATGCCTAGGCATCTAGCCTAGACTCTTCGTCTTGTGGCTACGGCCTCAAACTTTGGAGTCTTTAGTGTCCGATGTTCCATAATCGATTTTAAACTTATATCATGCTTATTCCTTCCATAAGATTATGGAAACTTCATTACATCTTTTGAAGCTTCGTCATATAATGCTTAGCTCTTCGAAATGAAATGGTGTAGTACCAGCCCTTTTACTGAATGTCCGAACTACAATTAGATAATCATACTTCTTCCCCCAGCTCATCCTAATTAAGCCAACACTTTCTCCAGCTTACGCCCCCGTTTGGTGCACATTTTGAAGGTAAGAATGCATTTTTACTGTTGAGGTGATGGAGAATATGTGGTTGAAAAAAAAGGAAAAGTTATTGATGTGATGTAAAATATTATTTTATTGAAGAATGTGTAGTTAAAAATAAGTAGAAGAATAAAAATGAAAAAAATAATGTGGACCAAATACGTTTTTCTTACTTTTAAACAAAAAATGATATTTTTTTAAGTATAATCCACGCTATTGTCCGAATAACTAATTTCCTTATTTTTCAACTTACATCAATAAAAATAAATAAATAATTGTGTCGTATTAGAGGAGTGGGCTCAAGTGCTTACAATCAACGAGAGAGTAGAAAACAATTAAATCGTTAAATTATAACCTACCCTCTTCAATCATCTTACGTCCATGGCTGGCGGCCCACTCAAAACTAGTCTTCTATTTGAAGTAGTCTTCATGAGATCTTTGACACAAAACAAAAGACAGTTGGCATAACTATTTATTTAAAAAACTGACTTTAACTTATAAGTGATTTTTTATTAACTTAGCCAAACATAGTAAAAGACAGTTGTCTAATTCAACATAGTAAATATACCCAAAGATTCTAGTCGAATCCCTGGAAAATTAATTCTTTATCAAAGAATGATAGTTAACTGGTATTTTACCGAATGAGGTCCATGATCACAAGGCCGTTTCCACATGCATTAAACCTTTGAAGCAAAGAAAATTTCATTCTAACCCACTGCACGAAAAGAATTAATATAGGCGTTTGAGACACTCCATTAAGGCATCAGTGTGCTCCGGCTTCCCAACAGAGACCCGAACATAACCAGATAGTTCTTTATTATTGTAGTGACGAATCATCACAGCCATTTTCGCAAGGTCTTCCTGTAATAAGCAGCATTGCCAATGTGACTTATATTTTTCCCAAGTGAAGAGATGAAAACACAAAGCACAAGAGACAGCATACATGCAACATTTTTTTATTGTATTTCGATTTTATTTGATATAGTTTCTGAATTAAAAAGGAAATTCTGCATCTACAGTTTGGATTTAGAAATCAAGGCCAAGAGAATAACAAAAATAGAACACATAAATAAGCCAAAAGCAATACAGGTCCAGAACTCAATGGAATTAAGGGAAAACAAAAACATAATATATAAAGACCTACAAAAACCCCGAAAGCAAGGCAAAGTTTTGTACCTTCAACTTCTTAGCATCCATTCCAGATGTAACCTCGCAAAGAATGAAATTAGAATAGCTTGGATATGGATTGAGAAATGGTACTTCGTTCAAAAGTTTAAAGAGTCGATCCCTTTCTTGCACCAAAGCCACTTTAACATTCTGGAATAGATGGTGTAATAAGTAGTAACATTCAAAGTCAAAGATAGGTACTTTATGCACTATCAAGGTCCACAAACAAGAGGCAATTGCCAGACAAGTTTTTCTTATTGTACCTCTAGATACACGGGATTCTTCAAGGCCGCACATGCAGAAATTTCAGCAGCAACGGACACATTATATGGTTGTTTGGCCCTCCATAAATATTCAATAATGCTCAATGGAAATGCTCCATATCCAACTCGAATTCCCGCTAAACCTGAATCACCAGTTATTAATAATAAGCGTGAGTGATCTCAAATTCACACAAAAACGTACGATTTTACAAAAAATATGTCGGTCTGTTAAGGATGAGGATAGGATTAATTCAGAGGCAAGAACCTAATGAAGCTACCCATTAAAACTAAAGAATGAGCAACTATAAATAGAAGTGTTGGACTCGAAGTTGCTTCAAATTTTGATGTGAATTTGAGATGTGCATATTTAGTTCAGAGCTGACCAAGTTTAGGCCCTCTTTTNGAGGGGCCTCGGAGTAATTACGAGGGCCTCGGATTGGTAGCCAGGGCCTCGGAACTTCACATCTGAAGATAGAGTATGATATCCTGATCGAATCAAGCCGGTCCCACCGTCGTGACGTGACGCCACGTGTCCGTCCTGTTCTTTAACCCGTAACAATAGTAAAAGACAGTTGTCTAATTCAACATAGTAAATATACCCAAAGATTCTAGTCGAATCCCTGGAAAATTAATTCTTTATCAAAGAATGATAGTTAACTGGTATTTTACCGAATGAGGTCCTTGATCACAAGGCCGTTTCCACATGCATTAAACCTTTGAAGCAAAGAAAATTTCATTCTAACCCACTGCACGAAAACAATTAATATAGGCGTTTGAGACACTCCATTAAGGCATCAGTGTGCTCGGGCTTCCCAACAGAGACCCGAACATAACCAGATAGTTCTTTATTATTGTAGTGACGAATCATCACAGCCATTTTCGCAAGGTCTTCCTGTAATAAGCAGCATTGCCAATGTGACTTTTATATTTTTCCCAAGTGAAGAGATGAAAACACAAAGCACAAGAGACAGCATACATGCAACATTTTTTTCTTGTATTTCGATTTCATTTGATATAGTTTCTGAATTAAAAAGGAAATTCTGCATGTACAGTTTGGATTTAGAAATCAAGCCCAAGAGAATAACAAAAATAGAACACATAAATAAGCCAAAAGCAATACAGGTCCAGAACTTAATGGAATTAAGGGAAAACAAAAACATAATATATATAGACCAACAAGAACCCTGAAAGCAAGGCAAAGTTTTGTACCTTCAACTTCTTAGCATCCATTCCAGATGTAACCTCACAAAGAATGAAATTAGAATAGCTTGGATATGGATTGAGAAATGGTACTTCGTTCAAAAGTTTAAAGAGTCGATCCCTTTCTTGCACCAAAGCCACTTTAACATTCTGGAATAGATGGTGTAATAAGTAGTAACATCCAAAGTCAAAGATAGGTACTTTATGCACTCTCAAGGTCCACAAACAAGAGGCAATTGCCAGACAAGTTTTTCTTATTGTACCTCTAGATACATGGGATTCTTCAAGGCTGCACATGCAGAAATTTCAGCAGCAACGGACACATTATATGGTTGTTTGGCCCTCCATAAATATTCAATAATGCTCAATGGAAATGCTCCATATCCAACTCGAATTCCTGCTAAACCTGAATCACCGGGTATTAATAATAAGCGTGAGTGATCTCAAATTCACACAAACTGCATGCTAAAATGTTTTTTATACACGGTCTGTTAAGGATGAGGATAGGATTAATTCAGAGGCAAGAACCTAATGAAGCTACCCATTAAAACTAAAGAATGAGCAACTATAAATAGAAGTGTTGGACTCGAAGTTGCTTCAAATTTTGATGTGAATTTGAGATGTGCATATTTAGTTCAGAGCTGACCAAGTTTAGGCCCTCTTTTTGAGTTTAGTATCAGTTTCTTGAGGGTTCTTTACATTTCTGAATGCCATGAAATCTCTTAGGAACTTTGTAACTAAAATCAGTATAATATATTGCAAGATTAACTTGAATCACTAGGCTATTCTCAGAATATGTTTTGGATTCGTACAAGGAAATTGTTCTACTAAACAAGTCTTAGTAACTTAGTCTTATGGTTACTAAAGTGGAAAGTATGTACTAGATGGCATAGGGAAGTAGTTGGAGCATACATATGAGCCTGTAATCTTCCATGATCAATGTTAAACCCATAGCACGCTTAGCTCTTCCATAAAATTACAGTTTTAAATCCTTTGAATATTCATTTTCCATAATGTCAGCTCTTTGGAATAAAAAGGTACAGTACCAGCTCTTTTGCTGAATGTCCGAAGTACTATTAGATTCTCATACTTCTTCACCCAGCTCATCCTAGACTCAATTCCAGAAAATTCAATGTACGCTTCATCCAGCACAACCAATACAGGCAGAGCAAGTATTTTCAAAAGGGCTTCATCATTGATTATACTGTCAAACAAGAAAAAAATATACGTTGGAATATAAGAAACGTAAAAGGAAGACAAAATTTACATCCGTCCATAATAATAAAATGGAAAAAAAAAACTGCAAATTAGTAATTAAGCAACAAATTGATATAATTGCACAAGCCGCATATTCAATCAAAAATTTTGAACTTTGAAAGTCTCGTTACTCTGTACAACCACCCATAATCTACAATATGGACCATATAAAACAATTTGATTATTGTTCATGGAACTGTCTTCTTTACTATGAAGCATGGTATTATCGTATTAAAATAACTCAGATATTAATTATTAGAAACATAGTTGTAAGAATGTAGATGCAGTCACATATAACAACACTTCTCTTTTCCTACTCTGACTTTACACAACCATAGCTCATGATGTTATATGCCCTCATCTCATTCTACTTCTAGCTTTTTTGTCCTTTTTCTAATCGTTTTCAAGTTTTTTAAGATTTCACCTTGCAAGATCAAGCCATGTATCCATTCTACTGTAGTGAAAAATGTCCTTTTTTTAAGTCTCCATTACAGTATCATAAAAGCTACTAACCCTTATAAAGTGCCTATGGTCTGGGGTTGGACAGGGAGGGGGGAAACTTTTTGCTTGCACATTTTATTGTTAACAAATATGTTACTTTTAACTATTTTTCGATGGGTCAAATTTTTTAGATACATTCTAAAACTCAATTGCCAAGGTCCAAATTTATAGGAAATAAGACCTAGTTTGTTGTTATATTTAAAACTCAATTATAATTTCTGAAAAGGAACTGACTGGTATTCCTACGCATCGAACATGTTTCCTGTCCACTGGTAGTCAGTGCAAACAATAAGACGTATATAGCACAACATAATTGTTACTACTGAAAATCATATCATGTCAGAGCAGACACCTGAAACAATGTAGATACTAACTTCCCGTTTGGCCTCTATTACTCCTCATTAAATTATAATTCATTTTTTTCTATCTTCTTATCAACCACACATTCTCCAATAAAATAATATTATACGTAAACCCAAAAAAAATTCCTTCTTTTTGAACCACACATTCTCCAAAAAATTACTATTCCTCTAATTATAATGTTGAATAATGGAGGCCAAATGGGTGCTAAGAATATATTGACTCCGAATAGTTCATATCAACAAAAATGACTTGTCACTGAAATATGTAGCGTGTAATTAAAAAAAAAACTTGACAAAGAAAACCTGTAACAAATATGTCAAAATTAATGACCTGACATACAGTACTCAAAGCATGGTTTGAAATTTTAACAGCAGAAAACAAGAGAAAGGACCGAAATACAAATAGACTCATCGCATGATACCTCCCATCTGGATTATTAGGTGAAGTTAGGAATATGCACTTAGGTCTCTCCTGCTCAACAACTTCAGCAATCCGTTCTACATCCAAGCTGAAGTCTGACTTCCGAGACACTGCCAAAAGTGAGGATGATATTGAATGAGAACGAAACAGTTTGGCTCAAGTTGCCAAATCATATTTTGAGTTAAAAAATTTCTGCAAATCTACCTCAACATTTCTGTCTTGAGCCATTTTTTATTTTTGATTTATTACAACTGGTAAGATATTAGGCACGAGGCCAGAAAAATGAGAATGCCAAGGATAACTGAGGGGGAGGGACTTACATAATATATCAAAGAATCCACATAAAAGATGAAAATCAGCCTCAAATTAAGAACTTAAGGTAGATGAGATGTAAAATTGACCAAGCTTGTACCTACCCTTGATGACAAGTGCAGCATTAACAGCCGCATCAAACTCATACATCGTAAAGGTTGGTGGGCAGTCCACGATTTTGTCACCAGGATCCAATACGCATCTGCAGGCAAATCAAAAAAGACAGATACGTACAGATCAAACTTTGTAATATAAAGAAAATAAAAAAAATAAAGTTATGTGAAAATTTCGAAAAGCATAGTGCCCAAACCGCATAATCAAGTCAATCAATTCATCTGCACCACAGCCAGCAAGAATATATTCAGATTCAATGCCTGAATCTTCAGCAAGTGCTGCTCGTAAACTACGGCTTTCAGGGTCAGGATAAATATAAGGGAATCTCATGGACCCCAAAGCTTCTAAAACCTACAAGAAATTGAGATATTGTTATAAAAAAATGTGCAAAGAAAATTAAAACCAGCACAAGAGAGAGAATCCCATAGTAAGATATTGGTAATATTTGGTATCATCCATAAAAGAAGACTTTATGCAACATAAGCCTTGCCTCTGGTGGTGGACCGTACGGGTTTTCATTCGCATCAAGTTTTACGATATCTTCAGGCTTCCTACCAAGACGTGTAGACAATATCTGCACACATACCATCAACTTTTAGAAAGAAAATACAGAGCAACGTAATAATAAACCTGACAAATAGCATAGCCTTTAGAAAACGAAAATATTTCAAAGGGTAAATAGGAGCACAACAAGAATTCAACAGCTATAGGACATGGACAACAATGATAAGAAAATCAACTCATGGAGCTATCATAATTCAAGTAACAAGGAATTGAATGTTTACATTATAGTTCATTTCCTCAACAATAACATCTATAGGAACTTTAGAAGGGAAATCTAGCAAATATCAAAATGCATAAATTACAAGACATATCAGTAGGCAACATTAACAAAATCAAATCTTTTCTTTATGCCCACAATATTTTTGGTCTCCTATCTGCCCTTAGTAAGGATAAATAAAGCAACTGATGGAGGAAAAATTTCCATATATCTCATTCCAATGAAAAACACAGTTCAAGGGGAAAAAATTTAATTTTTTTTACTGTCTCCTTTTAATAAAAGTAACTTGTCTTACAATTGTACAAGTGTCTAAAATTGCTATTTCATGTTCAACAACACAAAGGAAATAAAGTAATGGTGGTAGGCATGAATTTAACACAAACGACAAACACATCAAAACATATGATATGACTGATTCGAAACCTGTAAATACTTCAAAAAGAGAAGAAAACAGAGTTAAGCCCCTGTTGCCCCATTATCTAATAACTCATTTTCAACCATACGTTGTCCGGATAAAATAATTTTACACTTATCCCAAAAATTTTCCCACATTTTAACCGCACATTCTCTAAAAAATAACTGTTACAAAACTCATTTCACTATAAAATAAAAGAGGCAAAACATTGGCCCGCCACGTGTCACGATTTCATATAGTTGTCAAAATTCAATTTTTTTTTTCACCGACTGCAACTACACCATCCCGATTGCCATACTTTCTGTCATTTCTTCACCCTCTTTTTCCTTTCCCAAATTTCACGCCCAACACCCTTTAATTCCTCCAGCCATCGTCGAGATTTGAGTTCCCGAAACCCTGGCAATACTACAACCAAGAATCTCACGAAAATGAGCGTCGGACTGGTCGTCTTCAGCAACGTTATGAAGGTGGCTATCGCCTCATTGCTTGGTATGTTTTTCACCCATCATCCCTCGATATACGTGTAGAATGTATATGTAGCTGTATTCGGATTTAGCCCTTCCATAATGTGCGGAAATTGATTTCAGTTTTGTTGGGTTTTTTTTCTTATGTTTAGAATTGTTTTGTAGGTTGTTGCAATTGAGTTTTGTTTGACTACAGAAATCTGTGAATTGGGCATGAAATTCTCAATTGTGTTTTGTTTAATTCCTGGAGTAATGAGTAAAAACATGAGTTTTGGTAAATATTTTATCTTATAGGAGTTTTGTCAACTGGTCTTGTGTAGAATTGGAAATAATAGATAGCAAAATGGAAAATCAAAACTTAGAGTTGATTTTTCTATATCTTGTTTGTTTCTGGTTTTACTTTTTCTTTCAAGCGTTTTTTGAAATTGGGTTATGAAGTATTTTTTTTCTTATTGATTATGGATCGTGTATTTGTTAGGGACCTGGAAAATTTGTATAAATGAATTGGAATGGGATAGTCTTTATCCTTAATTTGGTTTTTCTCCGGTGTCTTAGGTTTATGTTCTATTGTTATAGAAAAAGTGTGTAAAGTTAAAACAAGAAACTTCAAAAGAATGAAAAAGGGTGGAGAGAGTGGATACCGTTATGTCGAAGTAGTCTGAGTAAGTGTTTGGGCTCCACACACGGTGCTAACAAGAGTATTAACCATTTGATAAAACGTTCGATTAAGCAAAAAAAAATCGGGGCACCGTGTGGTGCGAAGACCCTCTTCGTGCCACACGAAGACAGATCTCGGTGTGCGCACGGAGACTCCGTGCAGTGCCATACGGAGACCTATCTCCGTGTGAGTGTTTGGGCCAGACACACGGTGCTAACAAGAGTATTAACTGATAAAATGTTGGATCTTGATAAAAAAAAAAAAGGACACCTTGTGGCACGGAGGCACGGAGAGGTGTTCCCGTACCACACGGAAACACCATGTCTCCGTGCTCACACAGAGACCTTCTCCGGTGCCCCGATTTTTTATTTTTTATATATATACAATGCTAAGTTTCAACTAACATTTTGAGATACATATTCTTTTATTAGCCTAATATTGTCCGGGAAATTAGAAACGTTGTGGAAAGTGGAAATAAGATGTTTTTTTTCCTTTCTTTTTTTTTATTGGATTAAGTTATAACTGTAATTTGTTGCAATGTGCTAATTGAAAACTATATTGTAATAAGATGTATGTAAAATTCTGTTTCTATAAAAAAATGATAAAAGTATAATATCAATGGAGACACCATGTCTCCGTGACACACAGAGAAAATCCCCAAGCACCACGAAGGGCACTACCTCAACCTTGCGACCTGACGGTCGATCCCGTTTCGAAGCGGCAAACCATTTGAATAACAACAATAAACAAATAAATAAATTATGAAAAAATATATTATCTCCAAATTTCCAAACTAATAGAAATCTCAGTATTTTCAATCTTTAACTTCTTGGCGATATATATGTTGTTTTTAGAAGTTGGTCCTCTTGTTAGATTACATAATTAAAAATGACACAAAAATAATAATCAAATTTCTCATTTTTAGAACTTTAAACTAATGTAATTAGGTTCCTAACATAAACAACTTGAATCTAAACAAATAACTAGCTAAAATGTGCCAAGCATGAGTAATTAACTCTTCATTTAAGCTCCTAAAACATTTACAACCTAATATAAAATAAAAGCATTAAATCATTGATTATATTTAGTTAAAAATACATTTATGACACAATTAATATCAAATCTTCATATGAAGAATCGAAAAGATATAAAGAATATAGACGACAATTGACTTCATTCGAATTACCTTATGAATATCTTTGATGCTTACAAATGAATTTCACTAAAATTTACATATATTTATTTTCGACATTAAATAACGTGCAACTAATGTGCATCGCACTTTAACCACGCTAGTTTGGATAAAAAAGGGGGCTCAAATATAGCCTTAAATGCTAAACCTCAAAGGGCAGAATCGGCTGATAGGGGGATAATTTGCGGAGATGAGGCCGAATAAACGAATCCCCCGTAACTGAGCATCCCAAATGCTGTTGACTCTCCTCTTTTACAGGCACGGAGGAGGCCATATATGTAATTCCACTCCTCTTTAGTTTTCCTTCGACTGAACAACAACTGGAACTAAGTCTGTGGCTGGTTCTATCAATGCAAAGTGATGAAGGAAAGCAGAAAAAATCAATCGCGCCCATTAATGGTAAATTCCTCTCGCTGCAATATTAATTTTATATTGTTTGAGCGGGGAAAAATGGAAATCCTAATTTTCTTTATTTGCCCTAAATTTGAAATGAGAAATTTACCTTGTACGAAAAAGCAGCAGAATCTGAACCCTGCAATACTGTGGGGGTTGGTAGCAGCCACCTTGCTAGAAGACAAAGATTCGATATTTTGCAGAAAATCTCCGTCAACGCGTCTATTTATGATATACATTTTCTACCTATTAACTCTCGCACAAAACCTCCTTGAAACTTCTCGTGCGGACTACAACTTTTTTTGTGTGTTAAAAGTCTCTACCGTCCAATTCTGTTAGTTTGATTGTTTGTCAAAAAAAAATTGCAGTTGTGGTCTCTCTTTTTTTTTTTCTTTTTTTGTAAATTACGCCAAAATCATTTAATTGCACACCCCGCCCCTTCTTCTTCCAGCCATGCACATCCCACCCCAATTGAGCAATCACACACTACCTCCACCACAATGACCACCAACAAGAAGAGATTTCTCGCGAGGATTAGGATGAAAATCAAAGAAGAAATCGCCCCTAGTTGGTCGCCAAATCATGAAGATTTTCTCCCTTATTTTGACAACATTTGGGATGCCATTATCGCAATACAAGGGAAAATTTCTCCCATGGTCTTTGAGATCCAAATCCGTTGGTTGTGTTGTGAATCAGGTTTGGATTCTGTTTTTGTGATGCTTGAGTGAGTAGCAAAAACATTAATGTTGAGTTGGGCAAGTTTGAAGGTGGCAAAATTGTTGGTGGGTCGTCTTGTTGCCCTTTTTAACATGTTTCTTGCAATGTATAAAGGTGTAAGGTGATTTATGCTCGGCCGGTTTGACCCATGTGACATGATTTTCAGTTCATGGCTAGTTTTTTAGGCATAGGCTTAGGCTCGAGTTTCGGCTTTGCACGAGCAACAACACGGGAGAAGGCGACGAGTGTTTTGGTGCTCTTCTAGTGCTCTAAGAGGGCTATTTTGTCTAGCTACCGACTTGGGGTTGGACATTGGAGGGAAGGTAGTAAAAAGAAGAGTGAGGAGCAATTCGGTCTTTCTACTTCTCATGGTAATGGGCGGTGGAAGTTACAGGATTTGCTGTTTTTCATGGTAGTTGGAGGTGGGATGTGGTGGAAGAGGGGAAGAAAATAAAGTTTTATATGTTTGGAGTTGTGGGTTGTGCAAATAAAAAAATTTGGTGTAATTTGCAAAAAGTAAAGAAAAAAATGGTTTGAAACCACAACTACAATTATTATTTTTATGTTTTTAACAGTCATATTACTAGAATTGGACGGTATATGGGTTTTTTGCACAAAAAGAGGTTGTATTTCGCACAAAAGGTTTCAAACGTGGAGTTTTCTACAATTTTCAATAGGTATGAGTATATTGAAAATGAAAACTTATTTAGAGGGTTTTCTGCTATTAGTCCATTCTCTTTCTTTTTCTTTCTCGTAATTAAATTGTAACGACCCGACCTCTCACCGGAGTCGTTATCTTACGTACTGTCCGTTCTGGGAGAGCCTAAACTCATCTTACCCCTCACGGCTTTCGACGAGTTGCCCAATTGGTACTAGGATTCCACTTAAATCTCTCATATGATGGAGGTCTTGGGTTCGAATTCTGGGGGACGCGTCAAAAAGCCGTGAGGGGTAAGATGGGCTTAGACTCTCCCAGAGCGGACAGTACGTAAGATAACGACTCCAGTGAGAGGTCGGGTCATTACAAATGGTATCAGAGCCCGGCCACCAGTCGGAAATCGGGAACTAAGTGCTATGCGGGACAAGTGCTACGCCATAGGGCGGGAGCCACCTCTTGAACCCGTAGGAGTCACCTCTAGAATCCCAACGTCTGGCAACGGATCCTCAGATGTATCAAGCGCGACGAGGACGTCGCGAGTCTAACAGGAGGTGATTGTAATACCCAGATCAGGAAAGTTTAAAAAGATTTGATAGGTACTACTCATATCAATAAGGTGCATCTTCTTTTNCCAAGATTCGAACCCAAGAACTCCATCATATGGGAGACTTAAGTTGTATACTGATACCAATTGAGCAACTATTGTAATACCCCTGCCGGGAAAGTTTAAAAGATTTGATAGGTACTACTCATATCAATAAGGTGCATCTTCTTTTCCGGAAGTCCATCGATAGAAACTCCACAGTTAAGCGTGCTTGACTTGGAGCAATTCTATGATGGGTGACCCCCTAAGAAGTTTTTTCGGGGAGCGTGCGAGTGAGGACAAAGTACGTCGTCAATCTAACGGCCGAGACAGCCCTTTAAGTGGGACCCGGGTCGTTACATAAATGGTTCAAATTATTTCATGGGATCTTTTTTCCAATTTGAGTATTTTTCTATGCATTTTAGTTTCTGTTTGACATGCTTTTGCTTTTGTTCTGTTTAGAAAAAAATTTTAATAATTTTAGATTAATTTTTTCTATAAGTTTTTTAGTTAGACTGAATATTTTTAAAAAATTATTCTATTTTTTAGTCCCAAAAAAAACTCTTGATTTTTCAAAACTCATGTCAAACAGGTACTAAATAAAAAGACTAAGAGCATGTTTGACTAGGCTGAAAATCCAATTAAAATTGAAAATATAGTCGTTATTGGGTCTCACTCGTCTAATAAAAGTCCAAAATAACGGTTAGTTTTTCAATTTTAATCCAATTTTAATTTCTACCGAACACGCCCTAAATTATAACGTGTCTTCAAGTTTGTGCTAGAGCCTAGAAACTCTAAATTTTAATTTTAAGTTCATAATTGACATTTTGGTTAACAAAAAGTGGTATTAAAATTTCAAATTTTCTGAAACCACATTACTCGTATCTCCTATCGACAATAACCTCTATAGATCTACCTAAAGATAGCCCGTTTGATGTGACTAAAATCAAAATTTTCATAAATTTTAATAAAAGCTGATGAAATGTGTAATTAAAAAATAATAATCACATAAAATGCGTGGTTAAAATAATCAAATAAGGACTATCTATCATTTGGATCTTCGTTAAAATGACCTAAAAGAAAACAACAATATAAAAGAAATATTATCGTACAAAACAACCAACTTCAAAATTCCTAACTCGGGTTATTTTCTAGAGAAGTATAGCAATAACGATGCGTGTATTATCTAGAAATTTAATAGCAACATCTTACGATCACATATTCCGTATACACATATAAAAACAAGTACATTTTCTAACCAAAACAAACTCTAAAAATCGCGACTAATTAATTAACTGAAAGGACGCTTACTGATCTAATTTAGGCAGCCAAAATTTGAAATAATGCCTCCTTAAAAATCAAGATCTTGCCTATGCATCATTCCTTTGGCTATCGAGCTTTGATATGTCAGCACTAAAAA
>OU503056.1:20657442-20686451 GCA_912172775.2 Fraxinus pennsylvanica | reverse complement strand
AAGTACCGCCTGAATCAAACAACCATCTCCAATTGAAAACCTCTCATTCAGATCTGCACCATCGACACTACCTCCACCCCGTCAGCCTCCAAAGAGAGTTTAAGTGATTCCTATGGTAAAACATAAGATACTACAATAGCCAAACAAGACTCTAAAACAGACAAAAAAAGTAAAAACCAAACTTGCCATAACCAACATCAACCAAAAACCTCAACAACGAATCCGGTAGTGGGCATGAACGATAGGCTACAAGAACCGAATCTGGGATGGGGACAATGACACTGGAAGATTCCCCGCCGATAAAATCCGACCGATTGACCTGGGCCTGCACAGAACTCGTCATAAACTGAAGCCCATCCATCCGCGCAGGCCAAAACACCCCCTCACCCAACACAACCGACAGGGAAGGAGGGGGAGGGGGGAGGCGGCAGGCGGTGGTAGTGGGAGGATGGAGAGAACGGCGTTGTGGAGAGATGTGAGAGAATGGAGAGAAATTGATAGATTTAGGGTTTGGATAGATAAAAATGATAAAAACCTGAAAAGTGTAAAAATAAAGTAAAAACCTGAATTTTTAAAACGTGAAACTAAACACTAGATTTATAATAATTTCCCTCATAGAGATCATGCCAAGGTTATCTTAATGCAAAAGTGGCCAGGTTTTGAAATAAGGCCGTGTAAGAAAATAGCTTTGTAAACAACGAGGATTTATCAAGAAATTGAAGAAATTCTAGCAATGAATTATTTTGTTATGACTGAAATATTTATTATGAGATTAAATAGAATTAGCGTACTATTTAACACAAAAAAAATATAATTATATTATAAAACAGTATTTTAGTTGAATCATATTTTAATTGTATATAAAGTTTATAATCTTTGTTTATTGTAACATTTATGTCGTTATTCAATGCATTCTTCCTTGTATTGATTAGTAAATCTCATCTCTAGTAATGGTTTTTTTTTTGTCCAAAAGGCTCATTAGGAGGACATGAAATAACTTATTTGTCCATCATATTTTTTTAAAATAATAATAAATGCAAAGTCCGATAAAATATTTTTCCTAATTATAAAGCATACGAATAGAACGTTTTGACAAAAATCATGATCAATAACGAGATCTGCTAATTAGTATAGGCCCTATAGGGTTAAAGAAAAGAATTAGTTGGAAAAAAAAAATATGAAAATGAGTGTTACAATGAGCCTCGTATGGCTCTCATCTCTAAAACTCATTTTTTAAATTTATTTTTAATCATATATTCTTTCAATAAAATAATTTTATATATAGAACCTGTTTGAGCTCTATCTTTTTTTTTTATTAAAATGTATTTGGAATAATAAAAAAAAGTGTGGTTAAAAAATCAGATTTTTTTTTGAATTTACGTGTAATATTTTTTTATTGAAAAATGTGTGATTGAAAATAAAAATAAAAAAATGTATTTTGAAAATAATGCACATTCTTCCTATAATCACTTCTCCCAAAATTTATTTCAAAAACATCTCTACGAAATAGAAGTTAAGAGGCACTAAAATATAAAAAATTGGTTTACAACCGATAAAATAGAGCATCAATTCACAAACATACCCTCCAAAACTCACAAATTTACCACCGCTGCCCCTACGAAATCCATGCCCTAATCACCTACACGCAGGACTCACCGTACTGGCTATACCCAGTTCCCGGTCGCCAAAATAACCCCCACAATTAAAAATAAAATAAAATAATGTTAAATAAAATATGACCCTCTCCTTCATAGTATATAACATATACACATTATATTCACACAAAAAGCTGAGTTTGTGTTTGTGTTTGTGTCAATCCCCATAATATAACAGCATAAGAATACACACTGATTCTCCCCCCCTCTCTCTCGTCGCTTATCTCAGAGAGAGAAACAAACTTCACAATTTGAATATTGGAATAAATATATACGTATATGATTTGTATACATACATTATTTTGCGCACAGGTGAAATAATTGCCTCTCTGGCTATTCTTTCATTCGTTGTTCATTCACAGAGGCTACTCGAGGACCTCTCGCGGTAAATCGCGAGCTTTTGTTTTACTTTTTTTGTTCAATATGCTTTTCGTGAAATTCAAGTAATGTGAATCTAGTGTTGTGTTTTTTTTTGTTGAATTGTAGGATTTGATGACATGATAACGTAATTTGAAGGTGATCTGTGTTAGAGGTATGGATTATGGTTAATTGTGCATGTTAGTTAAGTCTTAATCGTGGTTAATTAGATCTGTATCGTGAATGATTTTCGGTTAATTGAGTTTAATATTTTGATTAGATTTTTCATGACAGGATTATAGATTGTCGTTCTTTCATCTCTCAATTGAGTGATTTTTTATGATGATCTGTTGAAATTGAGGGGATTTTAGTAACAATAGTAACGGATTAAGCGTGAAAATATGAAGAGGTCTAGAGATGATGTGCACGAGAGTTCTCAGCTGCGCCCCGTTATCTCCTCTAGGGCTGAACCGTGAGTCTTTTATCTATTTACCTTCTTTCCTGAAATGGAATTTATGCTTTTCCCTCCCAGCTGAGCTTTTTTTTTATATGGTTGTACTATTTTTCAGTTAAAAGAGACTGCTTTAGTATACAATGAGATTAGGTTTACTTAATAATTCTTAAATTTTAGCATTCTTAGAATTTTTCTTATCCTTGAGCATCATGACCAGTATAGTAAATTTTGCGAAGGTTATAATCTGTCACTTATGTTTTTTTTTTTTTTGGCTATTTTTATATGTTTTGGTGTCAACATTCACCATCACGAATCATGCAAAGACAAGTTTTTATGGATTTCACATTTTGGAAATTTGTGTGCGATAATGATCACTTTATGTGTGTATAAAAGGAAAAATAGAAATCGTTCTCTGGTAATTATATAACTAAGATCCTGCAACATATAAACTGAGTCGTTATATTCTGGTTATTAGGATATTTTTCAGTTCTTGAAGTGGATACTTTCCAAGCTCGCATTTTGATTAGTCAATATGTTTATGAATGTATTATTATTGATTCAAAATTCATTTTGCGGCAATCAAGGTCTGGGCAAGGCCAGATGTCAAGTGTTAGTGGTGCACAGAGGCTAACGACGAATGATGCCTTGACATATCTCAAAGCTGTGAAGGATATTTTTCAAGACAAAAGGGACAAATATGATGAATTTCTTGAAGTCATGAAAGATTTCAAGTCACAAAGGTCAAATTTTGCTCTTTTTTTCTTGTTACTAACAGTTTCTGGTACTGAGGTTATTTTTATGATATGAGTGTAGAATTGATACGGCTGGTGTTATAGTGAGAGTCAAGGAATTATTTAAAGGGCATCGAGACTTAATTTTGGGTTTCAATACCTTTTTGCCGAAGGGATATGAAATCACCCTCGCATCGGAGGATGAACCACTTCTGAAAAAGAAGCCGGTAGAGTTCGAAGAAGCAATCAATTTTGTTAACAAAATCAAGGTGCAACTTGAAAAGCATTATGACGTTGCTGAACTTTGCATTCTCCATTTTTTAATGAGAATTTTAGTTCTGAAACAAGTTTTGAATATTTGCAGATTAGATTTCAAGGCCAGGATCATGTGTATAAAACTTTTCTTGACATTTTGAATATGTACAGAAACGAAAGTAAGTCAATAACTGAGGTTTATCAGGAGGTAAGTTTACTATGATTCCAAATGCTAGTCTTTTGTATGAAGTCTCTTCGAGCAGGAGTGATTTTTGACAGTTGTGATGGTTCACATTGTTTGTAGGTCGCCGCTCTTTTTCAGAACCATCCTGACCTTCTTGTGGAGTTCACTCATTTTCTACCTGATACTTCAGGTGCAGCCTCTTTTGATTATGCTCAGCCTGGTAGAAATCACATCCTACACCAGGATGATAGAAACTCTCCAATGACCGTGGCAAGGCTCATGCATGTTGAAAAGGTAGATTTCTCTGTGGTGATTTCCCAATTTCTCGTTTGTTAAAGATTGTTCATAATGTTTTTGCTTGATTCTCCCAGAAGCCTACAGCTTCTCATGCTGATCACGACCTCAATTTCGATCAGACTAATCCAGATCAGTTGAGATGTGCTGAAAAAGAAAAGGAAAGAAGAGAAGGCGGAGAAGAAATAGAGCTCGAACATGGTGATGGTTTTAATCAAAAAAGAAAATCTGGTCACACAGATGATTCTATGGCTGACCAGTTTAATCAAGGTAGGAAACATGCTGAAAAAAGTTGGTGTACACGATCAAATACACCTTCATATGATGATTGATTTGACTTAGAAAGTGGGTACTTGAATGTTATTTGTAAGTTTAAATGGACATCTTAATTCTTTCTTTTTGTTGTTGAAACATGTTATTTAAAGTAAAACAATTTAATTGAGGTTAAATTTATCAAAAATAATTTTGTTATATTTTCCAATTAGTTACAGCGTACTAACCTTTCTGTTCTAAAAAAAGAAAAAAAAAATGTCAAGTACTAATAGAATATGAATCGTCCAATTTCACATACTGTTATAGAATGATAGCTGTCTATGGAACTGTCAGGGATAGTTCTGTTCCGGTAATATGGTATACATGTGCTTAAACTAGTTTGAAGCAAATATTTTTAATCAACAAAATATGTCGGTGCAGGCATACAGGACCCAGTGTCAGCTTTCTGTGAGAAAGTGAAGGAAAGACTACAGAATCCTGATTCTTACGAGAAATTTTTGGATTGCCTGCGCTCCTATGACAGCAAGTTCGTCACAACGGCACAATTTCAGATGCTGGTGACCCTTTTTCGCCTTCCCTTGATCTTTTCTATTGCTTCAACTTATATTATATCATTCTCAAAAATTATACAGGCTTTGTTTGGCCCCATTTTCTAAAACTCATTTTTCACGCATTTCATGGAACCACAACTTTTATCAACTTTTCAATCACACTTTTCATCGATTTTTATCAAAATCTACTTAAAATCTAATTTTTAGCTAATCCAAGGCATAATAACATTGTTCAGATAATGCCTTCATAATCTTATTCTTATGTTCTGATATTTCAATATGTTACTGTGTTCTGAATATTAATATTGTTTCATTACTTTAATCAGTAAAAATACGCATTTAAACCTCCAGGGTAGCACTATCTGTGCTCAAATGTGCACTCTTAATGTAATATTCGGCAGCTACTGGTTAAAATGTATAGTACTCATTTATATGTACTGGTTAGGAACATGTGCATCGACAGTAGTTTTGTAATAACTTCGTCAAATTTTTTCGACACACGCAATTATGAAGAGAAAGTACGAAACAGTTAAATCTTTAAGAGATGGAATATCATACTATGAGCCTACCAATGTGACATGATAAACCAAATCTTTGCATTAAACTATAGCTCTAGTTGGTTTCCCTCATCTTCTTTGCCCTCATTGGCTTTTGGATATCCTTGGGTGCCTAAATTCATCACAAAGTATCAGTATGATTTCAACTGAGCAACCTTTTTTTCTAAAACTTAGTATATTCAATTTGATTTACATATCTTTCGGTACCAGTTGCTTCTGAATTGAATTTTACTGTGGCTTTGTAGTATGTTTACATCACTCTCATCCTAGTCCCTAAAGAGGAAAATTTCTCAAGGAAGTACCTACTCAATTCAACTCAACAAAGCCGAATCCAATACTTATTTGGGGTTGGCTATATCAATGCTCTTCTTGCACCACCCTATGTTACACTTAAATTATGTACATGTTTCTAATAGCCCAACATTTGTCTAATACAACATTGCTCCTATAGCTGTTCCTCTTAATATTACAGGACACATTGATCACGCCGTTAACTACTACCCTTTTAAAGTAGGTACTGATAGAGATGTGGCAAAATTCTGCAGCAGGCTGGTCTCCTATTCCGACATTAGCATTTCATTTTTACCTTGGTATTGAAAACGCGTTCAGTGTAAGCAAAATTTAGAATGTTCTTTTTCCCCAACGAAAACTCTTACAAAGACAAGAACTGTGGCATCGTGGAGCTCATGATATCTATCCTTATGCCCTGCCAAGTGCCAACTTCATTTCTCTAATATTATCAGAAAGTTCATAAAGTTAGAACTTGATGGCATGACTGGAATTGTCAGTATTAATTAGCATTTGTACGTATGCGAAAATTTCATTTTCCAGTACACAGTATTATGTAAGAATTCACAATATATCAATCTTTTCAATTAATGTAAGTATTACCAAGTATCCATTTATGGCTTCACGACCTTTAATATACAGTTATGGCATTCAATCTCATAATGCAAGAAATCCAAGAATTTCAACAAGCAATTGACAAATATGATGACGACTACATGCCTTGGGAGATTATGTATCTGTCGAAAGAGATGAGGACATCATACTTGTGGTATAGCATCGGGTGACCAAGTATGCGATCCTATCTGTGCAGATTTCCCAACAGCACCAATAAGAAGTATATTACAAATATGAGTTATGGCATTCAATCTCATATTGCAAGAAATTAGTGGAACTTTACAATTACACTACTATGGAGGAACCTCATTACTATAGGGAAGTCTACACAAAATAGAAGTTTTCAAGTTCTCAGATTCACACTATTAGTAACCTATTGTGAAAAGAGTATATTTCATAAAGCAGTCTTCCATTTCACCTGTGTCCCAAACTCCTCTTGATGAACTCAATAGAGCTTTGTGCCTTATCATATCCTTTCTTTAAATAAACATTTGAAACTAGCTGGAAGCCATGAAGCAGTTAGTTTAATTTCATTTTACATGCTTGGTAGGTTCACTAATCAGATGGACATTTTTATTCTGGCTAGGTGGCTAGTTTACTTGGAGCACATACAGACCTTATGGAAGAGTTCGAAGAATTTCGAACGTACTTTGAGAAGACTGGTTAGTTGCTTGTTGTTCAGTATTAACTGGTTGTGTGCTCTGGTTTTGCATATTCAGACTCTTGTTTAGGATTTTCCAGCAGAAGGTTTTATTTCCCTTTTTGGAAGTGAATGAAGTATTATAATTTAATCTTCATTTTGGGAACAAGACTTAATTTGTTGTGGTTTGTTGTTGTTGATAGTTTTGTATGTTTATGTTATATGAAAATAAATCTGGAGAAGAGTTACCATGTATGGGTACTATTCAAAATTTGAGCCTCTTCTTGGTTGCTTAAAAACATGGTTATGATGAGAGGAAGAAATTTCACTGATTTTAGCACACTGCAGGATGCCTGCGGAACAATAAACATATCTTCCGATCTCTAAAGGTTGATGAACGAGATGGAGACCGAGATCATGAGAGGGAAGATAGAGAAAAGAATAAACACCGTGACACCAGAGAAAGGGATAGATATGACAGGGGTGTTGCATTTACCAGTAAAGATGTCACAGGACAGAAAATGTCTATCTATACAAGTAAGGATAAGTATTTGGCAAAACCCATTCAAGAACTTGATCTCTCTAACTGTGAGAGCTGCACACCAAGCTATCGACTGCTTCCAAAAAATGTATGTTTACTTTTGTAAGTTCTGATTATCGGAGTTTTCCTGTAAAACATGTTTTTCACTCATTTTGGTGTTTTCCTAAGACAGTATCCAATTCCTTCGGTAAGCAACAGAACGGAAATTGGTAATGAAGTGCTGAATGATGAGTGGGTGTCTGTCACTTCAGGAAGCGAAGATTACTCTTTCAAACACATGCGCAAAAACCAATATGAAGAAAGCTTGTTTCGGTGTGAGGATGATAGGTTAGAACACTCTTGAAGCTTTCACCAGCACGAGTTTTAACCCTTCTCAAATTCATTCTATCTATCCCTCCCTTCTCTCAATTTGTTTTGTACTCTGTTGTTCCCCTTGGTTAACATTTTAAGTTTTTAATACCAGCCTTCTTAGTATTTTGATGCTTATGCAGCTTGGCTGGAATTATATTTTGTGTGCGTGTAATATCAAGCCTTTTTCCCTCCTCTCTTGCAACGTAGATTTATTGGAGTTTTGGTATGTTTCTGTGAATTAAAATTGGCAATTATTTATCTTTTCGTGATCCCAGGTTTGAACTTGACATGTTGTTAGAATCTGCGAATGTAACCACAAAGCATATAGAAGAACTCCTAGACATGTTCAATGATAATCAAATGAATACAGACAGTTCAATTCGCATTGAAGATCATTTAACAGGTATAGGCTGATGAATCCCAGATGACTCTTTGAAGTATTTATTTTAGGTGTCTGATTTTATGCTCATTTCTATGTTTTTCTATTCAGCTCTTGACCTGAGGTGCATTGAACGTTTATATGGTGACCATGGGCTCGATGTCATGGATGTATTGAGGAAGAATGCACCTATGGCCCTGCCAATTATATTAACTCGATTGAAGCAGAAACAAGAAGAGTGGGCAAGGTGTCGCTCTGATTTCAATAAAGTATGGGCTGAAATTTACTCAAAGAACTACCACAAATCACTCGACCATCGTAGCTTCTATTTCAAACAGCAGGATGCAAAGAGCTTGAGCACTAAAGGTAACTTGGGGTGGATATGATACTGATTTGCTACCATTTTATAATGTGCAAGTTGATGTTTTCTCTTCATTTGAGAAGTTTAATTAAATGATTGATATTGATATGCACATAATGGGGGCAGACACGTGTGTCTGTGTAAACAAAAAAAAAAACAGTGTTAACTATCCATATTCATCAGCATCTTATTTAAATTGTCTTAAGTGCATGCTTTTCCGTATATCTTCCTCGCATTCCCCAGTGGGTATCAGCTCCCAGTTTCCCACTGGTTTGAGCGATTCCAGTTTTATTTTTTTCACATTTCTCATTCTCTTCCACATTAGGCATCATCTAATTTGACTACGATCTCCAAATGTTGTCATCAATTCTCTTTACCTGTCTTTATAGCCCTACTGTCTCTTAGAAAAGCATCCCCTTTTCAGTTCTTTTTATAAATAAATTCTCATTTTAACTTATTGCTTGACAAGTTAGTTGGAATTATAAATTGCAGATTTTGGAACCGATTCCCCAAACAGTGATTTCTTCTGTTTTCTTGATTATAGATATAAAATATCTTGATTTAGAAAGTTGGCAGCATTTGTTTTAGGTGAATTATTATGATTTATGCAAATTTTGTATTAATTACAGGTTTTTCTCCATGTACTTAACTATTTGTATTAAAAATCAATATTTTCCGTTGAACTGAATTCATTTTATTTATATTGGTTTAGTGTGCTGCCTGTTTGGGAGTGATTTCATTTAAGGTTTATCTCAGTCCAGAAACCTTATGTTCTCTCTCTTCAAATTGTATAGAAGGGCTTAAAACTGTACTCAATGATATTGACCTTTGTCGGGTTGTGCTTTTAAAATTTTTGTTACTTTTTTTTCCTTGCATTATGCTGCAACCGTATATTTGACATGTTTTCTGTCCATTATAACAACGTGGCTTCTGCTGAAATGCAACTCTTCCTGATTATCTGTGTATACATGGAGCTTTGGTTCAGGTTCTTTAGTGTTCAAATAAAATAAAATCAAAAGATGATAGACGCTGTGAACTCCCGAGATCCTCTCATCACAATCGTGTCTAAATGTATACAGAGGAGCACATACATTTTCTTCTAGCAATTGAAATGTCCCAAGAATCTATTTCTATTTCAGATTGATCCATTAAATGATTCATATTGTCTTTAAGAAGCAGATTTGAACGCATGAAATAATAAAATCCTCATTTGAACAGATGTATCAGAGATTTCATATAAAATTGATTGCTAATAAAAATTTAGAATCTCTGCTAACACTTCTTATTTTGAGGTAGTTGACTTTTAACCTTGTGTGAAAATTGGGGATAGCTCCTTGATTTTTTGTATGTTTGATTAGGAAATTTGTCTGATGCATGTTTGCATTTCTTTTGTTCTTTTTTATTTTTTGAAACTGTTTGAACTTATATGGTCATGGAACACACAATATGGTACTTTGATGCAAGCTGTCAACACAAGATATTAGTTGACTTTTTAAATTTTAAATTTTGTTGCACTTTAAGGTGGTTTTGGAGGCGACATGACTAGATTAAAAATATATAGCATTGAAAATCAAAGTAGCTGAAATCTGAGATCATTCTCAAGATAGACTGTGTGGATACTGCTGAAACATAGCTTTCGTATGTTTTCATTTTATTTTTTTTCTTCCTGCCTTTCTCAAACAAGTAATAAATTTTTATTTACCTCTCTCCATCCAGTGCTGCTGGCTGAGATCAAGGAGATCAGTGAGAAGAATGACAAAGAAGATGAATTGCTTCTATCTATTGGTGCTCATAATAGACAACTTAATAAACCTCACATGGAGTTTGAGTATACTGATCTGGACATCCACGAAGATCTATATCAGCTCATCAAATATTCTTGTAAAGAAGTTTGTACCCCTGAACAGTGTCAAAAAGTCATGAGGATCTGGACAACATTCCTTGAACAAGTGCTTGGTATTCCTCTCCGTACTCAGGGTGCAGAGGACACTGACGATGTTGTGAAGGCTAACAATCATGTTGCCAAAATTGGTGAAAGGGATGGAAGTCCAGATGATGAAGCTGCTTCAGTAAGTTGTAAACCATCAAATGTTCCCAGAACTGAGGGTGAAAACATTCCATCTTCTAGTTCCAGAAGAGCGCCGGTGTCAATCAGTGATAACGGTTTTAAAAGCAATGGTTCTCATGATGATGTTGCTTGTGAGAGTGATATATTATGCAACACGCCCCAATGTGGATTAATGCATACAGCTGACCATGTGATACCAGCTGCAGCTGGGACCAGAAAACAAGCAACTTGCTTAGAGCAAGACACTCCAATTGCTGCTGGAGCAGAGAGTGTCAATAAGGAAAATGCTTCAGATTCACACCGTGGTCTGATTAATATTTTTCTCTTTTCTGTCTTCATATCTAGTTATTCTTTGCTTTCGATCTCCTTTTCCAAATTCTGCAGTTGAAATTCTGATATATATTTTCTGTTTCTAGTTCTTTTTGCTTCTCCTTCAAGGGTTGACCGTGCCAATGAGGGTTGTGGGAAAGAGATGATGCCTAGTGAAGAATCACAGGTATATTTAGAGTTACTGGATATATTGACCGTTGATATTTTCATCGTGTTAATCACCTCTCTCTATGCTTTCAGTTTGCATGTTTATAGTTTTTCATTATCTTTTCCTTGGAAAAATTTGAACTTCCATTTAGGTTTATCGAGTAACATTATTTTCTGTGCCGTTGCATAAATAGATGCCTATGTTTCAAAAGACCAGAAGCTTAATCCTTTATTTGCAAGTTTACTTGCTTAGCCTTGCAGCTTGTACTGTGTTGAAACCCTTTTTTTTTATCTGTATACATGCAAGCTTTTTATAGTTTTTCATTATTTTCTGTGCCGTTGCATAAATAGATGCCTATGTTTCAAAAGACCAGAAGCTTAATCCTCTATTTGCAAGTTTACTTGCTTAGCCTTGCAGCTTGTACTGTGTTGAAACTTTTTTTTTTAATCTGTAAACATGCAAGCTGTTAAATTTAAACTTCATATCGTGTGATTTTTATTTTTAATTCAAAACATAACTTCAGGGGATGGGCAGCAATTATTTTTTTACAAAGAGAATTAGTAATGTCAAGAAGCTAATAGCCCAAACATTGTTTGGCATTCATCTCATGGTGCTGTTTTTAAGGGTGAAAAAGGTATGAGTCACTGGGTACAGAATGCTGAAACTCTGTTACAATGGACATGGGATTTACTACATACACACTCAGAACTCATGCCTAATTGTATGGGATCAGACATTTATGATTAAAACCATTAATATCTATTCCTCTGTTATTACATAGTGAGCTTCATTACAGACCGCGTATGTTGATAGAGTAGGCAGTTTGAAACAGACGTTTGATTTGGGAGTGCTTGTTTATCTTCCCCTTTGAATCAAACAAACTCCTGGTGAGCCTGGAAAAATGAAGGAGAAAAAAAGGAAACGCATCCCTAAAATGGAGAAATATTTTTTTATTTGAAACCCAAAACAGTAACTATCATGGAACATGTTGTTTTTATCTCAATGAATGTAACTTCATCATAACTTCATAGTTGACTTGATTGGTTTCTGTTAGTTCAGATGCCAAAGTTATGTAGATTCATGGATGTTGCCAATTAAATCTGAGGCTGATCTCTTATGAACATTGGGAATTTGAGATTCTGCCTTTGGGCTTATTCTGAACCTGTTCTCCCTCACTTTTCAAAAGCATTTTTGTGATACTCATTTGATGCTTCAGGGTGGTGTCTCTAGAAGACCAACTTCATCTTCAGTTGCAATAGTGCCCAAAGATATCAAAGCTCAGACGTGTCGTGAAGAATCTGAAGCTCGCTGTAAAAGTGAACGAGAAGATGGTGAATTATCTCCCAGTGGAGATCTTGAGGAGAATAATCTTACAACTGTTCTTAATGCTGGCTCTGAACCTATACATACTAATAAATGTGATGTTAGCAAGCAGAGAAATGGAAAAGAAGAAACTTGTTGTGAAGAGACCGGAGGTGGAAACGATGCTGATGCTGATGACGAAGGCGAGGAAAGTGCCGAAGGGTCATCAGACGGTGAGAATGCCTCTGAAAATGGTAATGTTTTAGGAGGTGAATATGCTGATGGAGAAGATTGCTCCCCAGAAGAGCCCGATGAAGATGTGGACCATGATGAGAACAATAACAAGGCGGAGAGTGAAGTCGAGGCAGAAGGCATGGCCGACACCCATGAGACTGAAGGAGTGGTGCCGTTTTCTGGACGATTTCTGCAGACTGTTAAGCCTCTTACAAAGAAAATTCCTCTGTCGGTTGATGGGAAGGAAAAAAATTCTCGTATTTTTTATGGAAATGATTCCTACTATGTGCTTTTCAGGCTTCACCAGGTATAAAATATTATTGAATTATTGGGATTTCATTTAAGAACATTTCCAGGATCATCTTAACAAAAAATATCCTTGACAGATGTTGTACGAAAGAATACAGAAGGCCAAGTTGCACTCTTCGTCTCCTGAAAATAAATGGAGGTTGTTGAATGATGTAAATCCAACAGATACTTATGCTAGGTAGTCTGTCTACACTTTTATGCATGTCTCTGTGTTTTGTCTTAGTATAAATCTTATATAATAAGCACTTTGTATAAACTTGAAGCCCTTGTAATCTGGTACAGATTTAAGGATGCTCTTTACAGTCTGCTTAATGGTTCCTCTGATAACACAAAGTTTGAAGATGACTGTCGAGCTATTATAGGAGCTCACTCATACCTTCTTTTTACATTTGACAAGCTGATTTATAAACTCATTAAACAGGTGAGCTAAGATCCGTGTTTTTCGCAGGTTTGTTTCTGTAATTTCTGCAGCTTGACCTAAAAATTAATTCACACGGTATTTTCTGCAGTTACAAATAATTGCTATCGAAGAGATGGACAACAAACTTCTCCAATTATATGCATATGAAAGATCAAGAAATCCTGAAAAATTTTCTGATGCAGTTTATTGGGAAAATGCACATTTTCTTCTCCATGACGATAGCTTGTATCGAATACAATGTGTAGGTTAACGTTGTTGCTTGCCATTTTTTGTTCGAAATATCAGTAATGTAAATACATTATTTCCACTGCAAAATATGCCTAATACATGATATCTACTCATTCCATTGCAGTTTTCATCTCCAGCGCGTTTATCCATTCAGCTTGTGGACAATGAGCATGATAAACCTGAAGTGACTGCTGTCTCCATGGACCCAAAATTTGCAGCTTATTTGAATAATGACCTCCTCTCAGTTGTTCCTGAGAGGAAGGAGAAACCCGGGGTATTCTTGAAGAGGTATTGTTTAATGGAGAAAATTATTTGATAATTTTGAGTTACCAAGTGATTGATTATGGCTAAAATTTGCAGAAATAAAAGGAAACTTGCATGTGGAGATGAAATATCTGCTACTTGCAAAGCCATGGAAGGACTAATAATCTCTAATGGCCTAGAATGTAAGGTGGCTTGCAATTCACTGAAGGTAATTTGATTCAGTAAGATAGTGTTTAGTACACAATACTGGACACGCATATACCATATTTTAACTGTTTATCGTGCAAGCTAAATTCCTGGAATGTTTTGCTAAATGTCATAGGCTGCTTATGTTTTTGACACTGAAGACTTCTTGTTTCGTACAAGAAAGAGGAGGAAACCTTCACATCCGAATGGTTCGTGCAGCAGAGCTTCCGATGGTGGCAGAGTTAGACGATTTCACAAGTTGCTGTTTAGTTAGTAATAGGCATTTTTCTGCTGCTCAACAAAGATAGGTACTCGTTCAAACTTCTCATGGCACAATTATCTGATGCCATGGCTCAGTTGAACTTGAATAATCATACAGTTTATGTGATGCTCAAGTCTCCCACTGTTTAAAAAACCAACCTTCTGACATTGTGCTTCTGAAGTTCATAGTGGAAAATTGGTTGCGATTGAATTGCAGGTTGAGGAAATAACGAGTAGTCAAATCCGGGAGTAGGTGAACTTTCTGGAACTATTGTGTTTTGTGTTTCTCCAATCCTGTTAAATAAAGGTAACGAAAGGAGATACCGGCACATGAGATTCAGGACAGTTCTTATCCTCAGGTGTGTAGATTTAGTTTAATTTGTAATTTAAAAATATTTGTTCACTTTTCATACACTTTCCTCCTATTGCAGTTCATTTACTCTTTCTATACGTTTTGTATGATGCATTTGGGACATTGTTCTCTTCGCATGGATTCGAGTTTTTTCTGTAGAGAATTGTGACCTACGCTCCAATCTGTTGAATTTTTTAAAAAACCAATAAACCAAAAACCCCGTTTATAAAACACCTGGATAAAATCTAACCAACTGGAAGTTCAGGCAAAATTCAGATGAACCAATCGCGGGTTGACTCAGATGAATATCTTACTATGAAATTATTGGTATAGTTTCTATTCTTATATTAATTAAAATTAACTTTGACTTCCGATTTGACCATAGACGATATTTCTCGAATCAACGACCGATCCAGATTTTAAAAAAATTATTGCAATCAGAGTTGCGAAATGGAGCGGCATAAGCAGAATAGTTAACAAAATTACTGGTGTTCTATCAAATAATAATTGATAACTGAAATGTGCTCAACCATTTCATCCAGTTGAACTGATCTCATAGCACTTTCGCCTCAATCACATTCCCTAAATAGTGAAAAAATGACTAAAATGGGGCTGGCCGGAGACAGATTTACTTGCTACTGTTGTCTGCAATTATCTCCGATAACAAGCCCTGACCAAAAAGGTACAGAAATTGCTGCAAACATGAAAATAGCAATATTAGACTCTTCATACGTAACGAAAATTTGCCCATCTGAGCTTTATTTGTACATTTATACGTGTCTGGTATGGAAGTAAAATTTCTTCATTTTTTAATATTATCTAATATTAATCAGCACACCTTTCCAAATATGTGGTAACTGCATATCTGGCCAAGCTTACAAAATTGGAGTTTTCAAATAAATAACTATATTGGAAGTTAAAATTTGAAATAAGCAAGGTAATCTTACCTTCTGTTTTCAATTATAACCAAAAAAAAAAACATATTCAAACAAGCATGTTTGGAAACAAAAATTTAAATTTTACTGACAAGCTTTCGCCAAATATGCTCCAAATTTTGATGAGGAGAAGACATGCAACGTGGTGAAATGCAAATGAATGAATGTTAACTCGTCTTTTTAAGGTAAAAAGTGGAACGCCTAAATTATCATTTATCACCTGAAGACTATATTTCGAGCTTGTTTGAGTCCCATTATATTCTAAGAATGTCTTTTGAAATAGCAGATTGATGGAGAACGTGTGATTAAAAAATAAAGAAAAATTTTGAATTTATTTATAATATTATTTTATTGAATGGTTGAAAAAAAGAGAAAAAAATGAGGCCTGAATATACTTACACCTTGGGTTTCACAGTATCCAAAGCAATGTATGTGTGGACGTAAGCACAGAAACAAAAATACTTGTATGCACGCGTCTATGCATTTGATTCTTCTACTTTGATCAATACAGTTTAGAGTAGGGCAACCGAGGCACTTTCCTATTAAGGAATCTCGCAGGAGTTCCATGTAAAGAGTCAAATATAATCATGTTTGAAATTAAACTTCCCTCCAAAAAATTTCGTTATCTACGGGTAAGTTTAAGCTATTAGAAGATACACATTCTTTTTCTTTAATTTTTATCTTCAGACGCCCTATCACGTGAATGCATGCTCATTTCCTTGTAAATGCTTGAGAGCGTGTCCAAGAAACTCTCTATTTTGAAAGAGCATATTTTACAATTTAGAAAACAAAAATTTTAAGTACTTCAACTAATTCGCTTATCAGTGGACGGTCCATGACACTGGATGCTTTTACTGCATTGCTCTGCAGTTTTGAGGGTCAATATCAGGTAATTTAGGAACCTGCGATCAACAATAACCCCTCCGTTCTCTACAACTAAAGAAAAGTACAAGCCAGAAAATGTAAAAGATGAGTCCCCAATAATGCTAACAAGAAAGATAAGCTAGAGCATTGATGCTGAGAAGTAGAAACTCATAGGCTATGGTATAATATTGTAGAACAGGTTATGAATCACCATCTTATCATATGTATTACTTGCGTTAAAAGATCAATTGTTCGTCGTCAAAGACGAGCTAAATCTCCTTCATCCTTTGCACAGTCCATCATAATCTCTTTCCAATCTAGACCAGATTCCTAGGCTTCAACCATGCCAGAAAATTGGCTATCCAAGCAGTAGTATCTATAAACCATGTGTTGGATAATTGCCTCAAAAGTCAAAAGTTGGAGGACTCCTATTGCAAATAATAAAAGGTGTTTATTATATAGAAGACTTTTAATTTAAGTTGAGGGCAGAATCCTGTTAGAATTTGATCTCCAAGTTATAGTCGATTTTGGAGTCATTATTTGAGTTTGAATTAAACTCTTCTACTTGGTTATTTGATCCTATAAATAATGGAAGGATTCCATTATTTTGGTACGTGACCTAAGAGAATAATTACAGAAGAAATAGAAGGCAGCTTCAGGCAACAGGAAACAGCTGCTGGGTTCTTACACGTGATTGCATGGTGTATGAAAGAAAGACAGACTGTTGAAAGTGCAAATAAAGACAACTGGTGGCTGCACTATTAAGAAGTCAAAAAGGAAGGCTCCAAGAGGAGGAAAAGGTGACAGCGTACATCAGAAGCTAGGGTCTATTTCTGTAATATTTTGGGATTGGGTTGGTGAGTGAAATTCTATATGATTGTAACAATTTTCATATAGTGAAAAGCTTTGACGGTCCATTTAATTTGTGCGTTATATTATTTATTTTTCTAGTTTGCTAATATTCTCCTGAATAACAAAAGATCCTACGGATTAAGTAGAAAAGGGAAATTGCTGTGAAATTTCCCAACACCATGGACATCCTGATTAGTAACATTTATTGAACGCACCCTTTAGGTATGTCTAATACACTTCACATAAATTTTTTTTAGAAATTACAATTTACATACTTTCAATAGCATTAACAAATAACGTATTCCGTTAGATCTCTAATATAGAAATAGGTAATAATTACAACTGTATTTTGTAATAATAAACAACTGTATTTTGTAAATATGTTCAATTTCTTTTACAGAGACAACAGAATAATTTTAGTATGCAATGAAGGATATTACCTTCACTCCATGTTTTTCCTGAAGTTGTTAAGTGAGCTTATTTGTTCGTCCAGAAAATTGATTACATTTATTGCAGACCAGAGATAATATTGGAGAGCAAAAAATCTCTTATTCAATGATGAAATGAAATGTTTATACAATATAAATATCAAACCAAAAGGAGTGAAAAATAGGCGGGAATTACAGTTAGGTGACAACTAACTAACTAACTTTAACTAACTAGAACTAAACTTTGGCGCCAAACAGCTTGTTGCTTCCAGTGGTTCTGATACTCCCCCTCAAGATGGATGGAGAAGATCAATGACAGCCATCTTGGACAGCAAGGAAAACAAGATAGATGCAGGCAACAGTTTTGTGAAGATATCAACTAGTCGATGATTGGTTCGAACCAGTAAAAGCTTGATAAAACCATCGCTGATTTTATCCCTTACAAAATGGCAATCTGTCTCTATGTGTTTGGTCCTCTCATGGAAAAAGAGATTGGTAGCAATATGAATTGCTGCTTAGTTGTCACAAAATATTAAAGCATGAACCTTGGAACTTATATGAAGATCAAGAAGCAATTGATGTATCCATATCAGTTCACTTGCAATGGAAGCCAACACAAGGTACTCAGCTTCAGCAGATGATCTGGATACCGTACTTTGTTTCTTAACCTTCCAAGACACCATAAAATCAACCCAGTGACAGATTTTCTAGAGTCTAAGCATGACCCGTAGTCTGCATCAGCGAAGGCACGCAATTGCAAGGATAAATCAATAGAAAACAAAAGCCCTTGGCCTGGAATAGCTTTGATGCATTGTAACAAATGATGAACAACTGTTAGATGAGGTTTTCTAGGTTGAGAAACAAACTGACTGAGTTTATGCACCACAAATGTAATATCTAGTCTAGAAATGGTTAGATTGGATAATCTCCCAATTAGTCTCCTATATAAAGAACCATCTTCCAGCAACTCCCCCACAAAGGAGCTCAAACAAACTTTGAGATCCATAGGCAAGGCAGCGGGTTTGCAACAAGAAATCATGTATCCTCAAGTAATTGAAGAGCATAATGCCTTTGAGACAAAACAATACCTCGATGAGATCTAGCAATCTCCAAACCAAGAAAATATTTGAACTTACTTAGGTCCTTTAGCTTAAATTGATTGTGAAGAGTGGATTTCAAAGCATTAATAACTTGTAAGTCTGAGCCAGTGATGACTATATCATCAACATATACAAGCAAAGCAACAAAACTTGTTCCAAAACCCTTAGTGAACAACGAGTAATCAGACTTTGATTGATGAAAACCATGTAGTAAGAGGGCATGAGAGAATTTCGAGAACCATTGTCTTGAGACCTGCTTTAGTCCATAAATGGACTTGTGTAATTTGAAAACCAGACGCTCTCCCTGTTTGCCAGATGAGATAGAAGGGTTATAACCCAATGACAGGTCCATATAGATTTCTTCAAAAAGGTCGCCATGAAGAAAGGCATTATTGACATCCAACTTAATAATGTGCCAATTATTTATAGCTACAACCGCATATAGAAGCTTCACAGTAACCAACTTTGCCACTGGAGATTAAGTTTCCAAGAAGTCAAGCCCTTCTTGTTGAGTATACCCATTGGCCACTAATCGAGCTTTGTATCGATCAACAGTCCCATCAGAGTTATACTTAACCTTGTACACTCACTTGCAGCTTATAGAGTGCTTCCCTTTAGGCAAACTGATAATAGACCAAGTTTTATTGAGTTCCATGGCAGCCAACTCAACAACCATAGCATCCTTCCAATGAGTATGTTGCACAGCTTGGTGATAATTTTGGGGTTCAATGTTTGAGGAAATATTAAGGAGAAGATGATTATAAGAATGAGCAAATTTATCATAAGTAATGTAGTTACTTAGGGGATAAGGATATGAGCAAATATCAACAGCAGTGGTAGTGCGAGATAAAAGATTACAATGAAAATCTTGTAAGTATGAGAGGGGCCTGTTATGTCGAAGACATCTTCTGATAGTTGGGTTAGCAGGAATAATTGATGTGGCAAGAGGATTTGGAAAAGGTGAAGTGGGAAGAGGATTTGAGGAGGTGAAAGTGGCAAGAGGATTTGATGCTATAGAACAATTAATGGACACATCAATGATAGGAGGAACACAAGGATGTGTATCTGGAACAGGATTAGGAAGAACATGATGGGGGAATTGGTCAATAAAATTAGGAGTTTTCGAAAATAGAATGAAAATGAAAAACCTGTTCATGAAAGATCACATCTCTGGAAACAAAAAAGGTCTTGGAAACAATATCATATAATCTGTAACCTTTAATGCCAGGATGATAACCAATAAATACACGGGCCTTTGCTCTAGGATGGAACATTAGGCGATGAGATGTAAGAGTAGATGCAAAGCATAAGTTTCCAAATACTCTAAGAAAACTGTAATCTATTGGAGATTTGTAAAGTAAAGTGAATGGTATTTTATTTTGCAAAATTGGGGAAGGAGTTCGATTGATTAAAAATGTTGCAGTGAGGACACAGTCACCCAAAATGATATAGGAACTTGAGCCTGGAAAAAAAGTGCCCTTGCTACATTAAGCAAATGTTGATGTTTTCTTTCAATAACTAGTTTTGCTTAGGACGTTCTGCACAAGAAAATTGATGGAGTACACCTTTTGAACTGAAAAACTCTGTGAAATGTAATTCAGGAACATTATTTAATCTGAAGACCTTAATTACTTTGTGAAACTGTGTTTCGATGAGGCTGAAAACTTGAGAATAATGGTATGACCATCTGATTTATGCTTCATTAGATAAACATAAGTAAACATCGTACAATCATCGACTAATGTGAGGAAATATTTGTGACCATCACGTGTTGGAGAGCTATATAAGCCCCCCAAGTATCACAAATGAGATCAAAGGCATTGGCAGGTAAATGGTTGTTTGATACGAATGACAACCATCTTTGTTTAGCCAATGGACATATATAACAAGGTGCAGTACATTTATCATTCTTAAAATGTAGCTGATCTTTCAAAGTTTTCAGCCTTTTAAAGGATAAATGACCAAGTCGATTGTGCCAAACATGTGAGGGCACATTATTCAATACAGAAAAACAGGATTATAGACGACTTTAGAAAGATTACATTCATTTTTCATCTCATTAGATATCGCACCAATGATGTAGAGACCACCAATTCTCTTAGCCCTACCAATCATCTTCAAGCTGCATATGTCCTAAATATCACAATGATCGGTGAAAAATTTGATGCTTATACTTGAGTTCCCTGTCAAAGAACTGATGGATAATAGGTTGAACTTGAATTGAGGTACAAATAACACGTCTTCAAGAAGTATTCAGGAGTTAGTTTAACAGTTCTAGCCAATTGTACTTGGATTCTAATATGATTAGGTAGTTTGATGTAAACATTCTGCACGGCCTTCAATGTTTGGAAAGATGCATGATTGAAAAAAACATGGTTGGTTGCCCTCGAATCTAGTACCCAGTGTGCAGGAGAACTAAGTATTTGGTTAATGGAAATGGAAAGACATGTACCTGATACATGACCAGAATTACCACCTTCATCTTCCACATTTGCATCCGTAAGATGTGTGCTCAACAAACTCAATAGATACTGATATTGGTCAGAATTCAACATTTGTACAAAGCTCCCAACATTGCCAATTGGTTTATCTGGAATAGAATCAGAAATTTGATTGGCAATAGCATTACTTGACTGAACATTATAACATGTTTTATTGCTTGAACTGGATCCTATTTGATTAGTTAAGTTGGATTTCTGCCTTGACTTGTATCCTGGTGGAAATCCATAGAGTTTGTAGCATCTATCAACAGCATGACCTACACCTCCACAATAGGTACAAACAAGCCTTTCTTTCTTTTGATTTTTACTATAGGAGTGCCCCCGTGTTGTTCATTTTAACATCATTTCTAATAAAAAAAGGCTAATGAATCAGTAGTTCCAGCACTCACATTTACAGATCGTTGATGTCTTCTTGAGAGATAAGTGAAAACACTTTGTTGATTGGTGGAATTGGATCCGTGAGCAATAGTTGTCCTCTAACTTGAGCATATGACTCATTTAAACCCGTTAAAAATGACATAACATATTCCATGTGGTAGTGTTCAGCCAATTTTTTTTATTTCCCCCACAATTACACTTTTCACGTGAAAATGAAGGTCGATAATTACTAAGCTCTTCCCAAATGGTCTTCAGCTTAGTAAAATAAGAACGATTAATTTTATGATTAGATCATAAAATATATTATTCATAAGATGATTAATGGGACTTATGGAGAAATATATAATTAAAGAGGTTTACGAATAAATACATAACTTTAATTATGAACTGTTTATAGAGGATTGATCTATATGAAATGACTATATCAATCAATGTTTTGAAAACCGACCCGGTCATCGACCCGAAAAAGGTCAAGGGTCAAGGGTCAAAAGGTTCAATCGGGGTCGAACCAGATGCAATAAATACATACAAAAATAATAAAATACTATGAAAACAATATTATTTTTTTAAAATTTTCATATTAATAATTCAAAGTAAATCTATCTTTATTAATTTGATTCATTATCCTACAATTAGTCTCGATACTTCAAATATTAAAAATCAATCTGTTAAAATAGTTTACTTTGTTAAATTAAAATAGTTTCAACTTATAGAAAATGATATCTTTTTTTTTGTTATGCCACTATCTCACATTGGAAGTTTATGAAACTATTAGAGTTAAGAGAATATATAAAAGGCACAATCCCATATTGAAAGTTTATGAAACATTTGAAGATAAGTGCATCTATAAAATGAGCATGACATCCAATAATTCTCCATGGGCCTTTGAATTGTAAATTATAAAGGCCATTCATGAAGTTAAAAATTTTTAATCTAAAAAAAAAAAAAAATTCGTGACAACCGCTCAAAACCGCTACGGGTTCACCGGGTTACGATTGAACCGGCTGGTTCGATGGATTTTAAACGGTTTTGTCAATAATAAAAAATCGGACATGATTTGGCCCGATTTTACCGGTCGAACCAGCCAGGCCAGGCCAGGCCAGGCCGGGCCGGTTTTTACAACATTGATAACAATGGAGAGTTCAAATCTCTTGAATATAATTTGTTTTATAATTTTATAAGTGCAATTCCAATTTTTTAGTGGAATAATTTGGGATTAATAATTTTGACATAATAATTAAAGTGTTAATTAATTGTCATCATTATTGGAGCTTAAAATTATATTGTCCATAGTTCCTCTCGTCGGCTCCGTTAAAATTACATGAACATTATTTTAGTTGGGTTAGATTAATTAATTTAGCTCATATTTGAGCCACATTATCATTCTTCTACTTATTTTCAACCACACATTATTCAATAAAATAAATTTTTTCATCACATCAATAATAACTTTTCCTTCTTTTTCAACCACATATTCACCATTACGTCACCAAAAAAAATGTATTCTATCCTAAAAAATGTGTATCAAAAACACTCTTAAAGTTATGAATTCTGAATTGATTTTCGCGTATTAATTAATTGGATTAATTTTATTTTAAATAATGTGATTATAGAGAAAATATTTCTTCGAGTAAAGTGGCGCCACTTCATCCTAGTGATAGGTATGGTTTTGGTTTTTTAATTAAATTGTTAATTAAAAAATTAAAATAAAACTTTATTTTTCAACTATAAATAGGATTCATTAGATACTCAGAAGAGAACATATAGAATATAGAAATTTACCTGACTTCTCACCTTGTCTCATGTGTTGAAAACAAAAAATGAAATCATAAAGTGAGTATGTGAATCAGACCCAAATTCGAAATGTCCACTCGTTTGTTCCTTATAAACAGAGATACGTTTAGAAAGAATTGTGGAGCTTTGGGAGATTGACCAGTTTAAGGAGTTCAAGATTTACATCTTAGACAATCGTCGATATAATTTTCATCTCTTCCTTAATTATACGTTGATTAAGTTAATGTGTATTGTTTGATTAAACAGAAAAAAAAAATTACAATGTGATTGTTCTTCCTTCTGCTTATTTTTTCTAAAATTGTTCTTCCTTGTGCTTTAAGGGCCGAGTGTATTGTTTGATTAAAAAGAAAAAAAATTTACAATGTGATTGTTCTTCCTTCTGCTTATTTTTTCTAAAATTGTTCTTCCTTCTGCTTTAAGGGTCGAGCCGGCTCGGCCCACCAACGCCGTCGTCGCAAACATTGCTTCTAATGGATCTACTCTCCACTACAATTGGCCAGCATGGAATCCAATGTCGCTTTACGAGCCAAATTGGACGCTATAGGGGTAGTTATGGGGTTTTTGCATGTTTTGAAGCCATTTGAAGTAGTCCTAAGAACTGATTCCCACCAAAAGTGGCCAAAACGATGTTCTCAATTTGCATGCACGAAGGGTTGCATGTGACTCGAGGCACATGTGGTTCGGGTTCATAATTAGGGTTGAATTGGAAGGGACCCAAGGTGTTGGTGGGTGCATCTGAGAAGGTCGACGACATGAATGGTGTTTTAGTGACGGAGGAGGATTTTGTAACATTTAGATCCGTTTGGAGCGATTTTCCTTTCTAATTTTGGAACTTCTGAGGAGGTCGATGAAATGAGTGGAGTTTTAGTGACGGAGGAGGATTTTGTAACATTTAGATCCGTTTGGTGTGTTTTTCCTTTCTAATTTTGGAACTGGGGCCTACATGAGGGGCTGAGTCTCCAATCAAAGGTGAGGAGGTGTTGGGTAGTTGTTTCTGTCAATGGGTGGGCCCGATGACTTTGGTGGCGATTGAGGGTGAATAGGTGGTGGCTACGCCATTAGAGCTTAATTAATTTATAATTCTCATATTGTTAGGGGGATTTGGGGCGGTGCGTTGAAGATGACGGTTGCAGTGTACTGATCTGTTGGAGGTGCAAGTGGTGGTGCGATGGAGGTGGTGCTAGTGTGTTGTGGATTTGAGATGGCGACAACATTTTGGGTGATGCCGACGCTAGTGGAGTGGGGGTAAGGTGGAGTAGGATGAAATGAAGTGATTAAGACTAGTTAATTAGGTTATTTGTGAACTATAAAAATGTGTGATTTAAGACTAAATTTGTAATTATGACCTATAATTTGTCTTTGTAACAGTGATATTGCATGATTTATGATTACTGACTAATACGTGGCTATGGCCATAAATTGAGTGTCATGTGACCTTAACATGTTTAATTAATTAATTGGTCAAAAAATTTTATCTAGTGGTATTATGATCATAAATGCAACAAACTAATTTTAAATTCCTTTTAACAAGTTTCTTTTGTTTAAAAAGTGTATTTCGAAATCTTTTATACTTATATATTTTTTCATATTTTTGGTCACGTTAAAAACTATATTTCACTTATTATAACAGTATCATTCTCTGACGTTAAATCATAAAAATGCGCGTAGTTCCTAATTCGAGATACAATGGTTTTTTAACTACCCTCTAACTTTCACGGAGTTATTGAACCATTCACACTTAACCCTCTAATTTTTACGGCACAGCATTCATATGGAGTTATTGAACCTACCCAACCATCCCTTGGATTATCACATGAAATGTACGAACATAATCGTGTTATTTTTATTTTTTATTGATGAATTGGTCACTGAATTTTGCATTTAAGATCATTCTTAGTCATTGAATTTTAATTTCTTACAAATTCATCATTGAACTTTACATAATACATCATTTGATAAAAATTGATAAAATATATTGTTGAAAATTTATGGGTTCCATAAAATATACAGTTAAAAATAATTTTTAATTTTGATTAAAAATTTTAATTTGATTTACTATTATTTTGAAAGTTATTATTGTATTTTTATTTTTAATTCCGCACCCATCCACGGACTTTTCAATTTTTCCATAGTTTTCCCCGTTACTCTCCAAAATTCCGTTATTCTCTTCCATTTCTCCTCCCTCGCCAAACCCCCCAATTCACCCCTTCAGGCTTCAGTCCGTTAACAGCCAGGTACAGATTCAATCACAAACTAGACTAAAATCTCCAACGTCCAACCTAGAAGTCAGCCAAATCCAACGGCCAAAATGGCTCAGTTGACTCGCCGGGCCACGGATCTCTTGAAACCCTTCTCCGTCGCACTTTCATCCACGCGCCTCCTCACCACCACCACCTCTACCACCCCAATCACCGTCGAGACATCTCTCCCCTTCACTGGCCACAGGATCGATCCGCCGTCTCGCTCCGTCGAGACCACTCCTCAGGAGCTTATGACCTTCTTTCGCGACATGGCTCTTATGCGTCGGATGGAAATCGCTGCCGACTCTTTATATAAGGCGAAATTGATTAGGGGATTCTGTCACCTTTACGATGGTCAGGAAGCAGTGGCAGTGGGTATGGAGGCCGCGATTACTAAGAAAGATTGCATAATCACGGCATATCGCGACCACTGTATTTTCCTTGGTCGCGGTGGAACCCTTCTCCAATGCTTTGCGGAGCTTATGGGGCGAAAGGATGGATGTTCTAAAGGGAAAGGAGGCTCGATGCATTTTTACAAGAAGGATAGCGGTTTTTATGGAGGGCATGGGATCGTGGGGGCACAGATTCCATTGGGGTGTGGATTGGCTTTTGCACAGAAATACAGTAAAGATGAGACTGTGACATTTGCTTTGTACGGTGATGGTGCGGCGAATCAGGGGCAGTTGTTCGAGGCATTGAATATGGCTGCTCTGTGGGATCTGCCTGCGATTCTGGTCTGCGAGAATAATCACTGTAAGTAATGAAATGGTTATAGAGCGAGACTATTGGAGTTAACTATAATGGTAGGCAATGATTTTTGCGAAATTGGTTTTCACGAATAAGTGTCTGTTCTCATGGTTCAAGGCTGTGTATACCAATGGCTCTGTTCTAAAAGATTCATTTCTAGTATTGTTTTTTCAATTATATAATCAAACGGATGTTTTTGTATAGTCTGTGATTTGATAATTTTATGTGTTTTTGAATTAGAGATCCCATTGGTGAATAAAGTGCCATTTGATAGTTTTGCTACCAATGTTTTGTACTTCAACTGCAAACATCAATGTTGTACCTTACTTAAAGATTGGGGTAACGGATGAAGCAATTATAGATTTGGATGTAAAAGTGTTGGTTTTTATTGATGCAAATAAACTTTTCCTTTGTCATGAGTAATTACACATCTATGCTAATTTAGTTGTGTTTGATGTTGTACATGCCATTTTTAATCAGTTTATAAGTTCTTTGGTGGAGATATCTGTGTCTGATTGGGTGGATATAATTAAAGTAGGATTTTTGATTCTTTCAATTGGATTATTGCTGCAGATGGGATGGGGACAGCAGAATGGAGGGCAGCAAAGAGTCCAGCTTATTACAAGAGAGGGGATTATGTTCCTGGTTTGAAGGCAAGTTCAATATTGGTTGACATGGATGTTATGTTTGTTGTCTTTCATTTTTCTGATACAATTCTTATGGAATAATTTTTCTCTACTAGAATTGGAAGATACAGAATTCTAGAAGTGTGTGAATTTGGTAGAAATTTTGATTAATCTTTCTTCAGTTTGAAGCCCTTAACTTTATGCCGCTTTCCTAGTTAGGTTTGAAAGAAAATGTCTACCACTTCGTAATGTACTTTCATTTATTCTTTCTTTACATCAATAGCGGTAGCACTGTTCAGGCCATTAAACTTGAATTAAAGCTTCCGAGCTCCACTTTCCTATGTTATATTTTTGAAGAAATTGAATATTTTATTGTCTGGTGAAAAAGTTGTTTCTTTTCTATGTTGTTTGTAATATATTTCTATGAATGTGTTTCATTGCACATTCATGCCTTGAAACAGGTAGATGGTATGGATGTCTTTGCTGTTAAACAAGCATGCAAGTTTGCCAAGGAGCATGCTTTGAAGAATGGACCAATTGTGAGTGCATACTGAGCTTTGTATATGCACATTGATATCAAGATTATTCTTTTCTCTTGATTCCTTTCGTTTATGGCCTGTATTGATGTAAATTTTTTTAGAATACATTTTTTGAAAAGTGATATGTTTTGAGAATGTATGGTTAAAATGTAAGAAAAAGTTAGAAGTCCATGTGCAAAATTATTTTATTGGGAGAATGTGTGATTGAAGATGAGTTTGGGGAAAAATGAGTTATAAATAATCTATACCAAAAAGGGCCTAAATGGCCATATCAACATGGATCCATTGACATTAATCTTATGGTCAGATAGCATGTTTACTTACAGTGTTAAATACTAGAAGGATTTTGTAGAAGATGCTAAATGGGAAATAACTTTCAATTCTATTTAATTCCAAGATTCCATGAAAACAATATTTTCATGATTAGGAATATGTAACTTGAGTTTTGTGCAATATTATTCTCTTCTTTCATAGTGCGAGACTCTCTAGCTGAGCCCAAAGAAAAAGGCTTAGTTTGTTGTAGTGTTATCTGTATTGTTACTGGATCTCAGTCTTCATTTTCATCAGTTAATTGTCAATAGTGAGAAAATCTTTTCATGGGGAAAGCAATGATTTAGTTTGGAAGGGTTTGGTTGTCATGCTAGAAAATTGGGGAATCAGCATTCATTTACGTTTTGAATTAGTAACAAGGAACATTGGTTTCTAGACTTCTCTTATTTGAGATTATTTGTTGGTAAATTGTACCTAAATAGAGGACATGTTATAATTGATAATAATTGATTGACTGTATGTTTCGTGTGTACCTGGACAGCTGCCCCGGCAGTGGAGCAATAAATCCTTTTCTTAATATCAAAGACGACAATTTGTTTTGATTTTGTGCTTGATTTATCCTTTATTGATTTTTGATAGACTGCAAACTATCTTGTAAGTTGCACATTTTGAGTTTGGATGTGTTTGCACACTACTATTGTAAACATTTAACTATTTATTAAAAAGATAAATAAAGAAACATAATGTTTTCTAAATTGGGTAATTGAAATGGCATGTCATATATCAAGAACACCAGTTTTGTGTTTCTTACTGAAAAAAATTGGTGGCCTGGCTTTCTATACATTATGAAGGAATTTATGATAATCGTCTACTGAAAGAGACAATACATACTTGAGCTTCACCATTAATTGTCTTCTTTCTTTTTTACACTTCATCATGTTTATGTTGTCTTGTCATCTATCAAGAATTCATTCCCAGTAAAAAATACCCATAGCTGAAAGAAAAACGGAAAGAGAAAGATGAGAGCCTTCAACTTGTCAACATAATGGACAGGACTAAGTGCCCTGTACATATATTGCTGGAAGCTTCTATAGTCTCTTTGTTGAGAGTCCTCTCCACTCAAATTGATATCGCATGTGCTATGCA
>OU503056.1:20639485-20652179 GCA_912172775.2 Fraxinus pennsylvanica | reverse complement strand
GGGCGCGCGGGGGGGGGGGGGGGGGGGGGGGGGGGGGGTTCAGATCTTAAATTTTAACTATATTTTAGTTGTGCAAATGACCTATTTACATGCATTTTTAGGGGCTTTTAGTCGTTGCATGAGTTGCTGCTCCTTTGAAAGTCGCGATTATGCCCAAGTGACCCATAATTATTTCAAGTAACAATTTTCATGATTTGAAAATTCTCATGAAGTCCAGAAATAGCTAATAGAGGTTCCCAATTTATTGCAATTTAAATTAGCATAAATCGTTTACTTACAAGTAAAGTCAATCGAAAAAAAAAGTGCTTTATTTTAACTGTGAAATGTAAAATCAATCATGTTAATTGTAAAATCTTTTTTTTTATTTTTTTACAATCTTGATTGATAACTCACGTTTGGCAATATTACATTCATTCATTTTAAAAACTATTTTTTAAATCAATAATCCAGATTTTGACAACATCAGAGTGTGTTTGATAGAGATTAAAATCGGATTAAAATTGAAAAACTAGCCGTTATTGTTGACTTTTATTAGACGGGTGGGACCCAATAATGGCTATATTTTCAATTTTAATTGGATTAAAATCATTCACAAACAAGCCCTATATAGAAATTAAATTTTTTTTAATTCAATAAATAAGATCTTATTTTTTAAATCAATAATCCAGATTTTGACAACATCAGAGTGTGTTTGATAGAGATTAAAATCGGATTAAAATTGAAAAACTAGCCGTTATTGTTGACTTTTATTAGACGGGTGGGACCCAATAATGGCTATATTTTCAATTTTAATTGGATTTTTAGTGTTACCAAACAAGCCCTCAATGTACAAATAGTTAATCAATTATTTCACTTGTACAAAACCATTTCATCTGTAAAAATGACAGAATATTCACAGGGGTGGACTCTATGTGAATAAAATATTATTATAAAAAATGGGGCCATCCCCTACCTGTGTGATCTGGTATTTTGACAGAATTTTTTTTTTTTTTTTTTTGTAACAGTGGCACTCTTCTTATTTAATTCATCTAATTATGCACTTGAATTCCTAGTGAATATATACTGTATGTGTGTGTAGACAAACTGCTACCTTCTCATAGGTGCAGTGTATGTGGGCCAATAGTACCTCGTCCAAACCCGTGTGCCAAACCTTCGGGAATCCTATGCAACAATACCACCTGCCTTCCCAACTCCCCACCGTCCGATAATTTATTCAATTAGTTCTTTTTATTTAAGTAATTGATTATAATAAAATTGTGACCTAATAAATTAGTATTTGCTTGAACTCTTCACGACGACAAATAGAATGACTGAATCAGTTGACCTACCTAATATCCGTGGACGAGACTTCAATTTCCAAAAGTTACTATCAGAGTAAGATTTCAATTCAATCACGAGAACGTATAAGATGAATCTCCAATTGCAACTGAACAACGGGATCAACGCTAATCAATCACTACGATCGAAAAATATGTAGTTGACTCTAAAGAAAGTTATATCCACTTAGAAGAGTATGTCATTGATGAACACGTGATCTATTTTAATTTGAGAATGACGAATAGATTATCTCTAGAAGATAATTTGATGATATTACAATCCTTTTTGGGGAGAAAGTTTGGGAGATCGAAAACATGTAAACAAAATTTCACAAAGCTATATAGAGTAGAAAATACACTTTATCACAATGAGAGTTGTGCTTGAATTGATTTTGCAGTAGTTGTTCAATGAGTCATTCAAATATGTTTGTTTTATAGATACGAGAATTTTCGTTAATAAAGTACAAAAAGATCGAGTCAAATCAAATCTAACTTGTTACGAGCTGTCTCAAAACTCGTTATGTTGACTCGACGCATTTGGCCCATACCTCATCAAACTGCGAAAATAAGAGTCTGTTCTCTTTGTTGTTTTCGGGTTATTTTCAATTTTCGAAAACACTGAAAACATGTTTATTTACCTATTTTTAGAAACGAATTTTCAAAAACGAATTTAAAATTTACAAAGAAAACGAAAAAAGCTAAAAAAGTCGTTTTGGCCGTTTTCAGTTAAAACCAAGCCAAAATTTCATTTTTTTTTTATTTTTGAAAACAATTTTTAAAATGACAAAAAGAACGTGTTTTCAACAATCTCAAAATACAGAACTCAAAATGAATTCTAAACTCAAAATTAAAAATTGCAATACGAAGAGGACAACCCATAATCTTCTTAAACGCCACATTTTACAAATTAATGAGAATTTATTTTTAAAGGAAATTTCAATTTGGTAGGTCCAAGGGCAATTCAAGTTGAGATAAAATTCATGAAACCCTAGGCAATCAGCAGGGTGTTGAATGAATAGGGAGCACGTGACCACATGGCACCAGTGTTATGCGCCAGACTGATATCAGCCGTCAACATCAGAATACTTAACCCAGCTGGCACTCCATTAACATTTCCAGCTGGCCGGAGCAATGAATATTCTCATCGCTTCGGCGCCACCACCCAACCTTACCTTTTTCCACTTTTACCCTTTTCTTTTTTAAGCTTTTTATTATTTTTCTTTTGGAAAATTTACAAAAATATTGTTTGTTTAAAATAAATAGATAAAAAAATAATAATTTTAACTGAAATAACAAATCATACCATATAAAATGTTTTGCATTCTATATTCCTAATTTTTATTTTTTTCTTTAAAAAACCTTTTTTATGTGAATTATAAAATTTATTGTCCTCTTTACCTAAACTCTAACATTAAATCCATTAAAATTAATTTTAGTAAGTTAATAAAATATTGAAAAAAAATTAGAAAATACTTCATTTGACTATTTTATTTAAGATTAGGCAAGGAAAAAAAAAAAAAGAAAAAAAGAAATAACTTTTACATAGAATAGCGACTACCAGAACTTACCAACTATACAACCAAAAATATATTCTTTTCTTATTTTTAAATCAAAAGCAACTACCAACTACTTCTATTATTACAATAATAATTAGTTAGTTTATAATCCTCTTTCCCATGATTTTAATTAAAAAAAAAACATTTTTATTAAATTTGCTTAAAATATAATCCCTGACAACCATTAAAATAAATCTTTAAAAAAAAAATTCAATCACACGTTCTCACAATAAAATATTGTGTAAGTAAACAAAAAATATTTTTCTAATTTTTAACTACACATTTAAAAAAAAAAAATTATTCAAAATCTTATTTTTCAAAAAAACTCATTTTAATAGTTGTTGAACAGGGGTTGATAAAAATAGTAAAATTTAAATGGATAGTTATATTTACAGAACAATTTTTATTTGATATACCACATTTTAATTACAATGAAACTCCTTGATCTTTGTAACACTTATTTTCTTAACTTTTTTCGTCGAATTTTTATTTTAAACTTTCAATTAATTAGTGCATCTAGTCCTTAATGATGATTTATATAAAAAAATTTGTTTCCATGCTTTGAAATGTGGGAAAATATTTATTTTCACTCTTTATTTATTCATTTTGAAAAAATATGATGAAAAATAAGTTGTTTTACGCATTAAATGAAATTTTGGATATAAAATTGTTATCAAATACAAAATATATTCAACTAATAGATAGCTTGAAGATAAGAATGACATGAAAAATCGTTAGGAACGTAAGTGTTATAATAAATAAAAGTTAAAAATTTTAAGTACAATTAAAATATTGTATAAGAAATAAAATTGTGATGTAAATATAATTACCCATTTTAAATGTGATTGAAAGTAAATTTGACTTATGTTTGAAATTGATGAAAATTCAGATTTTAATTTAAGTCGACAATTAATTTTAATCATATATTTTATGATTTTCATAAATTTTTAACTGTACATTTTATCAATTTTTATCAAAATTTACTAAAAAATTGATTTAAATCTCCACTAAATAGAGAGAAGGAGTTTGTTACATGTACATTATGGATTATATAATAAATTACATAATATGTGACTATATCATTTATCAATTGGAAATAAATTACTTTTTTTTTACGTCACATTACGTAACTTCTTATTTACATTTTTTATGAATAAGATAAGTCCTTGGGGAATTAAGAAATGAAGGTCGAATCAAGTTAAATCATAACTCCACGCGTATTAACGCTTTATCACCCATTAACGGTAAACGACAGCGACCTTAGTCTACACGCGCGGATAAAACGCGTCATAACAGAACTCCCACGAAAGCAGCCCACAATGTTCTTTTCTTGCATTTTCAGGTTAAGCCTATGCGTCAATTTTCATTCCGCATTAATTAATAGAGAAAATTGCAGAAACCACCCTCAACCTGTTGTTCGTATAGTAATTTGGCACTCAATCATTTGAAAAAAAGATCAAAGTGCTCCTTAACACGTATTTGGCAGGTGATTATAGTCGGTCATATAGATAGAAATGAGTGATAAATAAATGGTTAATAATCGTAAATCTTACAAAATGTTAGGATAAAAATAGTTTTAACCAAAAATGTTTACAAACTAAACCCCTTCCAAACAAGGATTATAGAAAAGATAAAAACCGGTTAAATTTTCTTCAGATTTCTACGTTGACAAAATTGTAAATCGAAATCTAGCATTGCTAAGTTAGACGTGTGACGGTCGTGAAAATACAATGATTAAATAAATATTTGGTTGTTTTCTTTTTGAAGAGTTATATGATGAATAATAAGAGGAAGAAAAATTTAAAGGTTCGAGACCATTTGTTCTAAGATTTAAAGGTTTGGACAAAAAATTTAAGATGAAAGACAAAGATTTCGGACCATTCGCGAAAATTTCCCCATAATAAAATGGTGAAATATGTTTTTTTTTCTAATAACTAGAGATCAAATTACTTATTCCAACAATAGATTTAAGATAAAGCTTTTGAAAAAGAAAATCGACCAAATTCTAATTTTAATCACAACGTAATTGGACTCGATAACTTTTATCTACCCTTTCACCTTAGCAACGTCACACAACTCCTAATAACCAAAACATCTGAGTATATGTGATACTAAGTCTCCATTTTGCCCTCTTTCATTAAAAAATCATTTTCATCTAAATTTATTTTTAATTATATATTATTTCAATAAAATTAATTTATACGTAATACTTTTTAATCACACTCTTTAAAAAAAAAATTCTATTATACAATCTATTTTTTCAAAAAATAAGGCTCATACAAATCCTAAATTATCAAAAGGAGAAATGTGCTATCAATGGTAAATAAAATCACAAAAAGATTGAATAATTAATTGCAAATTTTCAGTTAGTTTCTTTATTTGTAGAAGTGAAAACGCGTTTTGTTTGAATTTTTACTCTGCATTTTAGCATTCCACTCATTGCCGTTGTATATATACGCGTGGAATGATTTACTCCACATTCTTAGCTTGCATTTCCTTTTTCCAGAACCCACCCTCTCTTTCTTCTCTTTACTACATGATGCATTTTCAATAGAAAACATACATACATTCATACATATACAGAGAAAAAGTTTCGATCTTTTTAAGAACCATTTTTTTCTCTCTAGAAAAAATGGTTCTTGCAAGATTGAGGTTAATCAAGAACGTTGGATTTTTTCTCAGTCTTCTTTGTTTGCCGTTGATTTGTCTTGGGATTCGTTCATTTCCGAATTCTGGGGCGTCTGAATCGGGATTTAATAGCCTTTTTGGGTTTTCGGAGGCCCCGGATTACCGGAACGGCGTCGACTGTTCGTCGTCGGCGGCGCCTGCGACGACGATGGAGGGTCAGTTTGTGACGTCATGTGATCCGTCGCTGATTCACGTGGCGATGACTCTTGACTCGGAGTATCTACGCGGGTCGGTGGCGGCTGTGCATTCCGTTCTCCGTCACGCGTCTTGCCCGGAGCAGATTTTCTTCCATTTCATCGCCGCCGAGTTCGACTCAACCAGCCCGCGAATCCTGAACCGACTCATTCGATCCATTTTCCCTTCACTCAACTTCAAAGTCTACATATTTCGTGAAGACACAGTCATCAACTTAATCTCCTCCTCCATCCGGACAGCACTGGAGAACCCGTTAAACTACGCCCGGAACTATCTGGGCGACATTCTTGATCCATGTGTTAACCGGGTCATCTACTTGGACTCGGACCTTGTCCTAGTCGACGACATTCAAAAGCTCTGGAACACCCCCATCCCCGGATCCAAAGTAATCGGGGCCCCAGAATACTGCCGCGCCAATTTCACCAATTACTTCACGGACACGTTCTGGTCCGACCCGGTTCTCAGCCGGGTTTTCGGTTCAAGAAACCCGTGTTATTTCAACACCGGTGTAATGGTAATGGATTTAGAAAAATGGCGAAAAGGGAATTACCGGAAGAAAATCGAGAACTGGATGGAACTTCAGAGAAAGAAACGTATATATGAATTGGGTTCATTGCCTCCATTTTTGCTGGTTTTCGGTGGAAATGTGGAGCCCATTGATCACAGATGGAACCAGCATGGGTTAGGAGGAGACAATGTGAAAGGATCCTGTAGAGCCCTGCACCCTGGACCGGTGAGCCTGCTGCACTGGAGTGGTAAAGGGAAGCCATGGGTGAGGCTTGACGAGAACAAACCCTGTCCGTTGGATCATCTTTGGGCGCCGTATGATTTGTACAAGCGCCATCAGCAGGGGAAATTGAAGGTACAAACACAGCAGCAGCAGTTGTTGGGTTTGGGCTTATCTAGCGGTGGAAGTAGTACAAATTTGATTGAATTGTCCAGTTATTTCATCTGAATTTTTTTTTACAAAAAAATTTAATATTGGATTTTTAATTAGGTTTGTACAGATTGATTAATTTGATGGGGGATACATTCTATGGAATGAGTTGGAGTTCCAATTCCATTCATTTGGAACAATTTTTGGTTGCATTGGTGTATTGTATTTTACAATGGGAAATTTGGAGAAAATTATTATTCTTTCAACATTCATTGTATTGATTTCAATATTGTGTTATTTATTAGCTTTAGACAAGAAAATTATTGCGTTTTATCAAAGAAATTCCCTCGTTTATCGAAAATATGCTCTTAAGTTGTATTCAACAATCGTTCGTGTTTGGATTGTTCTTGTTTGACGTCCATTTTGAGAAAAAAATGAATTCTGAAATAGTGATCGATAGAAGAATGTATGGTTGAAAAATAATGAAAAGTTTTAGATTTATGTGTAATATTATTTTATTTGAAGAATATGTGATTGAAATGAAGAAAGAGAAAAAAATGAGAATGAGAAATTTTCATTGTAAGTTTCATATACTTTTTGAATGTACATGTTGATGCAAAAAAGGATTTTAATTAGTTTTGTTATTTAGCTGGACTTTGAAGTTTCATTCATTCACTTTAAAAATCATGCAATGTGAAGATTACTTGCTTGATTTGTATTGACTTTATCCAATATAGTCAATTAAAATATCTTCTATTTTCTTTTAAGTTATTTAGCTCATATTTGTTTCTAATTTTAATAAAAATTTGTACCGTTGTAATGGGAAGTAGTCGTTTTTTTTGACCAATTTGTTTCACAGTGAAATCCATTTGTTTGAAAAAAAAAAATCAAAAAATTCACTCTTCTGTTAAAATAATAGAAAACAAACGGGTCCTTATAAAAAGTGAAGAGTATTTATTTGAAAATGACTCGACGTCTACCAATATGATTAATTAAATATCGTGTAAACGTGTTGTGTAAGTTTTGTAGATCCTATTGAATTGGCAAATATTTTAACGTGAATTAAAGAAATAAAAGAAAAAAAATCTATATTTGATTTGGTGCAAGTTAATTGGCTTAAAAGTCGGGATTGGAAGATTACGTGTTTGCCTTGTTCTAAAGGTATGGATCCGAACTATTCAAAGAGTTTCTTAGACGAGGAAGTTACGTGAAAATGTTGTTCTTTTCGAATAGACAATTGACTTTCAAACATAGTTCCACATTTGCCAGCTAAATATTGTAAAGAAGCTTGCGACATGCCAAAAGCATATTCCAATGTGAACTATTTTTAGCCTTCATCTTGGTTCAACATTAAGAATTGAACACATAGCCTTGTTGCCATGGGCCATGAGAGCTTTCAAGGCAAAAAAAAAAAAAAACTAATCAATTTTGTTGAAGAACTATTCCGACGACATTGATACTATGCCTAGACGCAGGAAATTTTTACAATCAAGCCCTTGTCGGGTAGAAATTGAGCAAGATAAAAATGAATTTTTTGACTGTCGCTGGCCCTTGCTACCCTTTTTTTGACTTGCTTCTCACATTGGGACCCACTTATTGTGCCCTTTTTTTTATTTTCAAAGGATTTCGTTACTTGTACATCATAATGTACATCGAGGTGTACACTCCACTCACATGGGAGTGAGACCCGCTTAAATAACAAAATATTTTATGCAGTGGGTCCCACCCCCATGTGAGGGGAGTAACCCCTTATGTACAAAAATTAATGTACAAGTAGAATTTTCTATTTTCAAAATACATTTTTATCTCTTTTTTTTTTAATCACATATTTTTCAATAAAATAATATTACATGCAAATTCAAAATTTTTAACCACGCATTCTATATCAATCTACTATTATAAATTGTTGCCAGACATGGGCAAAAGTAAACACTTCAAAGTTAAGTGATCGTTATTTTGTGAGGATCTTGACTTTGTTTTCTTACAGAGTGTGATATGCTTAAGTGGAGAGATCGGCCTCCCATATTTCTAATAAGCGTTCTTACAATAAATCTCATTTGTCATGCAATGTATATAGTCTTGTGCAACGTTGTCAATCGTATTAAAACGTACCTTTTTTGTTCGTTCTTGGTTAAATGAGGTAATTGTATGTTGTTCAATGAATATAATCATCGGACTACAAAAGTGTCAACGTCAATCTACCCCCGCGATCGCGATGGTAGTGGTTCTAGATTGGTCCAAACGACAAACTCACGGCTGGTTTACTTTGACATATCGTTCATTCGTTGCAAATAAATAGTCAGATTCTTTGAGTCTCGCACGTGAAGTATTTTACACGTCTAATATGCAGAGTTACTTTTATCAAGAAATTAAAATGTTTGAATATTTATGAAACATCATGATTACGTATTCTAGGCTGCTAAATACTTAAATTAGGCAAGTGGGGAGTTTTTTTATGGGACTGCATCGGGAGGATTTTGGTTTGAATTCCTTGTTTGGCGTTTCATCACATGCATTTGTAGCCACTTGAACTATATAAAAAAACATACAATGCAGGAATAATTCAGAGAATAAGATTCTGATTATGATAATAATTTAATTGAGATTATTAGAAAACAACATAAATATTCCTGAATTTGTCTAGAAGAAACAAAGAAGCCCATATCGATTTTTCAAAATTTATTTTCAACCACACATTTTATTAATTTTTATCAAAATATATTAAAAATCTGATTTTTTTGTCTAAACTAAATAGGGGCTAAGATGCTGCTTTTTAACTTGTTTGAATAATTTTCTTGAATTGTTTTAACTAATTAGAAGAGTTTTTAGAGAAAACTGGTCTAAGATAACTTTGTCAGAAAACTTTTCTACACGAATTAAAGACAAAAACCCCCCGAACGGACCCTATAGTCGGATTTCTACATTTCTTTCTCATATATTGACAGCATTTTCATGCCAAATTTTAGTTTAAAACTGGTTAATCAATGAACGATGTGGTTTATCGAAATCTGCGGAATTTATTATGCTTTAATTATATTAAACACACTAGTTGAGGTCACTATTCACTAATACTGCAATTTTGAGTCGAGATCTCGAAATTTCGTTCACTCTTCAAAATATAATGTTAATTTTTGTGTACGTTTAGAGTGGTACGGGATAGATGATAAATAAAACTTGTGTTTGATTTTGCTAAAAATCAGATTTAGATTTTGAAAAAAATAAATAATAAAGCATGTGGTTAAAAAGTTGACAAAAATTATGGGTTCCATAAAATTGCGTGATTAAAATTAATTGTTGTTAACGTACATTTTTATTAATTTTTTTAACTAAATCAGACAAGACTTAGTCAAGAATCCAACATTACGTAGGCAAAATATTATACGAAATGTGAAAGTTGGCATGTCATTTTATGTGCAAACCTAAATTGTCTATTCAATGCAAATTGCCCGACCAAACCCTAACCAAACTTTATTTATTAGAAATAAATAAATCCATAAAGAACAAGAAAAAATATTAACGTTCTTAAAAGTAACATGTTATAAAGTTACCCACCAAGGTTCTTCCTAATCCTCATGACATCTTGGCCATTTACCTTAAACCCCTTCTTCAAAATTTCATCCGGCATTGATGGCTTCGACATGAACGTGGCCATGGATGAAATTTGGGCACCAGGGTTCTGGCTACTTAGCCCAGAAATAGCCAGTGCTGTCTTGACGGGGTCGATATTGTACGCAAAATGTATCAAACCTTTTGGAAACACAAAGCAATCACCAGCACGTAATTGTTGTGTATACAAACGATTAGTCGTGTCTACAAAGCCAACTAGAAGTGAACCCTTGAGAAGAATTGTGACTTCTGATGCCCTTGGGTGAGAATGGGGTGGGATTAGACCATTAGCGGCAATGTCAACTCGGGCCATGACTAAGCCCAAAGTGTTTAACCCGGGTAGATTATTTATGTTAGTAAGAGTAACATTAAATCCAAATTGATTCCCAGTATCACCACATTTGGACAATGCTGAAGTAGAAAAATGTGAAGCTAACGCAAGTCTTGGATTGATGCATGGTTGCCCATTATGGAACATATTGTGGGTATTTCTTGTTTCTGCAACACAATAATCTTGAAGCGGATCGGCGTCGGGTTTGACGAAGTTTAGAACAGAAATTATGCCCAAGAAAAGTTGGGGCAACACATAATTGATTTTCATGTTGAATTTAATGACCTTAACCATGAAAATCAAAGGCAAAAATTAGGATTTGATACCTTAATTTTTTTTCAAGTAAGTCACATGTGTGTGATAACTTATATATAGTGCTTGTTGTTAGGTGAGGTTGAGCAATTTTATATCCACTCATGAGTGTTTGAGTAGCTTAAGAGCATTAGAAGTGGAGAAAAGAAGGCAAGTCATGGTGGTGAGATTGACATAAAAACAAAAAAATGTAAAAGACAAAATGAGAAGAAGATAATGGGGCCATTTCATGGGATGATAATCTTTTTTTTTAATTTGACTGGCCATTTACTTAAGAAAGAATAAAAATATTTGGTGGGTTGTTAATTTTATTCAATTTTAACGTAGGTTTAACCAAGTAACTTTATTGCTTGCTTGACATAGTACAACAACGGGAGATGCCAACTAGGGTGTCATGGTACAACAACAAAATGCACCTTATTTCTAATAAACCTTGGCTTGCTACATTAATATTTTCTTCATTGTGACATCTTATTCATTCGTTGCTGTAACTATTGGCGACGCCCTAACGAAATGTGTATTATCCAATTAGGTAATTAAAATAAAATCAAATGATAAATAAGTAACTCAGATATGACAAAATAAAGTCAAACGAGCCACAGTAAACCTTCATAATGATTTCTAGAAACCTTTTGCACTGTCAAGAAAAGTGCTGTTTTGTGATTGTAACTATAGAACTAATGCACCTTATGCCACTTTCAAAATGGTTATTGGATTGTGGCCCATTAATGATATTACTGATATCTGATCTTCTAAGCTAAACTTGAGATTTTGCATAAAGCATTTATTTTTTTTATTTTATTTTATTGTGATTCTAAGTTTTTTTTTTCGTTTTTTTTTTTGTTATAAGATCATAATTGAATATATAATTTATATTAAAATTTGCCACACGTTTAGATGTGTTCTTTACATTTTAAAAATAAGTAAACACATAATTTAAAAAATTTATATTTTATACTAACAAAATAATAAGAGGGTGTTTGGTGAGAATTAAAATTAGATTTTTAGTAGATTGTGGTAGAAGTTTTTGAAATACGTGATTGAAAAGTTGTGGGGCCCATGAAAGATGTAGTTAATATTGATTGTTTGACTTGACTTAGATTAAAATCTGATTTTAATCATAAACAAACATGACCTATATATATATACAGAAATGATCTAATGAGCACCGGTGCTCATCTTATCTTAAGCACCGATGAGTTGGCACATTAATTCATTGGTGGATAAAAGCACAATTGAATATCTTATATGAACCTTTAACAATGTGTTACTTTTTGCAAAAAGATGAGGAGGACTAATTCTAAAATCATGTAATATTTTTGCATCTCGTATAGAGCTATCGTGAGAATAGTATAGTGTGCCCTTACTTCTTCATATCAGTCCATTGCCTGGATTGACATATTAGTAGATGTTATGCACTGCTTTTCCTGAAGTTTACATTTGATCATAAAAATTGATTCTCATGGTAAGGTCTACTCAAGTAGGGGAGTAGCTCTTCGACCATGTTCGATATTGATAATAGCATTTACATGGGCACTCGCAAAATATTTTGATAATTTAAAACCATGCGTACTCCTCTTCTTCCTTAGTGATTCATAATATCCATTGTCCATCTTAAATCTTTAACTCACATTGGTCATGACAATTTTACAATGTGAACAATACATTTCTCACGCATTTACTTTACACAATTTCAAAAATACAAAAACAAGTTCCCAATTTCAAAAATTAGGTTTTTTAAAATTCTATTTATGAAATAATGAATTATTAAATCAATTTATTATTAAATATTTAATTCTAATAGAATATAATT
>OU503056.1:20611633-20637681 GCA_912172775.2 Fraxinus pennsylvanica | reverse complement strand
GGGGGGGGGGGGGGAGAGAATGGGACAGTGTGGAATGAATTCTAGGGTTGATTAATGTTATTTTAATTGGGATGAAAATTATATAATTAATATTAAATTAAATATAAAAAACCTGATTTTTGAAATGTTAAATTTGTGAGCTGATTTGTGAAAATGGTATTTTAAATGCCTGACTGGCTGTAATTTCCTCTTTTACAATTCTTTCGATACTTTTCCATGATGCTGACTTGAGTCTATAATCTTTGTTTGGTAAAATTTATAAATTATTTATAAAATGTTGATCAGAACGAATAAAGCCACCTAGATGGATTTGCTTTTTATAATTTAATTATGAATATAAAATAATCCTATTTGTAGACATCGATGAACATCAAACTATGTAGCAATATTTACGAATAACATTACTCTTGTGGTTTTTTCATTTTTCTCTAAACATCAGAACTCTTTCATTTTCTGGTATTTTAAACAGGTTTTCTTGAATTAGCTCAACCAATCGAATTCCAAGCATGTGTCCCACACATGTACCTCCATTATTGAGATCTCTCTCTCCATCTCTTCACTGTTCTGCACTACACTCTTCTCAGTGGGCCTTCAAACCCTTTCTCATCATATCATCGTCATATTACTAACCTATCACAAGTCTCAATTGCATTCCAAAATCTTTAGGTAAAGACTAATAATCATCCCATTGTTTTTTCAATTTTTTCTACATAATCTAAACACAATTATTATTCAATGATAATGTAGCTATTTTTTTTCTTTTTTATTTGTCTTTCTTCGTGAACCCACAAAATATTTTGTAAAAGTTTTCTTTTCCTGTGTTTTGGCTTTCGCAAAAAGCTACCCAGTCACAAAGATTGCAACTTTTGAATCTTTTCTCACTCCAAAAAAATGGATTTTCTGCTGAAAAAGATGAAAAATATTCTAAAGCCCTTTTGTACTTTACTCATCCGAGGATTGATTGTATGAAACCTTAACTTGATTCTTTATTTTCTTTTCTTTTTTCTTTTTTGTGAAAAAAATTCTTCCCGTTCAATGCATTTGTTTTTGTGTTGATGGTTATCTTTTAGGACTTTCAGAATAACCAGAACCAGAACCAGACAAGCACTTTTGTTAACTGTAAAAAAAAAAAGTGATTTTATGGATAATTTTTTGGTAAGAAACGACCACATCACATGGGCTTGTTTTAATTGGCTGCGTTTCTCCTCCTTTTTGTCTTCATCAAGATCTCTAGTTTATCCGTTTGTAGTCCAGCATATTGATAATTTGCCCATTCTTGTCTCAGCGTATGGTAGCTTTCTGATTAATCATCATTGAATTGAAGAATCATTGGGTGAATCTGGAGTAGAAACACCATTTGCAGAGAACAAGGTACACCATTTGTCCTTTGAATAGTTTTGAGTGGCCCATATGATTAATCTTTTGTTTCCAATTATTGTTTCTTTATATGTTCTGTTTGTTATGGATTCTTGATGTATTTTCTTATTCACAAATGCAAAATTCATGTTCTTGACCTCTTGTTGTGAGTTGTAAATCTGTCCCTTAGTTGAATTTTGGATCTTGAATTATTTGAGCAGATGGACGAGTCAGTTAAATCTGGTTCTGGACTGGAAGTGTCAGTTTCATTTGGTAGGTTTGAGAATGATTCACTTTCTTGGGAGAAATGGTCATCTTTTTCACCCAATAAGTATTTGGAGGAAGTTGAAAATATTTCAACACCAGGATCAGTAGCTCAAAAAAAGGCCTATTTTGAAGCACACTACAAAAGGATAGCTGCTCAGAAAGCCGAGAGCTTGGAGGAGGAAAATCCAATGGAACCTTTTAGTCAAAGCCCTGACGAGTCAATCAGTGAGGATCACACTGAAAACTCAACTGGTATAGATACAGAGTCGAGTGTATGCAATGGTGAGAAATCTGGTGAAGTAGTTGATTATGTAATTACTTTTGATGAGGCAAGAGATGATGATGTTGGATCAATGGAAGAAATTGAGCCCAAAACCTATACAACTGATTTGACGAGGATAACCACTTCTGAAGTGGCAAAAGAGGATGTAGCTGTGGCTGTAGAGGGTGGAAACTCGGGAGTCCAGGAGGATAAAGAGTTAAAGATTAATGCAGATAACATTGGATTGAATGATAGAGAGGAACCCGTCTTGGTTAAGGAAGTGATCCCTCAAAAGGATTCTAAGGATAGCGCAGAACAGCCACCAGAAAGGAAAGGCGGTGCAGAAAAAACCAGTGTAATGAAAAAGGAAAATCCCAAGTTGAACGCACGAAATCAAGCTCAAAAGGTAAAGTATTGGAACTTATTGGGCATTTCTATTTAATTGTTTCGATTGATCTGGTGTTTAATTTATTTGTTTTCGGTGTTTAGGTGACTACTACTAAAATGGGTAGAAATTTGGCTGGGACAAAAAATATTGTATCATCTGCAGCCAAGTCGCCACAAGTTTCTGCTCCTAGACTATCAAAACCGACGTCAATTTCCACGCCTATATCTGCCTTCCGTCCTTTGAAAAAGAAGGTCCATGAGACGCCACTTCCAAAAAGCAGGAATACTCTAGTTGGAGAAAGCAAGAGAGCAACTCCTACGTCCTTGCACACGTCTCTCAGTTTGGGGCCAGCAAATTCTTCTGCAACTTTTCCTACAACTAGAAAGTCTTTCATAATGGAGAAGATGGGGGATAAGGACATTGTTAAACGAGCATTCAAGACATTTCAGAACCATATCAATGAATTAAGGACTCCAAGTAATGCGGAATTTTGTACACCGAAGCAGGTATGCCATTCTATAAATTCCTCCCCCCTTTTGTACAATGAGTTTTGAGATTTCTACTATTAGTTTTAGTACCTTTTCATTAGTTGGTTGGATATTTGGTTTTAACATATTTGGGCAGGTGTCGTCCATGGCATCTGAGCAGAAGGATTCCTCTTCTTTCACCCCCCGAAAGGAGAATGAAGGGTAATAATACATGTCCTCACATATCTGCTATTAAATGCAATTAAGACATGAATATGAAACTTATCGATTACTAGATTCAGAGATAAGAGGGGAAAGAGCAAGCCAGGTCTTAAGTTGCATATTGTTGTTTACATATAGTAATGTGTTATCTTCGGTTTTTCTACATATTGTAATCTGTAATGAAAAGTACAGCTCCTTGCATTTAGTTTCACTGCCCATGTTGCCCTGTACGAATAGTACAGCCCTTCACTTAATAGTATTACTAAGTAACTGGTCGATGGATACAGCTATGATTTATTGTTTCACTTATAATTTGGTCTTAAAATTCGAACTTTCTACAACGTGAGGAGATAATAATTATGGTTTTGTAGTCCTAAATCCTTCTTGCTATTTATTATATAACAATATAGAAAAATTTCTTGATAGAAACAAGGAAAAACATTTTTATTATTGTGTAATTGTGATTTGTTATGCAAGGACAAAATTTCCTCTTAAAATTCTGAGAAGCATCCATCTTTTAGAAGGAAATTCTGAACCTAAATGCACATTGCTGGTACACTTGCACTTCTATGAAATTTAACTGTGGACGTGGAATGTAAATGTGAACCGTTTTGTTTCTCCCCACCCATTAGTTTACTAATCTCCCCTTCGACTATGATTACTGATTACTCATTTGAATTGTAGACTAAGGAAGTCTACAGAAAAGACACTTACTCAAAGGGCTCGATCAGGCACTAGATCAAAGACAATGACTGAGTCCTCAGGGTGAGTTTTTAATGATGGTTATATGTAAATCTCTTTTTATCATGCTTTTCTATCCTTTTTTTATTGTTTTTATCTCCGTTCTGATTTGGAAAGCCTGTAATATTGTGCTTCTTGTTCTTTCTATTGTCTTCTTGAGGTTGAATTGTGATTGATAATCATGAACTACAGATTGATTAATCTTTTTCTAAAATTTACGTAACTTATTGTTGTTTTCCAAAAGGAAAAGTGTTTAAATTGGCAACATGGTTGATTGATGGTTAAGTTCGTACTAACTTGAAACCGGGTTTTATAATAATCATTTATGCAAAATGGAGCCAAAACAGAATGAAGTGCTATCGCACTTTATAATATTGACATGGAGAGTACAAGTATAGAGATATCTTCCTAATAATTGCCACTAGTATTCCTATATGTTGCAGCTTGTGCTAGTGGAAATAACCAAATATAATGCGCCTTTACACTGACAAAGGTGTCTTTTCTTAATTACTCTTTGATTACTATTTCTAGCCGTTTCTCATAGTAAATTTTTATTTCATGAAAATTTTTCATGCTTCTAAGTTGTGAAATTAAGAAGAAAAATGAGAAAGGCTCATCTTTATTTCTCTTTATTTTCTCAGTTTATCTTTTGAGGTTTTCTTTTTATGATTTTTTTCGATTCATTATGAACTTTTCAAGTCTATAATAGGTTGAATAAAGGTTCTGGTCTTGATAGGAAAAATGCAATAACCGTTACACATTCTATTGGCTTGAGAAGTGATGAAAGAGCTGAAAAGAGGAAAGAGGTAAATCCATTAAATCTTACCTTCTATTTTAGCTTTTGCACAGAATAATGGTTATTTTGAATGTGTAGATCTATTATCCAGTAGGCACATTTACATAACTAATGATTAAGTTGAAACAGTTTATAAAGAATTTGGAAGCAAAATCAATTGCCAGAGGGGCTGAAGATGCGCAACGTAGTGTGAAAACAAAGGTATCTTCTATTTGGGTGAAAAAAGAGACTCCATATATGCATTTAACCTCTAAATAATTGATGGTGAAGCATGATCTAACAAGGCAAGCTTGATCCAGGAGGGAAAGGCATCTGAGACAATAAAACTGAAACATAATCTCAACTTCAAGGCTACACCTATGCCGGCTTTTTATCGGGGTCAAGGGAAAGGTCATTCCAGAAAGGTACACAATCAATCTCTCTCTCTCTCTCTCACACACACACACGCACACAAACACATAAGGACAATGTGTCTAGAAAGGAAGTTTTCTCCACCCACTAGACATGGTCAACATCTTCAATTAATTCACAAACTTTTTATCAAACCCCGTAATTACATAAATACAAATTATTTTTTATCTTACTCCAACATGTTATTAACCCACACGTATATTTAAATATTCCGAGGGAAAAGTAGAAAATAGAAAATAAGGCGATAGAAAAAACGGGAGGAGAAGTATTGGTATGAGGTCATTATTAGAAATGATTGATTTAGATACTTCATTGGGTTGGTTGTATAATAAATTATACACGGAATTAACCTATCAACTAAGACACGTTGACTTTCGCAATTTACCAGAAACATTCCATGTCTTTATCCTGTAGTTGGTGGTACTTGGAAATTTTTGGCCATTACTAAAAAAATTTATCCTTCCGTTCATTTTCTGTGATTGAAAAATTCTTGATTGCTTTTTAAAGTTAGAAATTAGCAGGAATTTGATAGAATTATCCATTTAAAGCAGCGGATTAAGCTACTGTAGATGTGTTGACGAGAATTTTTCTAATGACCTGAACCTATTGTTGGTTATCATGTGAAAGTCATATGTAAATCTCTGTTCAGCGTTTTTTTAGTATTGATGGCAAAATAAAAATAATGGCCGTCAAACAGGGCTTAATTTCACATGAGAAGACTGCATATATGTCTCTGTGCTGTTGTGTTATAGATGGGCTAAGTTTGCTTACATTAGCCCGAATTCACAGTGAGTGGAAGAAGATTTTTTAATACTTTGTAGTTTGAATTGATCCTTTGTGTTGATCCTTTGAGCTCTTTCTCGAAGGATGTTCTGGTTTATAGTTCTGGAGAACATAACACATACAACATATGGAGTCTTAATTTATTTTTCTTCTTCAATTTTGTTTGGTAGCATCTAGTTCAGTACATGAAACATGCCACTGTTTGTCGGTTAATGGCACATGACCATTTATTCCTGTTTGTTGCACAATTCATTTCCATTCTTCTTCACTATTAATAGGTGTCAATGACCACAAAACTATAAGTTCCAAAATTAAGTGGCCACTTTCTTTAAATAATACCAAAGGAGGATCAATCTTAATTCAGCCATTTCTGATATTCCCATGAAAAAGGGACATCAAGTTTTATTTGTTCAAAAAATTTATAATTAAAAGCAAGCTGTGAGGTGGATATCTAGGTTCTTGGTTAATTTTTCAGGAAAAATGTTTTCAAGAGGAAGTACATCATCAACGGGAACATTAATCTATGATTTACATAAAAGTTACTACACACAAAAATCGTTTGTTCATGTAAGAGAGAACGGCCAAATGCGACAGAATCTGTCAATACGGAGGAATTGTGCTAATTTTCGAAAGGTGGGGATGAATTGTGCCAAACCAAAAAAAAAGAAGATAGAAGCATGTCTGCTAATTTTCTCAAAGGTGGGGAACGAAAAGTGTAATTTACTCTTTTTATTAATTTAACTGGATGGTGATGGTTTTGATAGGTTAATGTATGTAACATTTTCTTGCTCATCTATATTATTCAATCCTAGTTTGTTTGCAAAATATTAGGGCATCTCAACCTCTTTTGTCCCGTGTTAACCATCTTATTTAAAAGCTGTTAGAGAAGGGGTGGGACACATGTATCTAGATGTTTTTTTCATCACGTCATGTAGTTTAGATTCTTAAATGTCTGACACCTAACAATTTTTCATAAATGGCCAACGGTAGGACTTGAACCTAGATCCTGTGCATGTCTCTTTGAGCACAGATCTGAGCTGATGGTTTCATGATGATTATGAAATGACATTAATTACTCAGATTTACAGTGATATACATGACGAAATTTATCATTACTGCAGATTATATTTTCAATATTGTTAAAACAGCTTTATGAGAATATTTCATGTTCTGACTTTTACAGTCAAAATTGATATGAGATTCTACACTGTTAAACAGTAAAGTAATATGAATTCAATTCCAAGTTAATCATCTGACTTTAAGGTTAGGTTGTTAGATAGGGGTCTCGTTTATTTACTTAAATGTTGTCTTCAGCGCCCAGGCTCAGTGGTTAAGTTTTGTCGCTGTTCGTTGGTATTTTTATTCTCTTTCGGCTTCTGTCACTCCTGATTTCACGGGTTTGTTTTTCTTTTCCAAATGAAATTGCAGGAAGGCTCAGACAGTAAGATCCATCCTCGACCCACATGTAGTAGGTGATAGATTGTTTCTCCCTGTTCCATGAGGACAAATACATTTTTCGTCGTGGAACATTGATGTCATACAGTCCTTGGAGTATATATGCCAATGGGAGAGTTGTGCATGCTGCATATGACAAGAACTAGCTTCTCCACCAGCAGCAAGGTTGGCAAATGAGATTTGAGGGATTTTGTCAGTAGCTGTGATAGAAATTCATATTAATCTCATGGAGGAGATGAAAAGAGCTGCGTTTAAATAGTTTAGAAGAACTTGTATAGACAAAAGGTTCATATATTTATGTAAGAGCAGACAGATAGTTTTCTAATAGCAGGGACGCAGTAGCCAGTAAGAGGAAATCGGACACTATACCCATTTTGAAAATTGTTTGCGTAGGAAAATTGGAAATTGTGTACACGATTTGACCATTTCAAATGGATATTGTATTGTGTTGTATGCGTCGAATATTTCTATTTATTGTCTTGAAAATGAAGTTTTGTAAGTGGTACAATGTTTATCCTCCATGTAACATGCACTATTTTTACCTGGATCAGTCTTTTTGTTACCCTGCTATGGAAAGGAGCAATACACATTTGCCTTCACTAATATGTTGAAGGAAGAAACAGAAGAAATCATTGTGCCAGCAAAAAAATAACTCATTTTCATAAATTGATAATACATTTGAAATGAATTTCTTACAGAAAAATCAAATAACCAAGGCATTTATGGTGTCAATTTTATCCGTGTACAGGACTCTGTGTGTGTGGGCAATGATTAGCTTACTTCAGATGCAACTGCGCCAGTTTTAGTCCATTTGTTGATTCGAGACCCAAGAATCGTGTTCGGTTATTCATTATCTGAGTCACTCGAACTGCTCTTCGAATGGTCCGACAGGAAATTGGCCGGCAATTTCGGGAATCTAAATATCCTAGGTGATTCTGGGGTCGATGATGATCCGGCTGAAGATGGTGCAGGTTTTTTCTTCTGAACATTTGTTGCAATATCAACACAAACTTGATCAACCATTCCCAGGAAATCTCGAACAATGACAAATAATTGAAGTGGATTTCTCCCTTTGTCATTTGAGGACCCTGACTGATAATAATCTGTTGTTTTCTTCACAAGTTCCATCACTCTTGTTTGCTCTTTCTTCACTGCTTCTATTTCTTCTTCAGCCCCCTCTATAAAAAAAATCATTTTCTTTGCAGATCCTGTGTGATGATCACATTGCGCCACTATTTTTCGAATTTCGATCAGTTGTGATGATAACCCCGAGCTTGTTTTAACGATGAAATCGTAGTCTATTGTGGCTGCTTTCTTCACATTTGAAAACTCGGCGCTTAGACCTCCTATCACAGGCAATCCCAGCATCATGTATTCCTTTTCTCTATCAGCCTGTGGTACCAAATTATCTGAACTTTGGTTTACAGGATTTGAGTTTTGGCTATTTGTTCGACTCATGCTGCGATTTCTGTTAAGCACGCAGCGTTTTCCCTCAGCCCGTACTACTTCTTGGACGACGAATTGAAGCAAAGTTGTTGCTCCATCGCTGCTTTTGACATCGGATAGTTTTCTAAGAGCTGTAAGGTTGAATGCTTGAGCATTTCCTCTTGACGTCCCTGCATTCAAGCGATTCCCTGCCTTAAGCACTGCTTCCAAAAGTTTCAAGAAGAGCCCTCGATTTCTAAGCTCATAGCAAGCTGATTCGAGTGATTTCAACAATTCCTTGAGGGTCGTAATCTCTGTGTAGTAGTTTGATCTGAAAAGCATGGCGTTGATATGAGTAAAGGCAGATGGAAAAGCTTTGAGGAGGTGGTAGAGGAAGGATTCTGCATCAGCAAGTCTTGTTGGATCTCCATCAAACGCGAGGATTTTAGACCTTTCTTCATCCGTTGGAGAGATTTTCGTGAGCTTTTCAAGCGTATCTGCATTTAGGCCATCACCTTTAACAAGGGCATCGGCGATTTCTTTGTGCGAAACGCCAAGTGATTTGAGTACAATTGCGGTGTTTTGGGACTTTCTGGTGTCTAGAATGAAAATCCGGGAGGCTGGACCGGATCTATCCCCTCTTGGGCTTGTTGAATTACTGTCTTGTCGAGGAGATTTTCGGTTGGTGGCCACATATCCAAAGAGAGCTTCCATAAGATCTCCGTCAAACCTGAATTCAAATCAGCAGAAAAGTTGAGAAAAATTGGATAAGAAGAGAGACTTTTTTTTACATAAAAGTAGTCGAGGATCATTACTTGAAAGAGCCTTGATCAATTTTGTCCCAGACCATGGAATGCTCCACATTTGGATTCACCTTATCCCAGTGCAAGGGCTTCAGTTTCACCTTTCCATTCTCATTGCTCGACGTGCCTTCTCCCAACGAGGAAGAACGCTGATTGCCACTAGACATTCCCTTCGGTGCCGGGGGTTTCAATGATGAAACTACTCCACTTGCTTTAGGTGGTGGCGGTAGTGGGGGAGAAGGACCTAAATTTGATGGAACCGGAGGAGGCGGCGGTGGTGGAGAAGGAATTGTATTTGATGGAACAGGAGGCGGAGGTGGTGGTGGTAGTGCAGCCTTTTCTGCCTTCGGAACTGCCTCAATATTTGTTGGCGGCAGCCGAGGTGCTGGCGGTGCTGAATGTTTCACAACTTGGCTTAATGAATTTTGCTTTTCCACAGCCATTCCAGATGAAAGTGTAGGTACTTTCTTTATTCTTGAATCCTCCTTATCAATCCAAACAGCACTCTGAGAGGTTGAAGATTTTCCTCTGAGCAAAGGAGTTTCATGAATAGGTGATTCATATTTCTTATTTCTATCATCTCCACTGATGATTCTTTTTTCTTCTTCATTTTCTTGATCATATTTCAAGTTCTGATAGACTTCTTTTTTGAAACTTCTTTTCTTTTCTCCCCCTTCTAAATTTCTCCAGTAAAGCACATCCAATCCATTCTCATCAACAATCACCCCCTTCAAATTACCATCAAACGGCGTAAAATCATTTCGAGGCTGAGGCACTACAGGATTCTCAGCATAGAGATTGACTTCAGTTCTCTCCCTCTTTCGACGCGATCGCCTTAGGAGTAAGAAGAAAAGAAGCCCGGATAAAACAAGAGTACCAGCAGCAGTGGCAGCCACTGCTTTTGCAACTGCCTTTTTGGATGATGATTTTCCTGGCGGGGCATCTGGTTGCAATGGAAGTGGATTTGGTATTGGTGGAGGACTAATAGGCTGATCATCAGCCGGACGAGGAGGTGGAGGAGGAGAATATGGATATCGAGTTTCGATGTTTTGAGGAGAACTGGATTGACAAGTGGATTGAGGAATGGAAGAAATGATGAATATAAAGAATAGACAGAGAATTGCAGATGGCTGGAATTTTGCAGCCATGATGATATTTAGGAAAGAATTGAGGAGAATTTGATGTTGAATCAATTTTTGAATGTATTTTTATCATTTCTTGATGCGCTTCTTGATAATGCTATTTTGGATTTGGTCTAGTTGCTGAAAGTTTCTAATGAGAGCAGTTGGCTTTTTGTTGGATAATTTGGAATATTTAAACCCCCTGCCGGTTATAGAACATAAAATGACCAAAATACCCTAAGACGATCAAATTATAGTTGTGATAATTATCCTTGACGTGTAGGTTAATCGATTTTTAATTCTTTAAATAATGGTGATATTCCATTACCCTTTCCATGATTCCAAATCGAAAATATTGAATTGGTCTGCAGTACATCTTGTGTACTTGTACAATCTTAACGCTAATCATCTCGATTATTATAATCTAAACACGGAATTATATTAAGGACAGCCCTGCATGTACAGAATAAAGTGCTGTCAGATTATTTACATATACAGTCGACAGTTTTTCATTTGACAAAAGCGAAAAAAAAAAGAAAAAAGGTAACCAGCACCTGTAAAATATCTGGCAGGAATTTTTTTTCCTTACCGGATGTTGCTAGGAAAATGATGTCTTGCAAGTAAGAGTAAAAGAAAGTCTGAAGAAAGAATGCATACAAAACAAAAAAGAATCATAAATTCAGCAATGTTGCTAAGAAAATGATGTCTTTCAAGTAAGAGTAAAAGAAAGTCTGAAGAAAGAATGCATACAAAACAAAAAAGAATCATAAATTCATTTGCCTTGGTTTGTATTCTACAAGGAACAGGACAATTTTTTGTATGATTATGCAGTTATTCACCACAAAACAAAATTTAATTATCAGATAAAATATTTTCAAAAAATTATTCAAACATATTCAACAGTAACTTTTCAAAAATTACGTCAAAAAAACCCTTAAAAAAAGATGGGGAATAAATGTCTTATAATAGGTTCACCAAATATTTGACAATCTATGAGTAAAAGCAAAGTATTTTATTTGCAGTTGTCATTAAGAATTTTTTAAATGACAATCTTTCATGATATTGGTGTAAATTTAAAATAATATATTTAGAAAGAAGGTGTTGTTGCAATTGAAAAAATTATTTTATTAGAAAATCCCAGTAGATGAGTAATGTGGGAAAAAAATAATTTGTGTAGCCAATACTAAAACTATCAAAATAAAACTTAATTTATTATGTAGAATGTTATAGAATGAAAATCAAAGTAATAGTGTACAAGAAAAATAATGAACTAAGTTGTGTCTTCGATAAATTTGAAATTATCTAAACGAATTATTTTTTTATTAATTCTACCTATCCATTTGATAGTTACACGGGAAGATACAATGAAATCATTTTTTCTTAAACTCATTTTCGCTCATTCATTCATCCAATGAAATAATTTTATTCGTGGATTCATAATTTTTCATACTTTTAATCTCTTCAAATAATCTCTTTCACACAAACATTTAGAATTAGATTTATGTCGGTCTGTGGGGGTGGTTGAAAAATGTCAACTGTTAACGACTTAATAATTTTATCCAATATAAATGTGAACAATACAAGGTGGTTGTAAAGAAATTCATAGTGCTAATTGGAATCTTAAAAAGTCAAATCCAAAAAAAAAATCTCTCTTATTTTTCAATTTGGTAATTATTAATAGATTGGGATTTTTCCACTTTTTCTTGCAAAGTGTCAAACTTGCATTGATGTTGATAACTCAATGGTTTGGGTGCTTGTGTGTTAAGACATTGACTTTGTAAGTTAAAATATTTCATTCAAAACATGAGTGCCTCTGTTTGTGACATCAATAATGATGCTAGATATACATTCTTGATTAATATTAAGAATGACACTCTCTTACGTGGATAAATTTTATTAGTGAGTTGATGGAGTGTATTTAGAATTAAAGACCATAATTGTTGTCACCCCCTTGAATGTCAAATTTGATGTCAAAGAAAATGTACGTGTAGCATTGATGTGGTCAATTATAAAGTTGCTTATGAGCTTGACAATGCTTCTGAAGAAAGCAATAGATAAAGTTCGTATTACAATCGACTTATGTTAGTCACTCATCTTCTTATACTAGTATTTATAAACAAAACATTGCAGAGAAATTGAGTTCAAGGGCCAGGATTAGGTTGATCCAATTACTAATTTTGAACTTGATTGGATTCTACATGTTTCTTTTTACTTTATGTAAAGTTCAGCCTCCTACAGTCCTTGATGAACCATAAAATTGCAACCCGCGTTCCCACGGAATTTAGCCTTCAAAAAGAGTGGTTTAGGGTTAGGAAGATTCTGGAATTCTTGCAAAAAGCCTTTACCACGTTTTTTAGCTATAGTCTCCCATTGAAGGCAATTCTATCCCACCAAAGCGTTCTGTCTGTGCTATTTTTTCCACCCGCTGCCTGAACTGATCGGCCATGACTTTGGGATTAAGGCCCCCGTTAAATTGTCTAGTCAACATGCCCGTTTTAATTTTCTAGGTGAGTACTTAAAAAATGAAGTATGAGTAAAGTTGAACAACAATAAATTTAATATTGTTATCAATAAATTTAAGGATAATTACATAAACATTTTAAAAATATGCTAAACTATTCGTTTTTCAATTTTGAACCGACATTTACTCACAAGGAAGCACGAAGATTCTAGCCTCACATTTTCTAAATAGGTGGTCTGATCTTCTAATATGTGACCCGTATTAGACCTGTTATTCCTCTCATAAAGAGGCTTCAGATCATTTGCCGATGTGGCAACAACTCAACAAATCGACAAGGCCCGCACTCCACATCACACCTACCACGTCACCCCGACGCATCGAAGTGCTGAGGTAAAGCGACTTCTTACACATGTTCACCTTCTACCGAAGCGTCGAGGAGAACTAGGTCCAAGCAAGAAACGGCAAAGTGTCATGAGTGGGGACAACTTCTATAGCTAGGATAGTTACAACGCCTCGTCCCAATTAACCAAAGATCTTTTATACAAAGATCTATCTAAAATAAAATCTGTTTGACTGATTGATATGACATTTGGGCAGTAGACGTCAAGAGTCAAGTCATGAATCTATTTGTCAGAAAGTATCAAATATTCGCATACTTACGAATTGATTGATTAATGTCTAAGAAGAGACACTTTAGCCAATAAATGAGGTCATGTGCCTCATTATCTAACGGCCCATAATTCACATATTCCCATGTATATATGTACTCAAACTCTGTGCCATTAGTAAGTTAATGCAACTCCAACCATGAGTTATATAATTTCACTCCTCATATCAATGTGATATTAATTTTTCGACGGTTCCCATTACCGGAATTCTCCTCACTTTTCATATCATCTTACCAACTTAACTGTCGAAGTACTCGCAACCGCTTCTACCACCATCGAAATCGACTACAAGTGACTAACAATGTGTTCTAAGTGTTACAGAAAGGAACTTACGTGAAGCTGAAAGCTGTTAACTACATAGGAATTACATTTTCCAGGGTCAACAGATTGGAGGACTTATGCTTGCATTCAAAATGCACAATTAGTGAAAGTTTACCTCCAACTCCAATCATATGCTGAAAGTCCATCCATTATATAAATATTCATACATGAACTTGAGGGAATATTATTACGCTTGTAATAACGAAGCTCCAGATCATCAACCAACATGGCAGCAGCTCAACAAATTAACAAGGCTCACACTCCACATCACACCCATCACTTCACCTCATGCACTGTTGCATCGAAATGTCGAGGTAAAGTGACTGGCTTACACATGTCCACACTAGACCGAAGTGTCGAGGTGACCCAAGTCTAAGTGAGAAATGGCAAAGTGACATGAGTGGAGGCAACGTTTGCAGCTAAGATAGTTACAACGCTTTATCCCAATTAACCAAGAGATCATTTATACAAAGATCTATTTAAAATAATATCTTTGTAGCTAATTGATGTGACATTTGTGCAGAAGATGTCAAAGAGTCCAAGTCATGAATCTATTTGTCAGAAAACATTAAATCCCACCCATATACGAATGGATTGAATGGTGTCTAGGAAAAGACATTCTGACCAGTAGGTGATGTCATGTGCCTCATCATCTAACAACCTATAATTTACCTATTTCCCTATATATACTCACACTTTGTGCCATTATTAAGGTAATACAACTCCAACTATTTTTTATATAATTTTACTTCCCTTATCAACGTGATATTAGTTTTTCAACGGTTCCCATTACCAAATTTCCCTCATTTTTCGTATTATCTGACTGACTTGATCGTCAAGTACTTGCAATCACTTTTACCACCACTGAAATTAGACACGAGTAACTAACAATGTGTTCTAAGTACGCAGGAAGGAACTTACTTGGAGCTGCAAATTGTTAGCTACATAGGAGGTATATTTTTCGGGGTCAACAGATTTGGGGACTTGCACTTGCATTCAAAATGCACAATTAGCAAAAGTTTATCTCCAACTCTAGCCTCATGATGAAAGTCCACGTATTATATGAATATGCATACATAGACTTGAGGGACTATTATTATGCCTCTCATAAAAAGGCTCCAGATCATATGTCAATGTGGGAACAGCTCGGCAAATCAATAAGACCCACATTCCACATCACACCCACCATGTTACGCCCAACACCGGCACCAAAGTGTCAAAGTAAATCAACTGGCTTGCACACTTCAGCCCTCGAACGAAGTGTCGAGGAGAACCAAGTCTAAGCGAGAAACGTCGAAGTGTCATGAGTGGGGATAACTTCTACAGCTAGGATAGTTACAACGCTTCGTCCCAGTTAATATGACATTTGGGCAGCAGAAGTCAAAGAGTCAAGTCATGAATCTATTTGTGAGAAAGCATTAAATATTCGCATACTTACGAATTGATTGATTAACGTTTAGGAAGAGACACTTCGACCAGTAAATGAGGTCACGTGCCTCATTATCTAATGGCCAATAATTCAACCTATTCCCTTGTATATATACTCAAACTCTGTGCCATTAGTAAGGTAATGCAACGCCAACCATCTGTTATATAATTTCACTTCCCATATCAACGTGATATTAGTTTTTTGACGGTTCCCATTACCGAGTTTCTCTTCACTTTTCATAACATCTTACGGAATTAATTGTCGAAGTGCTCGCGACCACTTATACCACCACCGAAAGCGACTACGAGTGACTAACAATGTGTTCTAAGTGCACAGGGAGGAACTTACGTGAAGCTGCAAGCTGTTAGCTACGTAGGAATTACATTTTTCGGGCCAACAGATTGGAGGACTGGCGCTTGCATTCAAAATGCACAATTAGCAAAAGTTTATCTCCAACTCCAGCCCTATGTTGAAAGTCCACGTATTATATGAATATTCATACATGAACTTGAGGGACTATTGTTACAAATCTCATAAAGTGGCTCTAAATCATCTGTCAATGTGGCAGCAACTTAGCAAATCAACAAGGCCCACACTCCACATCACACCCACTACGTCACCTCCCATACACCGACACATCGAAGTGCCAAGGTAAAGCGACTGGTTTACACATGTCCACCCTCAACCAAAGAGCTGAGGCGACTTAGGTCTAAGCAAGAAACAGGGAAGTGACATAAATGGGGGCAACGTATGCTGCTAGGATAGTTACAACGCTTCGTCCCAATTAAACAAGAGACCTTTTATACAAAGATCTATCTAAATAAAATCTTTATGACTGATTGATGTGACATTATGCAACAGACGCCAAAAAGTCAAGTCATGAATCTATTTGTTAAGAAGCTCTAAATACCTGCCTACCTACGGATTGAATGATTGATGTCTAGAGACACTTTGACCAGTAGATGAGGTCATGTGCCTCATCATCTAACAACCAATAATTTACCTCTTTCCGTATATATACTCACATTTTGTGCCATTAGAAAGGTAATATAAGTCCAACCATCCGTTATATAATTTCACTCTCCATATCAAAGTAATATTAGTTTTTTGGAGGTACCCCTACTGAAATTCCCCTCACTTTTCATATCATCTTACGGACTTGATTGTCGAAGCATAGTTTTTTGGGAGGTACCTATTTGAGATCTCAACTAAATTGAGTTTTAACATTTCTAATTAGGTTCCATAACAAGCTATAAACAAGCCAAGTTAAGGTCAAGATCAAAGAATTCATTCAATTTGTAGTAGCATATGATTAACACTTGGAGCGAACAATTGAATAACCTGAATTTGCTTCATAAGGTTACATATCAAAAGTTTTATTGCTATAGAGTTACACACACAGCAATTCTATTATATACTTGTGTACAAAACAATGTAATATAACTGATATACAGGAGTTTTATGTATATTAGGACTTTGATGTAGAGCATTCTCAATCGTTTAAAACTTTATTTCTAACATGTCCCCACAAGATAGGAGTCCCATTGATGACAATAATCTTGGACCTCAGTAACTAAAATTGAGTTATAGATAAAGGTTTGGAGAGTAAATCTGTCAATTGATTAGCGAAAACAACATGCAATACACGAAATTGTCCAAATTGAAATTTGTCCAAGACAAAATGAACTTCAACATGTTTCATATATGAATGAAACACTGGACCAGAACAAAGATATGTTGTGGTGATTATCATGGTGGATTGTTGGAATAGAGCTAATAGGTTCTCCAAGCTCCTGAAGAAGTGATTTTATCCAAAGATCCTCACAAGCAGTAGATGCAACAACCATATATTCATCTTTAGTGAAAGACTGAGTCATAGTTTGTTGCTTTCTTAATAGCTAAGCTTCGATTATGACCAAGAAATAAAATATGGGCATTGGTAGATATACGGTCATTAGCGTTTCCAACCCAATCAAAATCAGAGAAAGCATGAAGAATAGATAGTAATTTCCTACGTTGACAAAGACATAATGAATAGTCCACAAAGATAATATAATGGCGAGTAGGGGACAATGATATATAGTCACCCCTATTATTATTGTAAAGGGTTTTAATGGATGTGGTAAAGTATTTTTTAACCAATGATTTAAAAGTTGGAAAAAAATATAGAAACTTCATATTTGTGCTTCAGTAGGTAAAATCATATATAATGTGTAAAATGGTCAATGAAAAGAACATAATATTTATTATCAACAATTAGATAAATAAGAGACGTTCTTACATTAGAAAAATAACCTCAAGCAAATTAAAACTGGAAATTAAATATCAATAAAAGGGTAACCTCCGACTCTCGGTACATTTGTACGCATGACAATGACTCAAACTGATAGCTCAAGAATAACTAATCAAGAGGAGGGTGAATTGACTTTTATAACTTTTTTAGAAAAATAAACTTAAATCAAGTTAGTTAAAAATACGTTGATCAATTAGTAATTATCGTAAGCAAATAAAAAACAAGTAGATCAATCAAATAATAAATGTAAACGGAATAACAATAAGTAAAAGGGTAGAGAGGATACAAACGATGTAATTATGAAGGTTTAATTCAAAGCAATGATCTGCATCATTCGTTTCCAAATTCTCCAACACAAGCAATGTTTTTTTACTATATTGATTAACTTATAGTACAATTCAACCATTTACTACGCTTTTGATGACATACAAACAAGGAGCGTCAGATGTTTATACAATATTGAGTTTTACGAGACCTCAATATGATCCACACCATGAGCTTTACGAAACCTCAATATGACCCACAAGTGTACAAAATGATTTTACAATGAAATTCCTCTTTTGATAAATTATACAAATAAATTAAGTACTAAGAAATACTAATACTTTAATGAATAGTAATAAATAATAATTCAAGTGTTATATAATTTTTTTGATAAATATGATAATTAAAAATTAGATTCAATCAAAGAAATTTTTCAACGAGAAGATGAAGAAAAATAAATGCAATTTAAGTTCAAAAATCTTTTCAAAATATTTATCTCTATTAATGAATGATTGTAAAAAATTAAGTTCTAACATAGAGTTGAGAAATTTTGATGAATGTGATAATTAAAAGTTTAATTCAATCAATCAAAGTTTTTAATACAAAAAAGTGGAAGAAATAGATGCAATGTAAGTTCAAAACTTTTTTTTCAAAATATATATCTCTTTTATGAATGATAGAAACAAGTTAAGTATAAAAAGATAAATGAAAAACTTTGATAAAAAGAGTTTGAATCAATCAAAACTTTTAGAAAGAGAGAGGTATATTTAGAGTTTAAAAAGCAAAACATTTTGTCGAACCGGACAACCATTCGAACGTCCGTCCTTGTGTCCGAACAATCAAAATAGATGTTATGCATTTGAAATCATGATGGTAAAAAATCTGACCGTTGCACCAATCGGACATCCACATTGCTGCAGTCGGTTACTGTCTTTTTCCCTTTTTTACCCCATTTGATCCGATTTGAATATTTTGACAAATATAAACTTTTGAAAAATGTTTTTAACTAGTTTTCAAGATAAATGATGTTTTAAAAATATAATCTAAGTACAAACATCATTCTGAAAATTAATTTTACTTTNTCGTTACCTTGGTTTATATCAAGCAAATTACTTCTTTTAAATTTGAATAGAAATGTAAATAGTATTAAAGTATTAGTATCTTTACATTTGAATTAAGAAATCTAATTTTTAATTTTATTTCGAAATTTGGCTCTTAGGCTCTCGTCTTGATCTTTTTTTGGCATTTGGCTCTTAGACTCTTGATCTTTCTTTGACGTTTGTCTTTTAAGATTTTTTTTGAAGGACTTGTCTTAAATGTGTGACTTCAATCTTAACCTTGTTCATGAGTCTGATTTGAGATTGTCATAATTTTGATTATTTGACGACAATCGATCAATTTATCATTGGATGATTAGAAGACTATAATCACTTTAAATTCAATTATTAGTAAACATGATTAACATATTTGCTATAATAAAAGTTGTAAGATTATAATCAACCATTGGTCAACACGAACTATTACTAAAAACTGACACTTTATTAGAAGAGATAAAAATTTGAAAACTGACTCAGAGGAATGACCTCGGAGATCATGCTAAGCTTCAGTAGATGTATGAACACAAAGCACATTAGTTGATGTGAGGAGAAAGGAAGAAGATGAAAGGGGGTTGTTGAACTAGTGTGAGTAATCGATAATTTGTTACCTTCACCAACCACCAAGGAACATTGACTAGAGTTATCCATTACATCTCTAACAGGTTCTCAGAGGTAATGTGATAGGAGGCGCTAAAATCAAGGAGCAATGAATTGTTAGGCTATGGTGTAAGGATAGAGTAGAAGATATTTAAGCATTGTTTGTTTTCAATTTTAATGAAAATTTGTATCTTTGCAATGGGAAGCAGTCGCTTTTGTTGATCAGTTTGTCTCACGGCTAGACCCATTTATTTGAAAAAAAGGTCAAAAAATATATTCTTCTATCAAAATAATGGAAAACAAACGGATCCGTAGTGGACAATACAATTGAGAATGAGGTTTGTGGGTTCTTCAAGAATTTTCAAGGTAAGAACCTCCATATGAATAGAAGAGTCCATTAGGACAAGTTCATCAGCTTTGCTCTTTAACATTTTAAGAAATTCAGTAATGGCTTGAGTTACTTTGGTGAGGATGGATAGATAGCTTTTTAGTTGCATTATATATCCAAGGAATGATTTAGTAAAGATTGTTAGGTTATCCAAGCTTCTCGAGAAGTCTTGGATGAGGCTATGAATGAAATTATGTGGGGTGTGGTGGGTTTTATTTTTTATTATTTTTATTTATTTTAAAATTTAATCATTTAATGCAAGCTTTTACGTTTCAATAGCAAAATGGTTTTTTAATTTGGTCAATTTTTATTTTTCAAGTCAACTAACAGTCTAATGGATGGATTCTAATCATTTGTTCTTGTGGTGCAACAAAATGAAAGATTGGAGATTGCAGCTGCAATTATCCCCTAATAATATTTATCTTTAAACTCAAATGTCAAACTACCCAATATTGAATGTCTTGTAGAGTTGAAAAATGGTTTAGCTCTACTCGATTAGTGTTCTTTTCAAATTTATTATAAACACACAATAAATCGAGTTCGACCTAAGCATATTGTTTTATTCTTCATAAAACATGGTAGAAACACTTCAAAAGTTAATTCGATTGACGTATAAAATTCTATAATTAAGTTTTGAAGAGCAAAATTTTCTACTCTCTCCGTCTCAATTCTATAGGCTGAGTTTCCATTTTTTCTTGTCCCAAATATATAGGCATGTTTTCTAATATAGAATATTTTTTTGTATTCATTTACCAATTTAATCTTATTAAATTTTCCCCACTTAATATGTCAACTTCTTGAAATCATCAAAATACATACATTTCTCACTTCTTAAAAACATGGAACAACTCTCATTTTTTCTTCTTTTTCAAATTCTTCATTAATTCCAATAATAATTCAATTTTACATACTAAAAATTAAATAAGGATAAATTAGGAAAGATCTTGACAAAAATTAATTTTCCAATGACATTAAAGAAACTTTCTTAATTCGTGTGAAAAACTAAATAAGTCTATATAATTGGGACGAATGGAGTTATATTTTTTAGCCCGTTTGACCTGAAAATGCAAAGTTATCGTTTTACCGTTTTTAATTTGGTCAAGTTTTTATTTTTCAAGTCAACTAACAGTCTAATGGATGGATTCTATTCATTTGTTCTTGTGGTGCAACAAAATGAAAGGTTTGAGACTATAAATGACATAAAGTGAAGATTGATGTAAAGTATGTCAAAAAGTGAAAGGTTTGAAACTGTAACTGCAATTATCCCTAATAATATTTACCTTTAAACTCAAATGTCAAACTACCCAATCTTGAATGTCTTGCAGAGTTGAAAAATGGTTTAGCTCTGCTCGATTAGTGTTCTTTTCAAATTTATTATGAACACACAATAAATCGAGTTGGACCTAAGCATATTTTTTTATTCTTCATAAAACATGGTAGAAACACTTCAAAAGTTAATTCGATTGACGTATAAAATTCTATAATTAAGTTTTGAAGAGCAAAAATTTTCTACTCCCTCCATCCCAATTCTATAGGCTGAGTTTCATTTTTTTCATGTCTCAAATATATGGGCATATTTCCTAATATATAATATTTTGTTGTATTCATTTACCAATATATTCTTATTAAATTTTCCCCACTTAATATGTCAACTTCTTGAAATCATCAAAATACATACATTTCTCACTTCTTGAAAACATGGAACAACTCTCATTTCTTCTTTTTCAAATTCTTCATTAATTACAATAATAATTTAATTTTACATACTAAAAATTAAATAAGAATAAATTAGGAAAGATCTTGACAAAAATTAATTTTTCAATAATATTAAAGAAGTTTTCTTAATCTGTGTGAAAAACGAAACAAACCTATATAATTGGGACGGATGGAATAATATTTAGCTACTTGATCAACGGGAGAAGAAGAATAATAAAGGGCCCTCGTTGAAACTTGGTGCATTAAAGTTCACCAAATCCAACATCCGAGTTTCAAATCAATGGTCAAACTTTGTTGAAATTGGAGGTCATAGGCAAAGCTTCGTCCGAGGGTGCTTTTTTTTTTATTGGGTCAAAGTTGTAAATAACTACTATTGAGTTAAATTAATTGTTTCTTTTGAGATTACTGTCTGTCAAGCTAAATAAAGCTTTATTTCCAAAATAAGTAAGAAAATTTGTAATTGAATTTTCAATGGATTAACACCAATTTAGTTTAATAAAACATTGAAGCTTAATTTAAAAAATTGAAAATATAAAATTTGTTACTAATTGCGTCACGGATATACTAAAACAAAATATTTATATTAAACTTAGTCATATGACATCATGTTTAGTTACAGTTCTGATTTTATCAAAGCGAAAATTGCCCTTGTAGTTCTGATTCTATATGTAAGTCTTTGAATTTTGTTCCATTTTTCTTGACATTAATTTCGTTAACGTTCAATTATTAGCATTTGAACGCCATTAATTATATATATCTCATGACACCGTCGAAAAAAAAAATAATTCAAATAAGAAAATGTCGAAGAAGAAAAATGTTTTCTTAACTCGATGCCAACTCCCTCTTTCTTGAACCTTGATCAACTGCAGGGACGGAGTTAAGGTGAATTATAATTTAACTTTCAAACGACTCCGTAAATACCATCTATAAATAAAGGTAGACGAAAACTCTATTTTAAAATCAATAATATTTATACTTAGTTAAACAGCCTTACCCAACATTTTTATTGTTGTCATTACTTCATTTGAATGATCAAATTGCCAACCAACCGGCAACTCTCGAAAGAAAATTCCAAAATTGCCGACACTTTGGACTAAACAATAAAACCATTAAACATTAAGGTTGGGGACTTCTGCTGCAATTTCCAAATAGGTTGGGGACTTCTGCTGTAATTTCCTTTTTCAACATATTGCATTTGACTTGGACAGTTGGGTAATTTTACCCAATCACTACTCCAATTTCCCCATCAAAGCCAAAGCTTTATAATTTGTGGCTATACCAGTTTTCCAGATCCATAATAACATGAAGATCAAGATGAAGATGAAGACAAACATGAACAAGAACATAACTCCTTTCCAAGACTAGGGATCTATAGGAGAAGCAACTTAGGTAACAAGTGTACAGTGAAGAGTTAAATTACAAGAAATAACATTAATCATCCATTGTAGTAGGTAAACTCCATAATGGAAGTTATTACAAGAGAAATACAGAAGAGCCCTCGAAAAAAAATGACTACATCATTCCAAACAGATGACCCATAAACCAAGATGTGCACAGCAGCCGGAGAGGGACTGGAACTCAACCGTGCTCACAACCTTGAGCTCACTGGCGGATCTGGGCTGGGCTGGGCTGGGCTATACCCCCAACCCACATGGTAAAAGAAAGAGAAATTGTATAGCTAAATTGGAGCCCATCCCTACCCCAACCCACATGGTTAAAGAAAGAGAAATTGTGTAGTTACATTGGCCCAAATATATATATTAGCCCAGCTTCATATTGAGTCCCAACCCAAGCCCAATTATCCAAATATTCTTCATGATATTAATAAAAGGAAAAATTGCAACTGCGGTCCCTAACCTTTTCATTTTTTGCAAATTTTATCACAACCTTCACTTTGTATCACCACATGTCCCAAACCTTTTAAAAATATGTAGCAGATGTCTAAATGGATGGAAACCGTTAGTTGACCAAATAAGTTGATTTTAACCAAATTTAAAATGGATAAATGATAAATTTGCTATTTATCTTTTAAAATAATTAAAACAAAACAAAACAAAAATAAAAGAAAAAAATGTTCATTGTCTCCCTCCCTCACTCACCTCGAACCAAACCAAATAAGCTTTTTGGCCACCACGACTCACCACCATCGCCGTCGGCGCTACCGCCGTCGCTTCCAACAGCTTTCCATACCCATTGATTCCTCTTTCCCAATCCTATCCACACCTCCATCACAAAACAAAATAAACTCAATTCATTTACCCCTTTTTGAACCCATAGACTGAGTGTTTTCCTTTTTTAATTAAAACTGAAGCTTCTTAGTGTCTTCACATCAAACACACTCCCAAAATATAGCAGATTCATCAGATCAGATAAATAGCAAAATTACCATTTTAAATTTGGTCAAAATCAACTTATTTGGTCAACTAACGGTTTCCATCCATTTGGACCCTTGCTGCATATTTTTAAAAGGTTTGGGACCCGTGGTGGCACAAAGTGAAGGTTGAGATAAAGTCTGCAAAAAAAGAAAAGATTAAGGACCGCAGCTGCAATTTTCCCTGAATACAATGTGAAAATTTTTATTACCAAATTAGATTTTTATTTAATGCATATTTTACTTATAATTATATATATATACTTTTATAATAAATAAAATTGTATTGATTAGAGCTAAAATAAATTGCTTATTTTTCTAATAAATGTTTGGTTAAGTTTAAAGTAATTAAATCTTTTAGTTTTAAAAATATTTTCATATATAACTTATTCATGCTTATAAGAAAGAAACTTACTTATTTTGACCATGATATTGATGTTACTATCAAAATAAATAATTTACTTTATATTTAATCTTACAATAAAAAAATATTTATAAGAACTTATTTGTTTATAATTAATAAGATCATATGTATATTATAGAAGTTGAATAAAAAATGGACGTAAAAGAAATCAAATTTTTTTACCCATGAAATTTCTTGTCGTTTTTTTACTTTGGGTGGATTCTTCTCTCATAGTATAATGTGTTGGTATAAAAGATTGATGCCCACATTAGATAATATTTTGAGAATTGTGACATATAATAATGTATTTTCGGTTGCCTTTTTGGCCAAAACTTTCAGTTGTTTGAAACAAATGGTAGTAAAAATTTTGCGTATTTTTTTTAGCTTTTGATTTATGGATATATATCATTTGCTTACATTTATCGTGTTTCTATCGGTTTATACTTTATAAGACGAGCGTCGATTTGTATTTCGCAAGAAAAAGTACGAATATGTAGTGAGACATCTTACGGTGAGAATATAGATTTGTACTTCATTGAGTGTCAGATGCTGTTTATTAGGATTGTAATGAGTTTAGTCTTCTAAACTCGATCTCTTGTATCATGCGTTTATTTAGAATTTTTAAATTTTCGCTCACCCCAAAATCATTTCCTGTCTTCATCCCTACTTGAGCTTCCAATCTATACAACACATTAGAAGTGCGGTAAATATTGAGAGGGGTTTACATTGAGAGAACCATCAAATGACTAGCATTACTTAATCAAACACTTCACATGCTAATCTAAGCTTTCAACTATGGACGGACGTAGGGGGTGGCCTGGGGTGTTTCGTGACCCCCAACTTTGCTCCCCTTTTTTTCACCATTAAATTTTCTATGTTTTTGTTTCAATTTTTGAAGTCATTATGGGATGTGAAACAAAATCGAAATATTGCATTCTTGATACCATTTCGAAGTGTTCATGGTCTAGTTTTCTGTGTCGTTAATGGTGTACGAAATGATCAATCGTAGCAAATGTTACGACTTGTCCTAGTAGACCGCTCAAAATTAGTATTTCGAAAATTTCGATAACGTGCTAACTTTAGAAATTCTCTGACGATCGTACGCTAATCGAATCTACAAATTACTTATATCATCTCAAAACTTATTTGGAGAACTACATTATAGGCATATCGAATAGTCCAAACAGATATCGAAAATAATTAAAGATGCGTTAAACGCAAGTTTTAGAGAAATACGTCTAACTCGCATTTTCTTTAAAAAAATTCAATTATTTCATTAACAATTATTATTTTTGGGATACAAATTTCCCAATGTAATTTTCATCATTTTATTAGGAAATTTTATATGAAATATGACATAAAAAATTTGAAATTTTACATTCGAAAAAGTCATCCTACGTAACTTTTCGAAAGCAAAATTACATGGATATGATTTTTTTGGACGTAAATTTTCAATTGTAAAATTTCTCCCAACTTCTTTGTAATTTCGATTGTACACCATAACTTTAAAACTCTGCGTCTGCCCCTCTGCCACACCATTTAC
>OU503056.1:20538506-20566684 GCA_912172775.2 Fraxinus pennsylvanica | reverse complement strand
AACTGTGGATGTCCAGGCCAGCTAGCGCGCACCTCGACTAATTCCACGGGGCTTTGAAGTTTACGGCTGGGTACCCACCTCAGTGGCCCTGAGAGGACTCGAACTGGTGACCATTGCGAAGCAAACCCAACGCCTGACCAATTGAGACGATTAAGAGAGTTTCAAAAGAAGAATGTACTAATTCATGTTAATTTATTAGTTGTCTAAAATTAAATTTTGATTCCAAAGTTCGATAGAAACTTGTTAAGGCAGTTCATTATTTCTTTTTTTCTCTCACTTTTAATTTAGGCATGGGATTTAGAAGAGATATTTTATTATTATTATTTTTTATGATGTTATTTCTTACCTATTTAATTTAATTTAATTTTATTAAAGATATAAAAAAATTTGACTTTATATTTGCTGGCTCTAAAGGTGGATGCTTTGATTTTCATAAAATCTATAATAATCTGAATTGATGACAAGTAAATTTTAATAGAATTAATCAAAATGTTAGTTGGAAATATCTAAATTTGTATATAAAATCTTAGTTGAGACATCATTTTTAATGTTATGTTTCAATTGATTTCTAATTTTATAAAGTTTGGATTGTTTGACTTTGTTGGATATTTTTTAATATTAGTTGATATTTTATTCTTGGATTGCTTTGTATATCACTATATCTGATCCAGATTCTTAATTTGTTACCTTGCTAATTAGTATTTGAACATTAATTTGAATACTCATCCTGGTCTTCCAACCTCTCAACTTGGCTCCATTGCTGAATATTCTTGCAATTACGCGTTCAAGGAGTATTATATATTTATTTCTATTATATCCTACTATAATAAAAAAGCCAGTTTTGTGTCACTGTAGATGTAACAGTAATCCAATGAGATGTTACTGTTCATTTTTCCATATTTCACTCCTCCGGACCTCTAATTTTCACTGCTTCGTTGTATATTTTGTCTTTCTATTTTGAGGAATTTGATTTTATATTTTCGAAATTGGTTCTAGGCATCTTAACTAATAATAATAATAAAAAAAGTCTCCACGTATGTGGAGACTTTTTATTTATTTATTTACAATGCCACTTCAATCATCTTTTGTTATTAGCAACTCGTGAAACGATTTTGTATTTTGATCAACTTGACCATAGCTGGATTAAATCCATATTTATTGTGAAAAAATCATGCCTAAAGCTAATCAATTATTTTTATCTTTTGTATTCCTTTTGAAGCAGTTCCTTAAACCGTGCATCATATGAAAATATTTAAAAAGAAATCTCTTTTTTCTCATACAGTATGGTGTTTTTTTTTTTTTTTTTTTTACTATTCTTCAAATCTTCTAGCACATGATAAAATTTTCTTCACGCATTTATTTCTTCTTCAAATGAGATTGTCAATTGGTTTTGAAAAAATCTTGTCAAACTATGCATTTCAGGATGGTTGTGGATTAATGTTTGCTGGTTTAAGCCTGACACTTGGAACTTTCTTTTGGTGGCTTGTTTACATCACTGCTCATAATATGACAACCATAGAGGTAAGAAGTGTTTTTTTGCACCATATTGAATTCATTCACGTATTCGTACTGTACAAATTAATATTGTAATAATTGAATCCTTTCTAGTACTATGAAGGAGAACGATTCGCTTGGTTGGCTAGGAAATGTGGGCTAAGCTATCGCCATCCTTTTAATATTGGTGTTTACAAAAATATCACCCTAATCTCTCTCTCTCTCTCTCTCTCTCTCTGTGTGTGGGTGTTTGTGAGTGTCTGCATGTGCATGTTTTTTTTTTCCTATATTTGACATAGCTTGATGGTATGTTTGGTAGGCAGGTTGAATAGCACCATATTACTTTTGAGGTTACGGGGTTTATAATCCAGAAAAGTTGTGAATAGCTTAATCACATTTCTTGTACGTTTAAGAGATATGACACCAGAGTATTTGATTCTCAATCAATGTGTACGTCCACTAAGAATATATTTATGGTCTTTCCACTCAACAACAGTAACAACAATTTTCCTTTTGTTTTGGTTGGTTGAGTTACAGACGGTTGTAATTTTAATAAAAGGAACGAGTTTACGAAGTTTTGGTTTTGTTTGATTACCAATTGACAACAGTAATTTTGGTAAAAGAAATGATTTTACGAAATTTTGACAACTACGGTGAACATTATAAATAGCAAAAGGATTGCTTACTTTATAATTTTAATCTTTCAAAAATGTCATTCAACTAACTATATTTTTCCAAAGCATTTAGTATTTTCCTTGCACATGTGTATTTTTAATAAAATTTCTATTGTTCATATTTTTTACAAATTTTCAATTTTAAATTTGAATTCAATAATGCACGCAAATTTTCAAACTTTCCACCAATGTTGTAAGCAAAATAATGGTTAAAAANTGATTATGACATTTTCTAACTTTTATTTTATTTTTGTGATTTTGTCATGTAAATTTATGTAGTTTTTGGTTTTTAGAAATTTAGTATAAATTTCTAGCTGATTTCAAATGACATGTTCTATCTTTTAACAACTTATCACTTAATTATTGTTTAACTTTTTATATGTGAATTTCTAGAAAAAAATTGAAGTGTGAAAGGCATATCTATGTATCTGTGTCCGAAATTTTGACTATTTTTAGCTATGTCCTATCATTCTACATTTAAGGAAAAATTGATTCAGTTCTAAATTTTTAAAGAAACATTTAGAGTGTGTTTGGTAGGGATTTTTGGGGGAAGAATTGATTTTTGAATAGTGATATGATGGAAAATGTGTGGTTGAAAAAGAAGAAAAAAGTATTGATGTGATGTAAAATATTATTTTATTAAAGAATGTGTGGTTGAAAATGAGAATTGATTTACTGTAGAAAATGAAAATCTATACCAAACATGCCCTTAATTTTTCTGTTTCCAACAATTAAATGATCAAGCATTTAGTTGTTTGATTCATTTACTTTCAGAGAATTGGATTTATCCATTTTTAACATTTAATTTGTTTCATTCTTCAGTGGCATTTGTCCATTTCCTAATAATTGAAAGTTGATAGTTTTTTTGGGTGATGATACGAAATACATGCGGGTAGGATATGTTTTTTTCCAACTAGAAAAACTTACTGGATATGTTTTACATTTTTTTGTAGGGTTATGTAGGTGCTTTAGTTGATTTAATGCAATTATTTCAATTTTTATTGTATACTCAGATCCCGATTATAAACAACCAAGAGAAGAAGCAGAAATGACAGTGCAAGAATTGTCCATTGTCTTAGCATACACATGTAAGTTTAATCATAGCTCATTGGTTTTATTTTATAAATGTTGTATGGTATCCTTTTACAACTTCTTTGCTATGCATTTTCATTTTTCAATGCATGCTTTATTATTTAATTAATCAAATATTTCTTACTCCTGTAAACCAGCAATTTTTATGTATGTCAAATGTTTCTAATATCATGTACTGTCATATTCTACATACACGTGATGTTTTCAATTTTATTTTTGGTGAGTTTTTCTGTGCAGTAATATCAGCTTTTAAAATAATCACCTTGTTAGACAGAGCATTAGCGAGGCAATAATATGCTCCCAAGACTCTTGAATAATCCAATAAATCTTAAACTCCTTTTTTTGAATATATACAATTTTTACAATAATAAAAACACAACAAATGCAAAAATCGTGCAACGCACGTGTCAACGACTAGTTATATTCTAAAATGACATATGACGTGTTGAATACAATCTAAAAGTGAATGATATTACTCTGAGAAGAAGAAGATAGTTCAACGTGCTTTTTTTAGAGCTGTTATAAAATGATTATAATGAAAATTCGAGGCAATAATATGCTTCCAAGACTCTTGAATAATCCAATAAATCTTAAACTCCTTTTTTTGAATATATACAATTTTTACAATAATAAAAACACAACAAATGCAAAATTCGTACAACGCACGTGTCAACGATTAGTTATATTCTAAAATGACATATGACGTGTTGAATACAATCTAAAAGTGAATGATATTACTCTGAGAAGAAGAAGATAGTTCAACGTGCTTTTTTTTAGAGCCGTTATAAAATGATTATAATGAAAATTAGTGGTGAATGCCACAAATTAATGTATAGATTATGTTAGGAATTCGAGTAGGCAATATGACGTGATATGAAATGTAGATCGCACAAACTAAAAATCAAGAACAACATTTAAAAGAAAATAAACAAGAAAATGAAATTGGCAGAGGAATCGAATATCTTATAACAAATAATGGAGAGAAAATACAACTTATGCCTTTTCTGTAATCTACATCTCTAAACTGAATGAAGAGTCTATTATTTATAGGAGACATGTCCAAACCCTAGAATTAACCTAAAATATGGAAATTAAATTAAAAATCGTGTAAGATCGAAAAAGAAGGAAAAAATCCGCGACCTGTCGCTTGAACAAGAAGCGGGCGACAGCTCAGCGATAGGCGGGCGACAAACTCCCTCTTCCAATCTGCTCCTATCGCTCGAGCTATAAGCGGGAGTCCGTCCAGTGCCGTCAATCCACCGTTTTTCCTTTTTGGACCCTATTTTGTCTTCTTCAAGCCCTATACTTCACAACGCGAAGCCCTAGACCCAATTTGGACTGAATTTGGGTCACAAAATCCAACAATCTCCACCTTGACACAAATTCTAGTGCAACAAACGAAACTCCAAAATTTCTCCAATTGAAAAAATAAGCCCGACTGCAGCGAAAACACACTAAACTCTTCAACCTGAACCAAACCTCTCCAACACTCGAAAATAATTTTCCTCTTCCACCATATCCAAACACGGATACTAATGAACCCAACATCTGGGTTCCCAAAATTCACAACGAATTCAAAATTTACCAAACAGGGTCGAAGCACACTCTGTAGCTGAATCACCAGAATGCTTTAACTAAAGGCCCCTGGCTAAACTCTTCACATTCAACAACTCCAAAACATGCACATTCATATCAGCATCCTTGTACCTATTTCCAATGGGTCTCCCCCTAGCCGTTGAATACAATGGAATCGCAGACTGTGGTGGCTAAGCAGAATTACCCATATCTCTCAAACTCGACAGAGTAGATTTTCCAAAATTGACCTAGAGCCAACTCCCAACAGTATTGTACCAAATTGTATATACACTACGGTACCAAACCTGTGCTGATGTCCCTTTACTGATTCTGTCCAACTTTGTAAGATGTATAATTGGGATTTTTTTTCCCTTCCAATACAACATTGACACATTTTTGGACCTTTAAGACTCCACATGCTCCAGAAAACGTGTACCCTCTCAAATCCAGGATACTCAGCGAGATGATGTTCTTCTTCAGGTTTGGAACATGTTAAACCTGGCCAAGTGTTCTGATTGTTCCATCCACCAACTTCGATTTGACTCTCCCAATACCAACTACTCGACAAGATTCCTTTTTTCCCAATGACAATGAAACTTTGCGTCACCGTTTCATATGATTCAAACAAATCCCGATTGGGACTCAGATAAAACACACAAGCTGTATCCAAAATCCACTCCTCGTCAAGCTTGGATTCTACGTCAGAAATCTTCAAGAGATATCCCCCATTTACAAAGTTCTCTGCGATGTCACATCACCCAAAGTCTCTGATTCCTTCCCACGATTTGCAGCTGAATTATCCTTACCCTGCAACTTCTCGCAATTCCTCTTGATGTGTCATTGCAGTAAAAGCATACCCTATTGCTGAAATCTACCCTCGACTTGCCTATTCTCCGATCACCATAAACCATAAGAGCTTCCTCATCTCTGGAACCAGTTCCAACCAAATGCTTCATCTTCTCCTTTGAGAACAAGGCATCGTACACGTCTTTAATGGTGAGTGTGTCACGACTGTACGGAATCGTGTCCCTAAACGATGAAAACGAACCAGGCAGGGAGCACAACTGAATTAAGGCCAACTCTTCTTCATCATATTTTACCTCTAACATATCCAGATCAAGGACGATCTCCTTAAACACAGCCAGATGATCTTTCAGTGATCGAATTTTTGCCATGCGATGAGAATAAAGCATCTGCATCAGATGCAATTTGCTGGTCAGGCTTTTGGTTATTCACAATTACTCTAATTTCAACCATAATGTAGCCGTTGTCTTCTCCTTCAAGACGTCGTAAAGAATGTTGTTAGATAGATGAAGATGAATATGCGAAAATACCTTGCGATCCTTTCGTTGCTTCTCCTTTGCTGTCCAAGTTGTGGGCATCCTATCAAATCCCAACAAAGTATAATCCAAATCCATCTGCGCCACTATAGCTATCATTTTCACTTGCCACAACGAAAATCTTGTATTGCGATCCAACAGTGGAATATCATACTTCATGGTAGCCATCGATAACAAAAAATCTGAAACAATCAAATCATTGCTCTGCGAACTGCTAAACTTTGGCTCTGACACCACTTGTTAGGAATTCGAGGAGGCGATATGGTGCGATATGAAGTATATATTGCACAAACTAATAAATAAGAATAAAATTTAAAATAATATAAACAAGAAGATGAAATTGGCAGATGCATATCTTATTAATAACAACCAATGGAGAGAAAATACAACTTCTGCCTTTTCTGTAATCTGCATATTTAAATTGAATGAAGAGTCTATTATTTATAGAAGACGTATCAAAACCCTAGAATTAACCTAAAATATGGAAACTGGGTTTAAAATTGCGTAAATCGAAAAAGAAGGACAACATCTACAACCTGTCGCTAGAGCAAGAAGTGGGCGATAGCCTGTCACTCGAGTGATAGTACAGCGACAGGCGGGTGACGAACTCCATGTTCCAATTTTTCTCCTATCGTTCGAGCTATAAGTGGACATCCGTCCAAAATCGTCAATCCGCATTTTTTTCCTTCTTGGACCCTATTTTGTCATCTTAAAGCACAATACTCTACAACGCGAAACCCTAAACCTAATTTGGACCGAATTTGGGCACAAAACCCAACAGATTATAAGTTAACAATAGTTGTAAACATGTTATTGAAAATAATATATGTCTACAAATTATAATGAGATCATTTTCATAAACAAATATGTTTATTACAAAATGACGTGACACTTTTAGATCAATATAAAGAACTTTTAACATAATAAGTGTTAGAGTTAGAGGGTGACTCGAATTCTATTTTTAAGATGGTTGAAAATTTTAATTAATGTCGACATTAAGAAGAATTCTATTTGTTGGAATGCTTTCGGAATTTTATTTGAAATCTATTTTGCAAATTCCAATTGAATTTCAATTTGGAAACACAATTGAGAGTTGAAATTTGTGTTGGATTTGAATAGATCAAGACATAGACCAGGGATGACTTTTTAACGCAATTATGCTCCCTTAGCGCTCGATTAGAGTGAAGTTAACGCCCTCTTGAACCAGCTGGACGCTCGAGCATAGGGAGAGTGCCCGTTGGCGCTCGAGTGCCATATTCATCCGGCCATGGTCCATATTCACATTTTACACATTTTGAGTATTCTTTTTCCGTTTATAACTATATTCTAGGGCTCGAAACATCCTCTACATATATTTGGCTCTTCATTGTAATTTAGATGAAGTTAGACAAAGTCAAAACACAAAATCATTATAATTCTTTCTCCATATTTTAGTGAAATCTCCATTCCTAGATAAATTATTTTATCTTTGAGTCCGTGATCAATTATTTCATATTGTGTCATATTATTTTGTCACCTATTATCACAATAAATTAGTATGGAAATTATCTGATATTTTTTTCGTTATTCATAACAATAACTATATTATATTTGTTGAAATTTGAATTTAAAAAGGAAGTAATTTGCTCGATTTTAGTGTTTGTAGTGGAGAGAGATTTTCTCGACCTTTTTTGTTGGGTCTTTGCCTTGTACATAGGCCATTAGACGGGAGTTTATAATACAAATCACATTAAATGACAATGCCTGATTTAAACATGTGTATCACACTTTTTGGAGAGATTTGATTGATTGAAGAGTTTAGTAACGATGAGGTCATCATGATGCTTATGTCGTAGCCATATACCTTAGTTGTCATTACTTTCAATTGATTGGTTGTTGTCGGTAGTATTGCCATCCATAGGAACAACTTTTCGGTTATGTTATGACTGTGTTTTTGGGAAAATTTTGGTTAACGAGCATAGTCAAAAAAACGTATATGATTAAATAACATTCTCACAATGTTTATTGGTCAAATGACCTTCAGTTAGAAAACATAATAATAAACAGTGTCAATTGTCATAAATACCCTCACCAATGAAAAGACCCCAATACCCTTATTAATCTAATTAAATTCCCCAATTCAATTTTAGGTTTCCAAAATCATAATTACCCATTTCTTTTCTTCAACTACCTTGCTTGCTACCCTAAAATCCTACTCTTTATTGTTTTTTTTAATACCTATTTTGGGTATTTTTTTTAGCATTTGAACAAGAGTTATCATTTACATTGAAAAATCTCATTTACTTTGAAGAAAGAAGAATTTTTTTTTTTTTTTTAGAAATATCATGTACATTGTACTTTTATTAGTGAATATAGTATCGAATAATATTTTAATTAGAGATGTTTTTTGTATTTAATGTGTTTTTTGTGCTATTTGCAACTATTATGTGATAATAACACTCTAACTGTTATCTGAAATGTAGAATGCCACTACAACTGTCGTTATCTACTGTAGCTTTTTTTCAACGAAATGACTTCGAATAATGGACCCCCTAATGTATACAACACAATTGACCATGTCACAAAGAACGATTGAAATGACATAACTTTTATATTATTGAGATGGTGTAAGCACGAATCGTTCTACTCATATGTGTCGATTAAGTTAATGGCTATACCCTCAACTTTTGTATATGTCATGTGCATATTACAATGTAAATAAATTCCATTTATTAATTTTTTAAAGGATACTAGTGGATTGTGATTGCTTATACTCATTTTTACACATGTAATAGCAGAAATGTCATTTTTATGTCCAATAAACGACACTTGTGCCGTTCCGAAGTTTTCATCTATATTTGATTTTTTCAATGAAACAACCTTTAATAGTGAACTCCCTAATGTATTATAGAAATGTTGACCATGTCATAAATAACAATTGAATTGACATTCCTTTTATGTTATCAAGATGGTGAAAGCACAAATCATCCTACTTATATGTGTTGATTAAGTTAATTGACATATCTATCAACTTTTGTGCATGTCATGTGCATATTACAATTTAAATACGTTCTGCTTGTTATTTCTTGATACATAGAAGAGCCATGACTGCTTATACTCGTTTTTACACACGTAACAACATAGAGGTTGTTTTAATCTCAATAACGATACTTGTGTTGTTATGATGATTTCTCCGATATTTTGATGTTTTTTCAATGCAACAACATCCAAAAATGAACCATCAAACATATGTAAGACATATATGTTGACCACGTGACAAAACGTTCGAAATGACATAAATTATACGTTATCGAATTGGGAAAGCACAAGCCATCCGACCGATTCACATAGATTAAGTAATGTTATCTTACAATGTAAATGAGTCAACTTATTGATTCTTAAGGTAGGGATAGGATGTATTTGCTTATATTCGTGTTTACAAACATAACAACACAAGGGCAATTTTCATCTCAATAATTGTACTTGTGTCGTTCTGTTATTTTATCTTGTATTTTGATTTATTTTCAATGCGACGACATCTAAGAATGGACCCCCTAATGTATGTAAGATATAAAGGTTGACCATGCTATAAATAATGGTTAAAATGGCATAAGTAATGAGCATTTCTCTCAACTTTTGTACATGTCATGTCCATCTTACTACCTAAATGAGTTCAACTTATTGGTTGTCAGAGCACGAATAAGACGTGACTACTTATATTCGTGCTTACAAATATAACAACATAAGGGCCATTTTCATCCCAGTAAACGCACTTGTGTTGTTCTATTATTTTATTTTATTGTTTCATCCGTTTTCAAATAACGACATCAAGCAATAAACCCCCCAATGTATATAAGACATAAAAGTTGACCATGTGATAAAGAACGATTGAAATGAGATAAATTATAATGGACGCTTATAAGTCAGTAACAATAATTATTTTCTTCTCATGGAAATTTTCAACTCAGTAACGACACTCGTTCCATTGTCATGGAAGCCTGTAAGTCCCGTAACAACATTTATTTCGTTCATGGACACTTATTAGTCTAGCAACAACATTTTTTCCTTCTCATATACACTTTCTAGTCTAACAACGACGCTTATGATATTCTCATGGAAGCTTATAATTCATGTAACATCACTTTTGTCATTCTCATGGACACTTATAAGTCCAATAATGACATTTGTGTTGTTTTCTTGAGACATAAAACCATAATGATACACACTGATATTTAACTAAAGACAAATATGTACAATTGAAAAAATCCATCTCCTACAATAAGGTCATCCGACTAATATGCACATTTTCAAATGTAGTCTACAACTTTTTTGCATTGTCCAAAACATCAAATCCTCGGATTCTAGTGAAAAACTTATATACCCTAAAACAGAATAATTTTGAGGTATTGTAGTCACCCTAGAACCATATAATTACAATTATTTCCACCACCCCACTATACTAATCTGTGCTTCCCCCACTCTGATTATAAGAGTTATATATTCCAAAATCACGATCACCAAAATATCCACCATCATGCATACTTTTACTTCCGTATGGAGCTCGACTTGCAAATCTAATCAACCAATGGGTACCTCTTGATTGGCTTCCTGGATCAAATCAGCTAGTGACTTCGCTAGTAATGAATTGCTCTTTGTTAAAGAAAATGGTAGCCAGTCTTGTTTTCCTAGCACGACATGTACATCTAATTCGGTATACATAATCAATAATATCATTAGAGAGATCAAAGTTGATAACGTGAAAAACGTAAGTAATATCAAGACCAAGAGCTACCACATCTGTGGGAACCAAATTCAGAGTGTTTCCACTCTTAAACGATCTCAATGCTAGTTCTTTTTCATGGAACAAAAGTTTAATCAAAGTCAAATCAAGTAATAATCAATGTAGACGTAATGAAACAACAATTACACAACTAAAGAATAAAAGGATTTAATAAAGTCAAGGGGACACGCAACCTTTCAAGTTGCCAACTTATATACATTGTTTAGTAGGTTAAGATACATTCTATAAATAAGGGTATTGTAGTAAAAATAGTGAAACATAGCCGTTGTTTGATCCTCATTTTTTAAAATGTATTTTCAACTACATATTTTATGGGATTCATAATATTTATTAATTTTTCAACCACACATTTCATTAACTTTTATCAAAATTACTAAAAATTTGGTTTTTAAATAAACCAAATAGAGGCATATAATAGACAAGGATCCACATAGCAACACATGCAAAAATTATGTCGACGACATCAATACTAAGAGTTGTATTGCTCCATAATAATGTCATTTTAAAGAATTTCATTCAATCTGAAATCACGAGAGCACATTATACGATGCATTTTTGTTTAGAATTTTGAAATCAAGAAGTGTAAAGTTCAATAATGGGACTCACGGGAAATCACGAAATATAGTAAAACATAATATGAAGAATTTTACTAAAAAACACAGAATTACTTAAATGAAATTATCTTGCATATCACAATTTCCATTTATAATAATGCTAATAAACGAATTTCCTTTTAAACCATCATCTTCAAAACCCCAAACGTATCAAAAATTCATCCACATTAAAAAAACTCAACTAAAACTAAATTAAATATACAAGAAAGTTGTGAAATCATAAAAAGTGTCCTTTTACACTTTCATTCTAATCCTACACCAATGGAAGCACAAAATCACATTTCAAAAATTAAAAAAAAAAATTAAAAATTGATGGAAATAATTACATTTTTTGTTGTACTAGCTCTTACCAAAGAGAGATGAAGTAATGTGAAATAAAATTGAATCAAAGATAAAATTTTTGGTAATCTTGAAATGTACTAAAAATTAAAGTGAAGAAGACGATGTTAGAATTCAAATTTGGGGAATAGGGTTTCATAGTGAAAATGAAGAAGAAAAAATAAGGTGAAATGGAAAAAATGGGTGAATATTTTGATATAAAGTGAAGGGCAACTTTGTCATTTTACCAATTAAAACATTTTAAATTTTTTTTATTTTGTTTTAATGTTGGTCAAATGCCGTTTGTCCAAACTCATTGCCCGACCAGGCTATTTGGCCAAATTTCTCATATATTTTTAGATGACATCTTTCATTGGCTCACATGTTTGGACGGGTTCGTGGGTCAACCACGTGTGCTGTCCTTTTTGATTTCGACTATAAGAAGCTTATTTTACCAATTCAAGGTGGATTTCAAGTGATTCAACATGGATGTTTCAAATCAACGCCAACAAAACATGATGACATATTTAAATTTCATGGACGTTTCAAATTCACTTCTCTCTCCCCAAAATCCAAACTTCTAAATTTCAACTCTTAAAAATTTCAATCGGATTTTAAAAGAATGAAAGAAATTAACAAAGGAACATGTTCGAATGCATACATATATTATACCCTTTTTTTGTACAAAACAATCAATCAAATAAACTTATCACTATAAAGTATAAACAACTACAAATTTTAGTACAAATTAAAATGGAAAATGAAATACACAACAATTTAAATGATAATACTATGGTATCCTAAATATAATATGTGCTTGTCTTCCATTAACATGTGTTAATGCTTCTGGGTTCTCTTTTGATACTTGTCTTTGATCCAGTGAAATCCGGCGGTGGCGCCGGTCTTCACTTTCCTCATGCCAGTGGTAGCCACCGCCTTAGTTTTATCCAACTTGTCGCCGACCTTGCCGGAAAATTTGGAAGAACCACCAGTTTTGGTGTTGCTGTTGTAATTATACATCGGCTCTGGATCCCATTGATCAGCCCATGATGTTTCGTATGATGTGTTTGATGCCATTGATATCAGTAACTATGTAAAGAGAGAATTTTGTTTTCAGGTTGTTTGATCCTAAGATTTATTTACAACATGGGATTGGGCTTTTATATGGGAATTTCAGAACGGCGGTTATAATAATTTAACCTAATTCCAACAAGACGGCGGGGCAACCTATGTTTCCTCGAAATGCAGCATTTTGAATTAAATAATATTTTATAAGCAAGTTTTGAAATAAATAAGTTATTAATTTTTGTAGCAAAATTAGAATTATCTCTATAACATTTACTTTTTAAGTGTCGTCCAAGAGTGTTAATGTTAACCAAACAAAATGTTTTGACGTATTTTCTCGCTCCATCAAGAAGTTTCTCTGTCCTCAATGTACTCCAATTTGGTAGTTTTCACTATTGATCTGCCTACAAACGATATGCGCCTAATAATTTCAGATAGTGTTTGTATCCTTTAACTTAATGCAAATGCTAATGAGTCCATATTTATTTTCAGAAGTTATCATCGACCCATTTCTTATTTGTTTAAAATTTTAAAAACGTAAAATAATAAAATTTATTTAAAAAAAAAGTTACTTAAAATAATTTTCTTATGTTTATCCAAAGATCTAAAACTAAAATAATTTCCAAAAAATTAACTAGACAAATATTGGTAATTTTCTTTGCAAATTGAACGTGAGAAACGAAATAAAGAAATTTCTTTTGACCAAACGTAACAATTTTATATTTCTTTTCAAGAAAGACCGGCTTCCGTGGAATTAATTAAGAACTGTTATTCAAGTCAAATTTTGGCACCTCTGACCAAAAAAGAAGTTAAATTAGAATCTTCTTTGCTTTTTTTTTTTTTTTTTATTCTCCTTCTTAACATTTGAGTCTCTAGAACTTATTTCAAGTTAAAAATGAATTTAAGTATTTTTTTTTCTTTGTGCACTAATTTAATTTCCGTTTAAATATATAATTACCACCATGTTACGTAAGTAATGGAAAATCATATTAAAAAATAAAAAAAAGATGAGTTCTTGTGTCTAGATCAAGACAAAAGATGAAAAATTAAATAAAAATAATCGAACCAAAAGATCTAGCTCAAAATTTTGAAGACGTATACGTGTTTACTTCTAAGGTTTATTAAAAAAACAATTCTACTACATGTAAATTGTGGTTGATATTAAGGGCGTGTTCGGGAGAGATTTTTAAATTCTACAGTAAATCAATTCTCATTTTTAACCACACATTCTGTAATAAAATAATTTTTTTCATCACATCAATAATTTTTTCTTCTTTTTCAACCACACATTTTCCATCATATCACTGTTCAAAAATCAATTCCTCCCCCAAAAATTCCTCCCAAACAAACTCTAAATTTGACATGATTTGACATAGCAGCAATTGTGACTATTGATTTTACCCACACTTAGGGTCCATTTGATTGTAAGAATGGAATTTAGGTGAAAATAAAATGAATTTCGGGGAATTGAATTCCCCATAACTTGTTTGACTGAAAATTGTCAATTAATTGTGTTTGAATGGTATAATTTTTCACCTGCAAAATATTGAAATTTTAGATCTTTTGATATTCGTTTTACTTTATTTTTCATGAAAATTGTCCATTAAAGTGATACCATTTGTTACAATTGAGGATAAAATTTGTTTCGGTTGCAAAAAAAAGGGAAAAAGTTGCCTAAAAAAAGCTTTTCCCACCTAAAAAACCAAGAAAAATGACCGAAAAGGGGGTTGGGTGGAAAACCATTTGCCAAGAAAACAAGCAAAAATGTGGAAAATGGAAAACAAATTCTAATTTCATGGAAAAATAAATACTATCAAACAGAGCCTTAATGAAATCAATGGCATCGTTTTCCATACATCACACAATGTCAAATTTGATGTACAACTAGTTTAATCCATTAAAAAATCTCTTTTTCACCTTAAACATTATCTATTAGAAAATAATATGTATGGCCCCCGTTTGATATAAATTAAAATTAAAATTTTAATTTACATTAAAATTAACAATTAATTTTAATTTTAATTACAAATTTTATGTAATTCATGACTTTTTTACTCAACTTTTATAAAAATTTATCAATTTTTATCAAAATTTACTAAAAAAATAATTTTAATCCTACAAAACAAGGGCATAATAAACTTCATTACAAAAGTCAAAGATTATAGTTGACCTAATGGGCATTTATAAATAGCAATACCATTTTCTTTTTCTAGAAATAGCATATTTGACCTAAGTGCTTATGCAACCAATGACATCAAAATAAGAAACGCTGAAAAGTGTAAATATTTAACTATAAAAAAATCCAGTTGTATGGCTATGATTCTGCCATGTAAATCTAAAGGACCAAAATAATGTTCCCATTTGTTACTAGAAGTAGATTAGGCAAACCTTCACGCTGTAGACTTTCTCCTCATAAAAAAATAGATTTTTCCACAATAGGATTCACACATACCAATACACCACCAAATATACTTCGAAAATTTCAACCCTGTAATATCACCATTTGACATGTGCGCACCCCCAACCCCACCATAACATAAAATAATTAAGAAAAGTAAAGCACAATTCCCTTTTTTTTTTTTAAATATAGTTGAAGTCTAATTGAGACCCGTTTAGCCGCAATTAAATTATAATTTATTTTTCTCGATTATATTTTTTTCAATAAAATAATATTGCACGTAAATAAAAAAATTTCTTTCTTTTTTAATCATACATTCTCCAAAAAATTACTATTCCTCTCAATATAATGCAAATAATGGGAGTTAAATGAACGCTTAACCCATGATTGATTTAGCGTATGTTTGACCCCCATTATTTGACATTTTAATAGTTGTGATAGTATTTTTTGAAAAATAAATGGTTAAAAAAGAAAGAAAAAAAAAAGTTTTGAGACTACATATATGCTGTGTTTGGGAGCAATTTTCACTGAATTTAAATCGATTTTTTTACCGTTGGAGAAGAAAAGTGGGACCCAGACTGCAGTGACAATTAAATGGTCAAATGTTGTGGACATGCAAAATGACATGAGTGCCCCCCCACATGTTTTAAACTTGTCCAACAATGAAGGGTAGAAATGACAATTGACATGATATGGTGTGTATTTGAATGGTCAATTGCCGTGGGCATGTCAGTTTTGTGTCAAAAATAATTGCGCCCAGACAGGGCCATAATATTATTTTATTAAACAATGTGCGGTTAACAAAATGAAAGAGAAAAATGAATTGTAATTTTAATGGAGGTCAAACATGGCTTATTCTCGTAGATTTTAACTTCTTAAACGGAACTTTCAAAATTATTCATTAAGAGCATGTTTGGCTAAGATTAAAATTGGATTAAAATTGAAAAATTAGTCGTTATTGTTGACTTTTATTAGACTAGTGGGATCCAATAACGACTATATTTTCAATTTTAATTGAAATTTAATCTTAGCCAAACATGCTCTAAATAAATAATAATAATAACTCCACGGACATTAGAAGTTGTTGAGAAAGAGCACATGGAAAAGTTCAATCTTCTTTCTTCGTTTAAAAATTGTTGAAGGCGACTACTCGTCCAGACGTAGCTCCCACACGCCAACACTAGTCAATTTAAAAGCAGAATACGAAAGCCTTGATAACCCATAATGCTGGCGGGCTCTCCATCTTTCACACCAAAACTCAACCCTTTGAACAATATATAGATACACCCTTATAATTCCAAATCAAAAACTTTCCATTCATTTCAATTTCACAGACATTCAAACGAAAATGAAGTTCACGCTGTTCATTCCCATAACTTTTCTGTTACTCTTTTCCATTTCTTCAGCTTCTGCACATTTTTTCCCCAATATCACTTCAATCCCACCTTCGTTAATCCCGAATACAACAACATGGGAGGCTTTTAATAAGCTTATGGGCTGCCATAATGGTCAAAAGAAAGTTGATGGGTTAACCAAATTCAAGAAATATTTACAGTACTTTGGTTACTTGAATTCTTCTTATTCTAGTTTCTCAGATGATTTTGATGAATATCTTGAATCGGCCGTCAAAACTTACCAGCTGAATTTTAATCTGAATCCCACCGGTGAATTAGACGAACAAACGTTAAAGCACATCGTACGACCTCGATGCGGAAACGCCGATGTAATTAATGGAACTTCGACTATGAATTCCGGTAAGCAACCTAGACCTTACAGTGCAAATTCTACCATTCATACAGTGGCCCATTATACGTTTTTCCCGGGTAGGCCCAGGTGGCCGGAGAGTAAGACCGAGTTAACATACGCGTTCTCGCCGGAGAATCAGCTGCCGGAAAATGTTAAAAGTCTATTCGCACGCGCTTTTGAACGTTGGTCGGAAGTTACGCCGTTGACTTTCACGGAGACGACGTCGTTTAACAGTGCGGATCTTAAGATTGGGTTCTTCAGTGGAGATCACGGCGACGGCGAGCCGTTTGACGGCGTTTTGGGGACGTTAGCTCACGCGTTTTCGCCGCCAGTTGGGAGGTTCCACTTGGACGGTGACGAAAATTGGGTGACAGACGGCAATTTCAATAACGGGTCACCCGCTTCGGCTGTGGATCTGGAGTCCGTTGTGGTTCATGAAATCGGGCATTTACTCGGGTTGGGTCATAGTTCGGTTGAGGATTCCATCATGTACCCAACTATACCTTCGGGTACCCGAAAAGTTGAACTTGCAAACGATGACATCATGGGGGTTCAGGAGTTATACGGGTCTAACCCGAATTATAACGGATCTGAACCGAGTTTGATTCCGAGAGAGGAGGGTGATTGGAGTGGGGCCCATTATGTTCATTGTTCATTGTGGGGATTTGTGTTTCCATTGATTATTGGAATATTCTTGTTGTAAATCGTTTTCCTGTATTTTTTGATTAAATTATGTATTTATTTTGAATAATTCCTCAGGAACAGATTTTTTTTACAGATTTTATATATAAATTCAAAAATTGTCTCACATGATGATGGCCCCATGATTAAAACATTGACAAAAGTCCCGCCCCACCCACCTATGGTGTAAGTTGTCTGGCTAGCTTGGTCCATTTATTTTTGTGGATAGAAATATCGGATTATTATAGTACAGAATACAGATACCGGATTCTCACTTTACAGTTCATCCTTAACTCTTCTTCTGTCTTGCTTTTCGATGGGTTGATTATTGGAGTTCATTTGGAAGTGCTTTCTGATAAATAAACACGACATATGTATTACCTTCTAAATATTTTGTATGGAGTGATTTTGTTAGGAAACTATTCAAAGAACTTAAAATAAAACGTGCTAATTACTCTATTATATATAAATGTATTTTGAGTTTCTCAAATCAGAGTTTATATTGATGTAGTATTAAAATATCGAGACTAGAAACAATACATTGTTGTTAATTTAGTTAAAATAGAAATTAAGGTATTACATTATACTTTAATGAACCACAAGACGGAAGAAAGCCCTGGCTATTTAAACTGTTGACCTTTGTTGACGACGAAATTGTGAGAACTAAATTCAAGCCAACTTCTAATGTAGTTACCTTATGAACTACAAGTTTTTTTTTCCTCGAAGGACCTCCGCCTTTAAGAAGTTCTTGGACCCAATTTTTATAGGGAAAAAATGGGCCTAAATCTTTCTCATTCATGTCTTGTCAACAACAATGTCAAGTTGAGAATCTTGTTAACAACAGTGTCGAGTTGGAAATCTGTGTCGATGACTTTAGCCCTGATTGGTTGTTGTCAAATCAACATACAGTATCGAACTAAGAAAGTACGTCAATGACATATCTCTATTGGTTATTGAGGTCGGCTCCATCGGACAATTATGAAGCTGAACTTAAATGGGGTCCCAATAATTAATGAATTGATTGGAGAACAACGTTATAACATATGATTGGTGAACGCCGACGTAATTCCTTCTGAACGTCATCAATTGATTGAATATTTCGTCAATGTGTAAGGAATCTACAATCATTATATCCCTTCAAACCACAACAGTCATAAGTATGAGCCGACCTTACAAACTCGCTATACAACGTGTATAGTACTATGAAAACTGCTAAGGAGTTGTGAGAGTCTTTGGACCGAAAATATAAAACTGAGGATGCCGGTGCTAAAAAGTTCATTGTCGGCAGATTCTTAGATTATAAGATGGTGGACTCCAAAACAGTAATCAGTCAAGTGCAAGAATTTCAAGTAGTTCTTCATAAAATTCATGCTGAATGGATGATTTTGAGTGAAACTTTCCAAGTAGCTACAATTATTGAAAAATTGTCCCCCGCGTGGAAAGATTTCAAGAATTATTTGAAACACAAACGAAAGGAAATGAACGTTAAAGAACTTATTGTTAGACTTCGAATTGAAAAGGATAACAAAAATTCTGAAAAGAAGTTGTTCAATCCTAGTGTAGCTAAAGTCAACGTTGTGGAGCATGGTTAAAACAGTAAGACCTACAAAAATAAAGCTAGGTCATCCGGTGGTAAAGGAACCAAGTTGGGACCTAAAGGTGAAATTTCTAAAAGAAAGTTTCAAGGGAAATGCTTCAATTGTGACAAAGTAAGCTACAAGTCTTTGGAGTGCAGATTGCCAAGGAAGAAGAAAGAAGCAAATATAGTTGACTACATGGCACATGATGTGTAGGAGATGAATCTCGCAGGCGTCAATTCTGAAGTGAATATGGTAGGTTCAAACCCAAAATGGATTGATACCAGAGCTACGAGGTATGCGTGCTTTGATAAAGAGCTGTTTGTTGCCTTCGAAGTAATTGAAAATGGAGAAAAATTGTTCATGAGAAATTTAGCAACTTCTGAAATCAAGGGACAAGTCAAGGTGGTTCTGAAGATGATTTCGAGAAAAGAGCTGACTCTCAACAATGTGCTGAATGTGTCGGAAATCCGTAAAAACCTAGTGTCCGGGTCGCTTTTGAATAAGCATGGTTTTCGTATTGTATTTGAGTCTGACAAGGTTAATTTGTCAAAAAGTGGAATGTTTGTCTGAAAATTTTATGCTTCCGATGGTATGTTTAAACCAGTGTTCTAAAATGCGTAATGCATTGCGAAGCGTCGAGGCCGAGAATCAAGAATCACAAGTTTAGGCGTTTCAATGCGAAGAATAAACGTCATAATGCGTTTTGTATTTTTAAGGCATTAAATATATTTTTATATAAAAAATAGATTTTTTTAATATATATAAAAAAAACAGATTTAAAAAAAAGGGGGGGGGGATTAAGCGGGATAATGCGCGCCTAGGCGCGCTCGCATTAGGCGCGCATTTTAGTTGGAAAACGCATTTTTCCCGCATTTTCCGAATTCGACGCGTTTTGGTCGCACGTCGGGCCTAAACGCGCCTATGCTGCGTTTTTTCACGTTTTTTAGAACATGAGTTTAAACTCAATGTAATAGTTATTAATCCAAAAATGAATAAAGTAAATTCTTCTACTTACTTGCTTGAGTCTTTCAATATGTGACATGGTATATTAGGATATGTTAACTATGATACTTTACATAAACTAGTTAACTTGAATTGCATACCCGCGTTTCATATTGATTCCAAATATAAGTACGAAACTTGTGTTGAGACAAAATTGACAAGGTCATCCTTTAAAAGTCAATTGAGCGGAATTCAGAACCACTTGATTTAATTTATAGTGATATATGTGATTTAAAATTTGTACAAATAAGAGGCGACAACAAGTACTTCATTACTTTTATCGACGATAGCACAAAATACTGTTATATATATTTGCTAAAATGTAAGGATGAAGCAATAGAGAAATTTATTCTCTATAAGAATGAAGTTGAAAATCAAGTTAATAAGAAAATTAAGGTGTTGAAAAGTGATAGAGGTGGTGAGTATGAAGCTCCGTTTGCTAGATTCTGTGCACAACACGGAATCATACATGAAACCACCGTACCTTATTCACCGCAACAAAATGGTGTTGCTGAAAGGGAAATATCGCACCTTAAAAGAAATGATGAATGCAATTCTAATAAATTCTGGATTATCTCAAAACATGTGGGGGAACGTTGTGTTGTCTGCAAATTACCTTTTAAATAAAGTGCTCCGAAAGAAAATGGAAAAAACCCCTTATGAGTTATGGAAATGATGAAAGTCTTCCGTTAAGTACTTACGAGTGTGGGGGTGTCTTGCTAACGTGATTGTCCCAACACCAAAGAAAGTGAAGATATGCCCGAAAACTGTAGATTGCATTTTCATTGGATATGCACAAAATAGTAGTGCTTATCAGTTTCTTGTGTATGAATCTAAAATTTCAGATATATACAAAAACACGATAATGGAATCGAGAAATGTTTCGTTCTTTGAATACGTATTTCCATACAGGCCCAAAGAAGAAACAAGCTCTTCTAAATGGACATATGAGATTATGACTGAAAATAGTCAGGATCAAGAATAAGAATAGGAGGTTAAGGTTCAATCAAGACGTAGCAAAAGGGTAAGGACAGAAAAATCTTATAATCCAGATTTTCTTACCGATATGTTAGAAAGTGAACCTCAAAACTATCAAGGAGCTGTGAACTCCTTAGAAGGATCTCAATGGAAATAGGCTATTAAAAGTGAAATAGATTCCATTTTGCAAAATCATACATGGGAGTTAGTGGATCTTCCTCCATGAAGTAAACCACTAGGCAACAGATGGATTTTCAAACGAAAAATGAAAGCAGATAGAACTATCGAAAAGTACAAGACCAGATTAGTAATAAAAGGTTACAGACAACGGGAAGGCCTTGATTACTTTGATATATATCCTCCAATAACGAGAATAACATCTATTATGATGATACTTGTGATTGCTGCTCTACGAAATTTTGAAGTAAATCAAATGGATATTAAGACTGCATTTTTAAATGGAGATTTAGAGGAAGAAATCTATATGGAATAACCCGAGGGCTTTTCATCTCCAGGGCAAGAAAGAAAGTCTGTAAATCGGTAAAGTCATTATATGATTTGAAACAAGCACCAAAACAATGGCATGAAAAATTTGATAATGTCATGATGGAATATGTATTTAAAATCAACAAGTGTGACAAATGTGTCTACGTCAAAGACACTGAAAATAGTTATGTCATTTTATGTCTTTACGTTGACGACATGCTTATTATTGGTAACAAAAGCAACGATAAAATGATTAAATCTACTAAAAACCTGTTGAATTTGAGATTTGACATGAAAAATATGAGTTTAGCTAATGTTATACTTGGAATAAAAATTTCAAGAACGTTAGATGCGCTCGTTCTAAGCCAGTCACATTATGTGGACAAAATTCTAGAAAAGTTCAGTAAGGATGATACGACATGGCTAGAACACCAATAAATACAAGTCAACATCTATTCAAGAATAATGGTAAAAGTGTTTCTCAAGTAGAATACTCGAAAATTATTGGAAGTCTGATATACTTAATGAATTGTACGAGACCAGACATAGCCTACACAATCAGTAAACTGAGTAGATATACAAGTAATCCAGGAGATGATCACTGAAAAGGAATAGTAAGAATACTGAGGTACTTGAGATTTACTCGTAATTTTGGACTGCACTATAGCAGATATCCAACGACCATTAAAGGATATAGTGATGCTAATTGGATATTTGATATAAAAGATTCAAAGTCCACTAGTGGATTTGTGTTCACATTGGGAAGTGTAGCCATATCCTGGAAATCCTCTAAGCAAACTGTTATAGCTAGATCTATAATGGAATCCGAGTTTATAGATGTAGATAAATGTGGTGAAGACGTTGAGTGGTTACACAATTTCTTAGAGGATATTTCAAGATGGTCAAAACTTGTGCCAGTAATTTGCATATATTGTAATAGTCAATCAGTAATTGAAAATGTACAGAATAACATGTACAATGGTAAGTGTAGACATATACGTCGTAGACACAATACTATAAGGCAACTACTCTCAACTGGAGTTATAACTATTGACTATGTAAAGTCAAATGATAACATTGCAGATCTGCTAATCAAAGGGTTAAGTAGATAGTTAGTTGGAAAATCATCGGGAGGAATGAGACTTAAGCCCTTGAATGGATAAGTCAATATAAAGGAAATCCAATCTGGTTGAGTGGAGATCCCAAAATCTAGGTTTAAATGGACAACCTAACTATAAAGACTTGATAGAATCACTGTGAGGGATATTACCTCATGTCCATTCCTATGATGCGACAGTGATATCCGTAAATATAGAGGATAAGCAATAGGTTTTTAATGATTCTTATGCGTCGAAAATCGAGCCAAGTAATGCAGGTTACTTCTAATAAAAAATCACATATGTGAAAGAGAAGTGGGGTCGCTTCTAGGGGAATTGTGTGGGGAGTAATTCTTGTAAATTCTCACAGAACCAGGCGTATGTTCATGGCCAAAACAAATATAATAATGAGAACTAAAATGTGTTAGGAAGAATCCTGGGTGGAATATATCATTGTTTACAAAAACGGTAATACAGTTCAATGACATTGCGTCTACTTGTCAGCTAGTAAAGTAAATATGTTTTCACAAGGGAAGGTTCAAAGGGTAACACCTACCTATCCTATGCAAGTTTCAACCGTTGAACTATATCACCAAGTCGTCATGTGTCACATTCATGAGTCACTCCTAATTTTCATTCATGTGGGAGATTGTTGGAAAAAAATGGTTAGGTGGTTGAATTTGGAGCTAAATTTGAGTGGGACTCATTTGTTTATTTTGGAATATGGAAGTTGATTTGTGTCCTCCTCCGTGAGTACATCTAAATCATGTATTTACTTACCAAAAATGATGTTCGGGTGAATGAGAAATTGGTGCTCAAAGTATGCCATTTGAAAGGAGTTTATGTGGGTAAGAAAACTAAAATAAACTTATCCCATATAGGAAAATGAGGAAAGCAAAAATCACTTTATATTGGATTGCACTTTGGAAGGGTGTAATCATGTGTAGCATAGAGGCTCTCTCCACGTACGCGCACAATGGGGTGTATATCAAGGACCGAAATGGGTTTCGAACCTTGAACTCGTATGCGAGGGCGACCTGTGCACACGAATGTCGAACCGGATTGACCAAAAATTGGTCCATCAGGCGGGCCTTCGTTTTTGGAATTTATTTTTGCTTTCTAAAACTGACTTTCAGGTTTTTGAAACTCCAAAACGTCTGAAACTCCTTTAGTTATTACAAGTGGAGACTTTGAGTGTTACAAGTCTATATAAGAGAACATTTGTCCTCCAGTTCAAACACACGAAATTTCATCATGTTCTGCATACTGTCGAAACTCCAGTTCTGCATTCTGCTTCTGTCTATCTTGCATATTGTTTTCCTTCCAAACCTCGGTGGTAATATTGTTCGAACACTAACTCAGTTCGTCGGAGTAAAAAATTGTTGTGTTCAGATTTTACTGGTTAACCGTTGTATCCTGAGAAGCAGACTCTCCTACTATACCTTAAGCACGAACGGTGAGGGGACGAATCCGTTTTAAGGAAACTGTGTTCTCACAGGCCTCGGTTTGGAAATCTTTTCTTGTTGCAATTTCCATTTATTATTTTACTACAGTTAACAAGTTATTTTCCTTGTTTGTGTTTTAGTCTAGTAGTTTATCCATTAAAATATTATAACAGATGTATATTATATTAATGCACACAATCGGTTCTCAAGATTTACAGTCGATGTAATATTCACTACCCTGATTTCAATGTTTAAATTGATCAAGTGCAGTATTTTGTCTAAACCAAACACAATGAAATGAGAAACCAATAAAATGTAGAAACATTCGTATAAAGTAAATCCTTTTGTTTTAATAGTTTTTACACAGTTATTGCATAAATTTTCTACCTCGGATTTGTGTTTGAGAAATAGTTCACTGATGTCATATCTTGTGAAATAATGGATTGATAGCATAATGAATTTTCTCTTCAGTTTGTCACATTTTGGTGTATTGTCCACGACCTCAATTTTCTCTTATTTGTACATGCTACAAGGTCACAGATTTTTTATGTTCATGTGTTATCACTCTGACTTAAATATGTTAGCTTGAGACTTCATTTCGCTGTTATTGTAACCTAATGCTGCAATTTAATTTTTGTTGTTAGCTATATCCTTATATTAATTATATCCCACTAGTTACTGTAATCGTGTGAAAATGTCATCCGTGATCGTAACTGTGATTATGACTTGTAATCTTGTGATCATGACCTATAATTTTGATGCGACTGTGACATATTCTATTGAATATTGAAAATGCACGTGACGTATAAATTTCGTGTGATTGTACCCTGTCATGTTATTAGTATGTGAATTAAGGCGTTATATGATTTTTACTCGTTACTTTGTGAAAATGAGACGTTATTAACGTGTGTGTAATATAACAACTTTTTGATTTGTGACGTGTTATGATATTACATTGTGACCTCAAGTTTTAAATGAATTTTACTTATGAGTCTATGAAAAAGGAAAATGCTACCGTGCATGAAAGTGTGATCTGTTAAATATATTTTACTTATGAGTCCATGAAAAATGTGACCTATATGTGAGAGTCTGAAAACGTGACATATTTTTTGCCTGTGTTAAAACGTGACATGTTAAATGGATGTTACTTATGCGCATGTGAAAATGTGACGTTTTACATCACATATTGTACCTGCATGTGAACTATCAAGAATGTGACCGACANTTTTTCATCGAAAATTTTTAAAATTTTGTGTTCGTTTGTCTTTATTTTACATGAAAATTGTCCATTAAAATGATAATTTTTTTCAGAATTGGTTTTATATTTTGTTTCCATTGCTAAAAAGTTAAAAAAAAAAAAAGGAAAAATAAAATTGTTTCTTAAAAAATCATTTTTTTATCAAAATTTAGTATTCGTTTGGCCTTCGTTTACATCAAAATTATCCATAAAAGTGAATTTTTTTTTTACACTTGGTTATGAAATTTGTTTTCATTCCAAAAAAAAAAAAAAAAGGGACAGAACTGGAAATTAATTTTCCCACATAAAAGGTAAGAAAATATTTTCCTCCCACGCATGGAGTATGGCGCGTAGATGGAAAAAAAAAGTCAGATTTTCCATGCCAAATTTTTGTCCAAACACCACTAAACATGGAAACTTGGAAAATATTTTCTTTTCCTACTCATTTTCCATGCTATCAAACATGGCCTAAATGACACATCGTTAGAAACGACGCAATAAAACAAAAGAATTCATAGAAGTAAACGGTAAATGATTCAAAATAACAAAATAATTGAAGCGAACAAGAATACTAATAACATACCAAACTGATATTACAAAAATATATACAATCACAATCAACATTTGATCAACCCTATAAAATTTAAGACAAAAATAATGATTGACATGACAAGTTGAAATCATTCAGTTGCCTTCTTTTAATCCTTCTTTGTGCATCGTTCAGTTTTGAGATAAAACTAGTAAAAACAATTTTGTCGAGCATGTTATTTTTTCCCGAAAATTAACAGTCTTCATGAATTATATATATTTTCATTCGTGTATTAAATAATTGGATAAGCATAACATCAAGATCAAACAAAGAAATGAAGTAATAAAAACAAGCTCAAGTCACATTAATCAAATAATCAGGTCACAATCATAAAAGAAGCTATTTCACAATTATAAAACGTTCAAAGAACAATCAGGTCACAATAAAAGAAAAGCAGGTCACAATAGGAAAACAGGCAACACTGAAAGAATCTATTAAGAACAAGCAATTATTCGTATAGAGTTCGATGCACAACAGTTTTCACTGATTGAAGCATATAATGAAATTTTACGTTAACATACCTATTTATACAACGGTCAAATATTCAGGTCACAATCAAACATGATTATAATAGACATTCAGGTCACGATCAAGAAAAATGCCAGGAAGCAAATCAAGAAAAAAGCTAGGTCACAATACGACAAATCTAATAATAATCGAATAACAATTTGGAGAAAAATTGATTCGCATAATGAAAATCTGAATGACCCCAAACTTCAAATACAACTTACCAATGAAGCATACATAAACATTGTATTAAACAAAAAAAATTTAACAATGAACATTTACCTTCTTGCACTGGCGGACCTGGGGGTGGCTTAGCCCCCACCCCAGTATTTTGGGAATTTTTTTTTTTTATGAAATGAAAATTATAACCTAGTCCCCAACTTTCTTCACTTCTTCATTTGAATCATTTCCATTTTCTCCCATCTCTCTCTCTCTCTCTCCACTCGTCGGACTCAACGAAAACCATCTCCAAAACGGCAAACCGCGTCTACTCCGGTCACCTGCCGGTCACTCCAGTCTCCAATCTCTCTCAGTCTCTCCCCATTCCAACTAGACACTGGATTCATCATTCATTTGTCCTTGCAGTGCCTAGTGACGGTTCGCACTTCGCACAATCGCACAACTCCGTGCCTCCACAGTCCAGTCCTCCACTTCTGGCTGCTAGCACCACTTTGCGCCTCCACTCCTTTGGTCTCTCTGAGCTTTCTCAGTCTTCGGCATTCATGTGAGGTAAGGTTTCCAATTTCCACTCTCAGTTAACTGTTATTCTGTTAATGTTATTGAGGCAAATAAATTGTGGTCTGTGTTATTAACGCAAATGAATTGTGTTAAATTATTGATTCCTGATTGTGTTATGCTGATTTAGGGATTTAGGGTTTTTGGGAAATTGACAGGGATTTAGGGTTTTTTTTTTATTTAGGGATTTAGGGTTTTATTTGGAAATTGATATAATTAGGCCTATTTAGAATAAAACAATTGATTTTATTGAGAAGGCAATTGCCAATTTTGATTTAGGGATTGATTTTTATTTTTTTTGGATTTAGGGATTTAAGGTTTTATTGGAAATTGATATAATTAGGCCGATTTAGGATAAAGCAATTGATTTTATTGAAAAGGCAATTGCCAATTTTGATTTAGGGATTGATTTTTTTTCTTTTTTGTATCAGTTATGGACAAATACTTTAAACGTAAGTCGCTTTCTTCAATGAGCAACATACCGACGAAAGGAATGTTCGAGAGAAAAGTGATAAAAATAATGTTGATGTTGATGTTGATGTTGGAGAAGTTGGGGATGTAGGAGTTGGGGATGTTGATATTGTAAATCTTGTCGTCGATCCTGGATTGAGAGTTCCAATACAGAATCATGATGTTAAAGATCGAGACTTGATTCAAAGAGCGTATGTGCAAAGGGGTCCCTGTCAACCTCGCAATCATTCATTTCCACCCACAAGAATGGGTAGGGCTGTCCGTGGGTCGATTC
>OU503056.1:20526682-20537203 GCA_912172775.2 Fraxinus pennsylvanica | reverse complement strand
TTATCAACTGGGTATCCATGTATCCATCAACTGCACTTCTCTTACCTAATTGTGTAGATAAAATTAATAGGATTAAACTACTTGTACACACTCGATGTATATGAAGTTTGACATTTCATGTGTTGTCGAAATTTGTATTATTGATTGTTTAAAGTGTTGTTAAAATCAATGTGTAAGAAACTGTCACTTCACAACAATGTCAAATTTAACCCTTGTTTGATAGGATTAAAGTCAGATTTTTAATATATTTTAATAAAAGTTGATAAATGTATGGTTGAAAAAGTTGTAGAATTCAAGAAATACGTGATTTAAATTAATTGTTGACTTTGAATTAGATTAAAATTTGAATTTTAATCCGTACCTAACATTGGCAAAATTTCAAGAAAAATATACATGTACCATAATTGTAATCAATATTGGACAATTGTTTTCATTGACTAGACACCCGATTTTCAAGTATTGACATCATTGTGGAGTTGGTTTGTGACTTTTAAAGCTTAAATTCTAAGACATCTGGCCCCAAAAGCATTTTCTTGTAACCAATTAAAATGAATCGGAACCTTGGCATTTTGTCAAGGGCTTAATAGCACAAGACGTTCCTACGTTTGACTTATTTTGTGCAAAACGTTCTTAGGTTTCAATTTTTTACATTTTCACCCCTATTTTCACGTTTCATTACGGAAAACGTCATTTTTACCAAGTTTTAATGTAAAATGACTAATATATCCTCCTATTTAAATAAAGAAATATAAATAAAGCAGAAATTGCAATCACAATTAAATTTTTTTTAAAAATATAAATCGATCCATTAAATTATTAAAATATTTTAAAAATGTTCTATTCTCTCCTCCCTCTGCCACTTTTGAAGCCAAAACACTCTGACCAACCACTGATCCTCTATACCACCGTAAAGCCCATAACCAGTAATCAATTAAATGCTACAACAAAAAATTACCAACAATCATCCACATAAATAAGAAAGTGATTGCTTCTGGAACCAAACTATGATTTCCAAAGACAGCAATCATGGTACTATAACAAAGCAAATCTTTTATTATCAGCCATTTTGAATGCTCACGAGGCTTCTCAATTCTTCCACATTTTGCGTACATATCTATTAAGCTGGTGACTACATGTGTGTTTGAAGACAGTGTTCCCACATAGTTATGAATAATTGACTCAGCTACATCCACAATCCCCAGTTGAGCGCAAGCTGAGATAATACCCAAAATAAATGTTTCATCTAGCTTGATACCTGTCTCTTTAAAACATTCAAATAACTTAAAAGTTAGCATGAGGTTGTCCATTCTTTGCATAACCCCCAATTATAGCAGACCAAGAAACCGGATTCTTCTTAGGCATCTGGTCAAATAATTGCCTCGCCTCGTTCATATTTCCAGATTTAGCATCATCATCTAACGTGATGGTCCACGACTACACATTCTTAGGAGGCATTTTCTCAAAATATTCCTTTGACTCCATTTCTCCCACTTTACATAACCCCGATGTAATCAAATTCCATATCCCCACATCCCGATCTGGTGATGTTTCAAACACAATATGAGGGGCACCAAGTTGACCAACATCCACATAGCCATAAATCATTAGGTTTCAAATAGCTAAATCCTTAACAGGCATTGCTTCAAAAAGCTTTCGTGCCTCCACACATGGAGAGATTTGGAGGCGGTGGAATGGTGTCTTCCGGCCATATCCATTCACTGAATTATATACATACACAATCTGCTATCAACTCAAAACTATGTTACTACTACTACTAAATAAGAATTGAACAAAATTTTACACTGGATATTGATTCAATTCAGTGGAGGAGGCCATAGAGAATTTCTTTTTCATTTTTAATGTTTTAATAAGGCTTTTGGACTCATTTGCACTTTTTAAAAAGTTTGGGGGGTATAATTGCAATTTTTTTTCTTTTATTCTTTTATTTAAATTGTAGGGTATATTGGTCATTTTACATTAAAAAATAGTGAAAATGACGTTTTCTGCAATCAAACGTGAAAATATGGGTGAAAATGCAAAAAATTGAAACGTATGAACGCTTTGTACACAACAAGCCAAACGTATGGATGTTTTGTGCTATTAGGCCTTTTGTCAGGCATATATCTCATTGATAGACGAATTTAAATACCAAAAAATAATCCATTTTTGCAATAATTTTAAATAATTTATTTTTTATTTCTTTTAACTACAGAATATGGTCCTGGACGACATATGTATACTACATTAGCAATTACATTTAAAAATTCCAAATGTCGCTGCAAGAAAGACACCAAATTTAGCTGTCTTATCACCTTATCAATTAGAATAAAATTATGAATAATGCTATATGTATAATATCCTTGACAATCTGGTTGACATATAATCCCGTGTGAAGGAAATTCGTACAGTGATATGATTGATGAGTTTGAAATCAAGATTGTAGATATTGTTATGTAAAAGTGTGTAAAGAAAAATGTAAGAAAGAATGTACATGTAGCACGATTGAAAAATTATTTTCTAACTCTTTCTCATAATTCATCTTGTTATTTATTATAATATTATTTTCGTTTACTAATGAAAAGGAACCATACCAACTTCCGCATCAAATCATAAGCTTCCAAGCAGTGCCACTCCGATCAAATATAGCAACAACCGCAAAATAATTAATAATCAAGTCGTCGAAATATTATTTAGCAAATTCATATACATTAATTTGATTTGTTTTCAGCGCAGAACAGGATGGGAATTTTGTCTCTCACGAGGTGCAATTCGTGCCATTCGAACAATTGATGGAAAATACATTGGCATACAATCGCATGAATGCCAAGCCGAGAAGCAAACATTGCACGTTACTTTAAATGTTTCCAATATTGTACTGTCTAATACGATTTAATATTGTATATCGAACATCTACTCATTAAATTATATGGGTTTACTGAGAAGCACAATTGATCCTTGAAACCGTTTAAAGTCAACAAGAAAAAAATCTAAGGATAAATATGACAAATGCATATTTCTATCCACGATATAATATTGTATATTTAATATCTACTTGTTAAATTATATGGGTTTACTCAGAAGCACAATTGGTCCTTGAAATCGTTTGAAGGTCCCCAAGAAAGGATAAATGTGACAATGCAAGTTTGTATCCATATGTCCCATTTGGCCACATTGACGACATATCTCTACTCTCCTACTTTTTTTTTTGCTAAAATGCGCCAACCACTTCCCCTACACTCCCCCCTGTTTCTTTATAAGCAAATTAACCTTTTATTAATCATGGCTAAAAGAGTTTACTAAATTATTTTATTTTTCTCTCTTTGAGAGAAAATGGGATTTCTTCCAATTCCTAATATGCCTTGCAACTCCGATGATCGAGATTCTGATCAATCACGATCTAGTAATCTTGGTTCAAATTCTTCGTCTTTTAATTCTTCCCTCTACTCCCAATATAGTTTACCATCCGTTCCTTCTCTAACGCCCTCGACTCAACAAGTTGAACACCCCGCCGTGGCCTACCACCGCCACCTAGCAACCCTCAACGGCCCCTCCTATGTTTTTTCCCTCGCCCTAGCTGGAAAACACCTCTATAGCGGCTGTTCCAACAGCGAAATCCGCGTATGGAGCTCTGATCCGTCCTCCTCGCCCAAAAATCCGTCCTATGATACAGTTGGGGAAGGATACAGTGCTGTTAAGTCCATACTAATCTTGGGTGATAAGCTGTTTAGTGCTCATCAAGATCACAAAATTCGGGTATGGAAAATTGATCAAATCACAACCCATCAAAAGTACAAGTGTATCGCAACATTACCAACGGTTAATGATCGTTGCGTAAGATTATTTTCTGCCAAGAATTATGTACAAGTTCGTAGACACAAGATATCCACTTGGGTCCATCATGTGGATGCAATATCAGCACTGGCTTTATCGAGAGATGGATCTTTACTGTATTCCGCTTCTTGGGATCGAACATTCAAAGTATGGAAAACCTCGAATTTCGATTGCCTAGAATCAGTGTGGAATGCACACGATGATGCAATCAATGCTATAGTATTGTCGAATGATGCGCATGTTTATACAGGTTTGTGGAACCACCTCGATTAAAAGCTTTAAAGGTTTTAAAGAGAGGGCTCTTTTGTTTGTCTAGATTCTGTCTTCAAACACTAGACTGACACGTGCACAATTTTTATACAGGTTCCGCAGACAGAATGATCAAAGTGTGGAAGAAAAACGAAGGAGACAAGAAGCATTTACAAGTGGCTACACTAGAAAAACACAAATCAGCAGTGAATGCTTTGGCTCTAACAACCGATGGCATCATTCTATACTCCGGTGCCGCCAGTGGTGGATCGATAATTGTGTGGGAAAAAACCGACAGCGACAGCCGCCATATGGCAGCGGCCGGGGCTCTAAAAGGTCACAACAAATCCATCTTGTGCTTGACTATTGTTTCAGATTTGTTGTGCAGTGGATCAGCTGATAAAACAGTTAGAATTTGGAGGAGAGGAATTGGAAAAAATCATTCTTGTTTGGCAGTTTTTGAAGGACACAAAGGTCCAGTCAAGTGCTTGGCTGCGGCTGTAGACAATAATCATAGTGGGGATACTACTGGTTCTGGAACTTCTTATTCAGTTTACAGTGGAAGTTTGGATTTTGATGTAAAAATTTGGCAAATTTGGGTCCCCTCTGGGATGTTTCTTCAGACAATCTAGTACATAGAAAAATTGAGGTTTTAGTTTTTTTTATTTCTCGAGTTTGTTGTTGTAGTAGCTCCTGTTAGAATAATTTTTTGAGTAACGCTGCTTCTAGTACAAAATGATGGTGTTGGCTATATATTAACTCACTTCCTCTCCTTTCTGTTAAAAATATTATTAGTTGCAATAAAGTAAAGTGTAGAAATAAAAACTTATCGACTGATCGAGTTTCGGGACAACACGATATCTTAAAACGAAATTGTCCGTCGATAACTGTTGTGACNATCTTAAAACGAAATTGTCCGTCGATAACTGTTGTGACATCTGTGGACAATCATCTCCAGGATACAACGATTAAATAAACCAATTGTGACTCGAACACAAATTCCACACTTTTCACCAATTGGACACTTCATCTGAATTAGTTGTTTCTTTCATATATTATATTTATTGTATAAATATCTAACACTTTCTTTCTCTTTTTTTTCTCTCTTTCATATTATCAATCTGTATGCAATGATGTACAAATAAAACTACTTAATTTTTTTTATGGGCTCATGTATTATCATTATATTGTTTAGTCGTATCTAATACCTTAAAATTTTTGGTCTATTTTGCTACATGGGCACATGGAATGAAAGTTTGAACAAATAATAATTAGTACTTTGGGGTGGCTTCAAAAGTTTATCGACAAGTGATTAACTTATAAGTAAATTTTACGACCAATAACGTTTTTCACTTTAGAAAAATAATACTATCACAGAAGATCTGTTAGCTCGTACTAGATCCACTATTGTATAAATTAGGGTTGTGCTACTTGTACATTATGGCATCCATAATGGATGACATAATGTACAAATGACAGTACATTATTGGAGGGTGTGCTGGCCCACCGACACACCTTCCAATAGGATAATTTCACTTGTACATTATGTCATCCATTATAGATGCCATAATGTATAAGTAGAATTATCATATGAATTAAAGTGTATCTCAATTTTATTGGAAGACGAGACATTGGACTCCACTACTCCCAAAGTGAAACTAAGCACCGATGATCCAATGTGCTATTATTCAACAAAGAAAAAATTTATAAACCTAGCCCTTGTTCGATTTTGTTAAAAATCATATTTTTAATAAATTTTGATAAACGTTGATCCATAAAATGTAGGATAAAAATTAATATAAATTTTTTATTCATATCAAAAAAAAAAACATGGACTTTATTTTATAGCATTTGTCATATCCTAATAACGTTTACGCGTCATCAATTTTAAACTAAGACTTCTTTAATTTAACCCACTTAATTAAATTAAATAGTTGAAAGTAGGCTAAAATTCATAATTATTTAATAAATGTCATAAAATAATTAGGAACCTGATTAGTGCCTCTTACTGACAATTAATTGTTAGATATTTTTTTTTTTTTTCATATTTTCTTGGTTTGATCAAATAGTCACAGTTTAAATCAAATGTCTCCATTGTACCCTAATAGAGATTTTCTTTCATACCCCAGTCGTGACTTTGTTGGATAGGGGAGAAACATCTCTTAAAAGATAACGATTTTCGTGTCTTGGAGTTCATTAATTTTTCCAAATTTTCTTACATATTTTCCAACATTAATAATTAAGCAACTTTCTCCCAACTCCTTGTTTTTTTATGGAAGCGTGGCCTCGTTAAAAATATATATTAATTCAAAAGATCTTTTAATTTTACTCAGTTGGGATTAATTAATGACAAATTGCATCATACATCACTTGATTACGGATATTTTTGCATGCCAATTCAAATTAATATATTAAAATTAATTAATAATTAAACACGTAAGAAATTTACACGTGTCGGGCAGCTATTCACAGGCAAATTTTGTGGCTATTAGAGAATGACAACGGAAGATAATATAATTTCTGATTTTGAATTATAATTAAGATTAATTAATTATATTATTGAGTCAATAATTGCAATAGGATGATATATCTTATCCATACATGATCCTTTAGTTCGACTACAACAAAAATAGTCATTAGCAACATTTAAAAGGCAACATTTGTTGATAAATGTTGTCAAAATGGTCTTTTGTCAACATTTTCGTAAGTGAATGTTGCCATAGGTTAATATAAATGAGTTTTAGCAACGTTTTTTTAAAAAATGTTGCGATAGACCACTTTTCAAGTTAAGTCAACATGTTAGAACGTTTGACCATTATTTATAATGTGATAATATAACTTATTATGTAGAATAATGTATAATCTTTGTATCATTTTTCAGAATGTGGAGGATGGGACTTCAAATGGTTTTACTCCTCAGGTTTTTGTATCCAACATTATTACAAGTTTATTAAATATAAAATTAGATTGGAGTATACTAATAAAAATATTACATTTTCTATTTACTATGAATTTGTAGTCTACCAAAGGAAGTGGTGTCGTAGGGGGTGTTGCACGCATGGAAAATGCTAGGTGTCAACTGCTGCATTGGTACATGTTTGAAAATGAAGAAGTTGTAGCAGAAGCTCGAATTGCAACAACAGACCCAAGTGCAAGGGTGCATCACTTGCCACTCGGAAGAGACTGTTGGAAGGTTTGGGTTGAGGAAGTGTATATGGATCATTTGACCTTATATAGACCTACAGATGAATTTCGAACTCTTCGTGAAGCCCTAGGAAGTACTGTTGCGTGGCCAAAGAGTAGTATTAGACTTTTGTGATGAAGGTATGTTTCTTGGAAAGATTTTATTTTATTGGATAAATCTTCTTGACTGTGATTAGACCTTAGACTAACTCTCCATTTTTCATGGTCTTGTTTGTTCTGCTTTCTTGCTCTACTACTTTTTTTGCTGTGAACTCTGGTTAGATGTGTTGGGATTCTTTTGCTGTGAACTGTAGTGGCATTGGTTAGATGTGTTGGGATTCTTTTGTTGTGAACTACATTGGCATTGGATTCATTCCTTTTGAGGAGAGTTGACTTGAATACTAGATCGGGGCAACGCCATTGTGGTACTAATTAACCAATCTTGTGCTTTTTAGACTTTCTGATGCTTGAACTTGTATATGAAGGGTGATGCTAGTAGGTGAATACTTCATTTTAATGCTTTCGTGAAGTGAATTCTGTATGAACTTCGTTTATAATCATTGAACTTATTTGCTTCTTCTTCTTTTTTTTTGTGATTTTTGTTGTTGGGTAAATTTTTTCCTTCATTTTGGTAAATAATTTTGTCCTTCAATGTGTTGCTGCAGGTCCATTTCTATGTCCGTATGATTTTATGATTAGCTTCTGTGTTGAGAACGGATGAAGAGGAACACAACAATGTAATTTCAAGAAGTCTTTGACAGTTGGGGCCATTTATTTTTGGGATAGCTTGTTGGTTATATAAGCAAACTCAGATATTGATCCAATATTTTGTAATATTTTTTTGGTCAATTGTGATTGCTTTATAACTTTTTGAGTAGGCTAATGAAGTTAGCATATTGTACTGAATCATATTTACTATTTTTGTTTATTAGAATTATGTAAAATTTTCAGGCATTTTGTTTTGTATTTTGTTTTGTTATTATTATTAGGTTTGTTGGAAATTACATAATTGTGGGATATTTTTTTTTCAAAATTGTAACATAACCTACGGCAAACGTTGCCGTAGGGCACAAACGTTGCCGTAGGTGCCCCTACGGCAACGGTCCATAAACGTTGCCGTAGGTGATCTACTCTACGACAATACCTTGATTTGCAACACACGTGTAAACGTTGCAAAAGGCCTACGGCAACATTTTTTAAACGTTGCCATAGACTGTTTTTGTTGTAGTGTTCGTACGGTAATGTTCTAGCGTTTTTACCTTTGTGTAGATGAATTTTGAGTTTAGTTGTATAATTATTCAACTGAACTATTGAAATTAAGTCAAGTTATTATCTTTTAAAAGTTATCCTTATCCATATTGTTATGTTGCAAAATAATAAATAATGATGATTGATTATTTTGACATTCTCTATTCTTTTAATGTTGCTGTTGTTGTTGTTGTTATTGTTCTTCTTCTTCTTAAAAGTTTCACGAGTTAGGAGTCATTGTATGGACGGTTGTATCGTAATTACATTTATATTATTTCAACAATACCTTTTCATAAAAGTATGGCAACACGACAAGGAATCCCAAATTTGATAGGGACCTGGCTCGAATGGGACGAGAATGGGATTATAGGAAAGGCGGAGCCAGCCCTTCAAACCATGGGGGTCTCGGAGTTGAAGGGGCGGGGACTCACGAGGGTTCTACTTAGGATGATAGCCGAGTGGGGCGACCATTATCATCCCCGTCCCATTGAGAATTATTGGGAGGCTGGGAGGATTTAAAAAAATCTCACTAATTGTACCTTTCAATTAATTAATTATTTTACTAAATAAAATTTAAATTGTAAAATATAACAATTAGTTTAGACATAATAAAATAAATAGAATCAGACTGGTTCGAAAACTTTCCGGTAGGGACCATGTCTCCGTTCTCACCCCGTTTACTATTCAGGACGGGGACGGAGGATTTTGTTATTCTTGACTTTATTAGACATATGGACTCAACAATTATTCAAGTAATCAAATGAAAAAGAAAATTATTGAAGATTATGACGCTTTTTTTTTCCTGATTTTAGAGTATTAAAATTTTCCTTTTCCTCCTCAGTTTATCATGTTTGTGAAGTATTTATTGATGGTTTAACTTATAAATAGTTAAAAATAAGTAATAAATAAGTGGATAATACTCGTGTATCTCTCAAAATGTGTTGATAAAATACGATTTGAGTGGTTATAAATATGAGCTAAACATTGGCTTATTTTTTTTATTTTAGTATTGTTAAAAGAGATGTAGATAAATATTTGCTTATAGATAATACTTATTGAGATAAATTTTGTTTTTTAGATTCCATTCATCAATGTCTCGTAAACTAAAAGACTGCCACTCAAAGGTCATATAGATTACAATCCATAGAAACAACTTCAATTTTGACAAAGAAACGTGGTTTTATTTAATAGATTATTTATTGTATGATGAAATAATGGAGAATCAAAGTAATAGGTTAATCAAATCGAAGGTCCGTGTTCACACGGTTTCCTTAAATCGAATTCGCCGCCTCACCGGGGTGCACGAGATTTTGATCGGTGTTCGATTCCCAGGATACAATCGGTCGTCGATTCACGTTGCACTACGTTTACCGCCTACGAACCCGCTGTGACTCTTTCTATCTCTCAAAGAATTTAGAAAATGGAAATGTTGAACCGGAAAATAACAGTTGCTGGAGGAAGCTTGCTTGTTTGAATTTGTTTCTATCACTTGTGTTTTCAACCAACGAGAGAGTCTTCTATTTATACACATAGAAGGAGAAGGTAGCCATAAATTAACATTGAAGATGATTCCTGAAACTGAAGATATAATGGCTGGTCGAAACTGAAGAGTAATGGCTGAAACTGAAATTCTGAAATAATGGCTGATTCAAACGGATGAAACTGAAAATGTTTCTATTTTTCATTCACTTTCCAACAATCCCCCACATGAACTGAAAATTTAGAGTAGAACGAATCAATCCTGCATAGGATATGTAGTATTTAGTTTTGAACCTTCCCTTGTGAAAATCTATCGAGTATTACTAGCAAACCAGTAGATCTGATGCCTTGAACTGTTTCGCCATTTGTGTAAACCAAGACAATAGACCTCACACAGGACCATTCTAGACACAGCGTAGTTCTCAATGTTGTGTTCGTTTTGGCCATGAACACGTCGCCTGGTTCTGCAAGTGTTTGTTCAAGGATGTAGCCTTCCCAATCCTTATAGAAGCGGCCCCACTTCACACTCAC
>OU503056.1:20495641-20520977 GCA_912172775.2 Fraxinus pennsylvanica | reverse complement strand
TATCTCTCAAAGAATTTAGAAAATGGAAATTTTGAACCGGAAAATAACAGTTGCTGGAGGAAGCTTGCTTGTTTGAATTTGTTTCTATCACTTGTGTTTTCAACCAACAAGAGAGTCATCTATTTATACAAATAGAAGGAGAAGGTAGCCATAAATTGACATTGAAGATGATTCCTGAAACTGAAGATATAATGGCTGGCCGAAATTGAAGAGTAATGGCTGAAACTGAAATTCTGAAATAATGGGTGATTCAAACGGATGAAACTGAAAATGTTTCTGTTTTTCATTCACTTTCCAACATTTATTTCCTTCATGATTTGCCTCTCAGATAAAAACAAAAGTATTAATTATATTAATAAAGCTAGTTGCACAAATCTGGTTGACAACCATGCGTTGTCAAAATTTGATATAAAAAATAGTTTTTAACAGCTTTTAAAATGAATGAATGTGATACTGTCAAGTGTGTAGTTGTCAACCAATATTGTCAACAAAGTTTGTATAATCAGCATAATTCTAATTATACCCCTGTTTGGCACCCATTTTTTTCTCATTCTTCATTTCAACCACACATTCTATCAATAAAATAATATTACACATAAACCTAAAAATTCTCCTCACTTTTTAACCACACATGCTTCCATCAATTACTATTCAAAAACTAATTTTTCTATTAAAATTGGTATCAAACACCCCCTATATTTAGCCTCTGACTGACTCTCTTCATTTCAAAACTTTTTATTTCTTATTCTCATTTTCAACCACACATTCACACCATAAAATATTTTGCTCATAAATCCAAAATTTTTTCTTACTTTTTAACTACACATTATCAAAACGATTACTATTCAAAATATCATTTCCCCTAATTTATGAACCAAGTGACAATTAAAAATGATCAAATTATTGGTTTGAAAATAAGAAAAAATGGAGGAAAGTTCTATGGTATATATTGTTAGGACTGGCCTCAAAATTTTCAAATTAAGAGGACTCCTATTACAAATAAAGGATAAGATTCGATTGACTTCCAAGTTGAAATGCAGTAAAATCTCTTACAATATTCACTACTTTTGTCACTGTTGTGACCGTGTTAGAAGTCGTTTCCTAAATTTATGATGACTACATAAAGTTGGGGGAGAATTGCAAACACGGTATCAAAACTTTCATTTTGTTTTAGGACCCAACTCTTTTATTTGCATCAACCATGGTACCAAACCTTTCGAAAATTCGCACATGAAATCTAATCTGATGGAATCGGTCAATTAAGCCGTCAATTGACCTCAAAAATAGAAAAACTGATAATTTTAACCAACTAAGATAATGACATATCGTCATATTATATTTCATCTTTTAAAAATAAAAATAAAAAAGAAAGAAAGAAAGGAAAAAAAAAAAAAAGGAAACCAAGTCCATCTTCTTCTTCCCAATATCCAACCCAACCCAACCGAAAACCAAATCTAAATAGCCACTCACCGCAGCCACTTTCACCATTTGGGATCCTATTCCACATCATATTTTATCTCAAAGCAGGCTCTACAATTCAAACCATTGTTGAATAGAGCTGTGCTAAGTGCTCTAGTGTTCACTTCGTACCCTTGACCATACATATTCCCATACCCACAAGCACCGCCTGAAAAAATTTAAAAAGAGTGCAGATGAAGATAAATAAGCTTAAACGGTAGTGAGCTATTTTTATGAAAATCTGTAAAAAAATCTAGAAGAAAAATACAACATACGTTAGTATGTCACATATTTGTAAATGTATGTGGAGTGAAAGGTGTGGGGACAATGAGTTGGTACCCATAGTGCTAGAAGCGTGACTACCATCGTAAAATGTGGTGTGGGCACTTTTTGCTAGGGGTCGTTGGTGTCGACTTTGGGGATTCTAGCGTGAGCAACGGTCAGAAAATAGAGAATACTAGCAATGTAGGGCAACAACTCCATTGAACCCATTTTTCTTATTGAGTCAAACATTTTTCTTGTCCGATAGGCAATAACCATTAATGATGGCCATGATGGTAGAATTGGTGGCTTCAGTCGAACAACTTTCTCCATTTATTTATTATGGAAGACTCTTTGAAAGATGAATGGTTGTAGAAATGGTGGTGAATCTCGACATTCCTTTGGAATAGGCTGCGTCACGAAGGTGATAGTGATGTCGGTGAGTTGGTGGTGATGGTAGAGCCCCTATTTTGGTTGGTTGGGGGTGTTGAGCAGGTGAAGATATTTCTTGTTTTGATTTTTGATTTTTAAAAATGTAAAATGTAATCTCACGAAAATGCAATTGTCTTAGTTGATCAAAATTATCAATTTTTTCTACTTTGAGGTCAAATGCTTAATTGACGAATTCCGTCAGATTGGATTCCAGGTACAAATTTTCAAATTGCTTGGTACCGTGTGTGATACAAATAAAATGTTTAAATTAAGTATGAGATAAAATGAAATGTTTGGTACTGCGATCGCAATTCAACTGAGGTGGGTCACATTTTTGCTGTGTTTTTTTGTGTTGAATGAATCGTTTTTTGTAGTTAGTTGTAATGAAGTGAAGAGAAAAGTAAGATCCAAAAAATAAGAAATTGTGAACCAAAAACTTAACATTGCTATCACTTAAATACTCTCGAATGATCACCTCCTTTTTTTGAACAAGTTCGAAAAACTTACAAAAATTTATTGCAAGAAAATTCAATATAGGTTTGGTCTTGACTGTTTCAAGTATCCACAATACAAGACCAAAATTTACACACTATGATATTGTCTATTTGTATCACCCACGATACCAAACCTTTCGAAAATTCGCACATGGAATCTAATCTGACGAAATCCGTCAATTAAGTCGTCAATTGACCTTAAAAATAGAAAAAATAATAATTTCGATCAACTAAGATAATGTCATTTTCGTCAGATTACATTTTCCCTTTTAAAAATCAACGATCAAAGGAAAAAACAATAAAAGAAAAACTAAAACTAGGTCCATCTTCTTCTTCTTCTTCCCAATACCCCAACCCCACCAAAACCAAATCTAGATGGCCACCTGCCATAGCCACCTCCACCACTTGGGATCCTAGTCCAAAGCATATTTTATTTGAAAGCAGGCTCTACAACTCAAACCATTGTTGAATAGAACTACGCTAGGTGCTCCAACGTTCACTCCGTACCCTTGTCAGTATAGATTTCCATACCCACAAGCACCGCCTGGTAGGGCTGGGCGCGGTTCGGTTTGGATTGGTTTCGACCCCAACCCGAAACCAAAACCAAATTAGTCGGTTTGGAAAAATTTCAACCCAAACCAACCCACTCTAACTCTTAAACCGAACCAAACCAAACCGATTCGGTTTGGTTTGGTTCGATTCGGTTAATCGGTTTGAATTTAAAAAAAGAAAAAAAAAACTCTCGAATGATCACCTCCTTTTTTTGAAAAAAATGGTCAAAATTCTTACAAGTTCGAAAAACTTACAAAAATTTATTGCAAGAAAATTCAATATAGGTTTGGTCTTGACTGTTTCAAGTATCCACAATACAAGACCAAAATTTACACACTATGATATTGTCTTTTGTATCACCCACGATACCAAACCTTTCGAAAATTCTCACATGGAATCTAATATGACGAAATCCGTCAATTAAGTCGTCAATTGACCTTAAAAATAGAAAAAAAAAAAATTTCGATCAACTAAGATAATGTCATTTTCGTCAGATTACATTTTCCCTTTTAAAAATCAACAATCAAAGGAAAAAACAATAAAAGAAAAACTAAAACTAGGTCCATCTTCTTCTTCTTCTTCTTCCCAATACCCCTACCCCACCAAAACCAAATCTAGATGGCCACCTGCCATAGCCACCTCCACCACTTGGGATCCTAGTCCAAAGCATATTTTATTTGAAAGCAGGCTCTACAACTCAAACCATTGTTGAATAGAACTATGCTAGGTGCTCCAACGTTCACTCCGTACCCTTGTCAGTATAGATTTCCATACCCACAAGCACCGCCTGGAAATATTGAAGAGAAAAAAAATATAAAATGGAGTGGAGATGAAGAGAATTAAGCTTAAACGGTAGCGAACTATGTTTATGGAAATCAGTAAAAAAAATGCAGAGGAAAAATTCAACAGATGTTAGTATGTCACATATTTGTGAATGTGTGTAGAGTGACAGGTGTACGGGGAATAAGTGGGTACCCATAGTGTCGGAAGCGACGTTACCATCGTAAAACGTGGCGTGTAGACTTTGGGGATTCTGGCATGAGCAACAGTCAGAAAATAGATGATACTAGCAATGTAGAGCAACGACTCCATTGAACCCATTTTTTCTTATTGAGTTAAATCCTTTTCCTGGCCAGCAGGCAATAACCATTAATGATGGCCATGACGGTTGAATTGGGAAGAAATGGTGGTGAATCTCGGGATTCCTTTGGAAGAGGCTGCGACATGAAGGCGACAGTGATGCCGGTGGTGATCGCAGAGCTGCTGTTGGTTGGGGGTGTTGAAAAGTTTGTTTTGATTTTAAAAAAAAAAAAGGGAAATGTAATCTCATGAAAATGTCATGATCTTAGTTGGTTAAAATTATCAATTTTTCTACTTTGAGGTCAAATAATGGCTTAATTGATGGATTTCGTTAGATTGGACTCGAGGTACAGATTTTTGAAAGATTTAGTATTGTGGGTGACACAAATAAAATGTTTGGATTAAGTTTGAAACAAAATAAAATGTTTGGTACAGTGGCCGCAATTCTCCATAAGGTGGGTCACATTTTTACATTATTATTATTTATTTATTTATTTATTTTTTTGTGTTGAATGAATCGTTTTTTGTAGTGTAGTTATAATTAGGTGAAGAGAAAAGTTAGATAAAATAAAAAATAAAAAATTGTGAACCAAAGACTTAACATTGCTATCACTTAGATACTCTCGAATGCTCACTTGAGAATGTATATAACCTCGTTCCGCATTTCTTTTGTTTTTTTAGGATTTCAAAGAAATAATTGATGTTGCAGTTGTGATTGATCAAGAAGGAAATGCAAAAGTATAAAAATAAATTCAACGAGAATATCACAACACTATTTAAAAGAAAAACAAGTGTTAACATGTCATTAACTAATTATTTCAAAATTGGAGGAATGAGGAGTAAGTTATCTTTATATGGTGCATTATGCATATGCATTTTTCTGAATTAAAAGCCTTTAGGGATGGCAAAAAGATCGGTTAAACCCAATATTCACGGGCCCCATTTTGAATACGGCAAGGATTTCCTACCTAATCGGGAACAACTGGGCGAGGGCCGATTGAAGAACATGGTCCCGACCTTTTTTATAGTCTATTTCAACATATAAGTTTTTGATCGCATGAAAAGACAAAAATCATCATCATTTCTAAAGAAAATATTTCTTGTCCTATAAACTTAAAAAAAGTAATGATTTTCACCAACAAAAAACGATTAAAAAAAATAAAGGTAAACAAAAATAAACGAGGTGGCAAATGCGGAAAGGGGACGTGCCACACTCCGTCTGGACCCTGTCCTGCATTGCCAACCTAGTTTGGGTACATGGATGTAGCAAATAGACAGAAATACCTAATGAGAAGAGGGGCATGAATGGTTGCTCTGATTTCGACATGTCCTATTGTCATCCCTAGAGGATTAGGGCATTGGGGACTACTATGTCATCATGTATAAATGGTTATCTTTTTTCTTTTGTTTTGCGAAAAAAAGAAGAAGATAAATTACACATATTTTTATTACAAAAAGTAAAATATCTATATTATGTGATCTGTAATGTTTTGAGAAATCGAATTGCATATCCGTCCAAAAAGATAAAAGAGTCACATGTTAAAGCGTAGGTGGTTAAAAAGACATTAGGAAAAATCAAAAGGAAAAAAATCGAGGTGAAATGGCTGGTTCTTAAATTTTTTTTTTTGACGACAACGAACTTTCGATTTATTTTACCTAAACTAAAACAATAAAAGGAATAAATTGGTTGTACAACAAGAATGGTCCAAAATAAAACGGGTTCCTAATCTATCATGTAAAATCTGCTAATCCGATCTAATTTTAACAAAATTGAAGTTTTGTCATAAGATTGTAATTGTACACACACACTAAACGATTTGGATTTGATTCTCATTTTCCTCAAAATACATTTTTTATCTATTTTTTTTAACCACGCATTATTTAATAAAATAATTTGCACACAACCACAAAAATTTTCCTTATTTTATAAACACACATTCTTCATTTTCCTCAAAATACATTTTTTTTCTATTTTTTTTAACCACGCATTATTTAATAAAATAATTTGCACACAAACACAAAAATTTTCCTTATTTTATAAACACACATTCTGCATCAATATATTATTTCAAAATGCATTTAAAAAAAAAAAAAGAGGCTTAAACATGCCCTTAGATTATAGAAAGCTACTATAATTGAATCTTAATTTTACCTTTGGACAAAGAAATAATTTACATTTATTATTGTGTGCGTAGAGGAGGAGTGTGCTAATTCATAATGACATTGTATGAGTTGACAATTTTTTATACATTGATTTTAACAACAATTTTTTTCAATCAATGATCAGATTTCTTACATATAAGGGAATGTTATTCAAGATGTGAAAGAGAAATGTACAAATAGATTAATCTATTCATAATTTATGTAACCACGATCATGCATATTATTGATACGTAGAAGTGTAAGTTGCAGGGGTGGACCTACTTGAGGACAAGTGGGGGGTCGTCGTCCCCACTCAATTTTCAGATTTTCCAATTTTTCTTTTGATTTTTAGATTTTTTAAACTTTTTTGTCCAGGTTTTTTTTTAGATTTTCAGATTTTTTCAAGGTTTTTTGGTTTCGCTCCCACTAAACTTCCTTCCTGAGTCCGCCCCTGATGAGTTGAATTATTTTTAAATAATCAGCTATTTAAATAATATTTTTAATATTGACTCGTGCTGATCCACGTGTCGAAGACTTTTTCAACTAAGCTTCATATAACACTGTGACAAAAATAGATTGTATATTGATCTTGAACCTAACCTTATGATATTTTGATACCTCTAAATGGAATTCGACGCGTCATTTTTTAATTTTTTTTGTTTGCTAGAAATTGGAACCTATCCACATGCTCGTACCCTCTCACACAATTGACCTTTCTTTCCGCAAATTTCTTCTTTGCATACTGTGCGAAAACCCTATTTTTACTTGGAATCTCCAAAGCTAAATTTGAGATGCTGAAAAATGTATATTTAAGTTATGTTCGTTGATTTTCTTTTTCTTTTTTTTTTCAATTACTGTTAAATTAATTTTGCAGGATTTCTGAGCTTTTGTCAGCATCCAAATGTCCGAGAGTTCAAGGTCTCGGGTCACAGTAACCCTCGGCCGCAGTGGACAAGTAGTCTCATTACCGCGCTTCTTTTGTTTATATTTATATCAGATCATGTTTATTATTTTAGCGGTTTCTTGTACGGTTTGATATATTTTAATAATTTGGAAAAATGCGAAAATGATCAACAAGTTTCGGATTGAAATAGTTGGTTTTATGGGTTTTGCATTTTTCTTATTTCTGTGAAATCCCATAATCCCATTATTATTTCGGAGATTTTTTGGGTTAAGGAAAAGCATTTTTAGCAGTTTTATGTGGAAACGTTTGGATTCGATTGAGGTTCTTTTGCTTGTCCTCACAGTAAAAAAACATATGTAACTTGAATGTTTTGGATAATTTAGATGGTGTGGAATTACCTGCATTTGAAGTCTATATGCATTTTCGAACTATGCGCTCGTGAACTTGGTTGTGCTCATTTTGATTGGCTTTTGCAGGTAGTGAAAAGGGCACGGGATGGATTAAATATTCCTTTTATTGATTCAGAGCAAACAGTTGGAGGCAAACGATCAATTAGAGATAGGCTAGGAAGTGATTCCGATTCATCTAATCAATTTAACAGTAAACGGTGAGTAAACCGTCTTATTGTATGGGTGACCTAATTTTAAAATCAGCTACTTATGTTACTTAATAGTTTAATATGTTTAGGTTTTTCTTGTATAAATGTGCTTATTCGTAAGAAAATTAAATTTTTTATACACTGAATACTTAACTAAGGATGATGTTTAAGTCATTCTGATTTTCGTAGAAATCACCTTTCGTTGAAAATTCAATGAAGTAATGCATTGTTTATAACTGTGAAGGCAAGTTATGATGGTTGGTAGGATTGTTATTAGCAAGTTAGAGATTACTGATGGCTGTAATTATATTTTGCAGACAGCGAAGTGATGGTAATGCTGCCAATGGCATTGATGGTAAAAGACGTACTTAGTCTTCGAAGTTCTATAAAATTGCAAATTAAGTTTTTGGCTTGCTTATTTTTTGTTAACTTTGGCGCTTTTTATGAATAAAGACATTCATCTAAGTAAAGGTGATCTCCGGTTCAAAATCCTGCAAAAAAGTAAACAGAAGCAACGTCAAAATGACCAGCAGAGTGGGACAGACCTTCGCAACATTCTGTCAAGGCCTGCTCAATCTTCAACAAATAGTCTAGGTACACGGGCACGGAGGTCTGAGTCAAAGGAGACGAGGCTGCATCATACGGATCCCAGGGATGGTAGACAGCATTTTCCAGAGACACGGGATGGTAGGCAGCTAATGACTATGACCATGGATTCTAGACAGAGCATCCGTGACTACAGAGAACTGCAGATACATGAACCTAGGGAGCAACGCATGTCTGACCCCAGGCAAAAGTTCATGCCTGAATCCAGGGAAGCTAGACGAAGCTTTCCCGAACTAAAGGATGTTAGTCAGTATATACCTGAGCCAAGTCGTTCTAGTGTCATGAGGCCCATGCCAGGCTCGAGAACTGCGAATGCTGCTACCAAGGTGGACTCAGTGATTAATTCTTATTCTCCCTGGACTGTAGATAGTTTAAGACGGAGATCGCCAGATGAAACTTTGGCAAGTTTTAGAGGTCTGTCACCAACCAAGAGAGATGAAGGATTGCAGAGAAGGCTTCCAGTTAGGGCTTATGATGACACCAGAACGAGCACATATATGAGCAAAGATGCATTTGAGTTTTCAAGGCCAATGAGTTCATCATCTTACCTGACTAATATGGTTCCACCTGCTGCACAAATGAAGAACGTGGCACCAGTAGTTGCTCCACTTCTTCCGGGCAGTCTTGTACGGAATAGCTCATATGTGGTACAGTCTACCTATCTTGCTTCTTTTTCCTCCATGAAACTTTGTTGCCTTTACTGCAACACGACTTAGTTAATTTATGTAAGTGACTTTCCATATATATCTTTTGGTTGTGTTCTGTGTGTAGTAAAGTGTGATAATGTGTTGTCAAACTAGGATTGCCGCAATATTTGCCTAGACTGAGACAACATTGTTACATGAAAGAAATGATACCGAGAATTTAAGTTTTTTTTTTATTATTTCTTCTAGATGTAATTTTAATATGAAACAATGAAGTAATTAAATATTTAAATATTGTTTTCCATTTGTAAAAATTAATGTGTGATGTTTTCCGTCTTTAAACAACGTAAGAATGATTATCTTATTCCCATAGCCAACTATGAGATTGTTTGAATATACTAGGCTGTTGGTTGCCCTGAAATTGGCCACATCAGACTTATCCAGGAAACATTAGGTTCTACAAATGTTTAGCGAGTAATTTCTGTGAAGGAAAGTGCCGTTAATATTGGGCATAAATAGGACACTGCACGACGAATTGGTGCATATGTTTTCTAGTATTTATGAGTTGTGACACAGTTCGCCATATCATGTGATACAGTGGGGCACCATAGCCTGTAGATGCAAGAGGCCAGTTTGAAGTTCAACCCCAAAGGCTAATGTCATTTTCAAAACTATGGAGAACCAAACACGCTTCTTTTAGTTTTATAAAAAGCGAAATTTTCCTTTCTTAATTATTTTTTGAATTATTTGCTTGCTTTAAGTGAAATTTTACATTGGAGGACTTAATACAATCAGATTTCTTTCTGTTATATCACTCATATTTTGACATTGCGGATAATGTAGTTTATTGCATTTTAGTTCCAACTTTGCTTCCTTCGTTCTACTATTCCCTGTAGGTGCTCCTACAACGATTCCTTGGAAGGCTAGACTGTTCTTTCCACCTTTCACCTCTGCATCAACATGTTAAACATTAGGATGGAGAAATAGTTTTCGATGTCCAATATGAACATGTTTGGATATATGATTTATTATAGCCATGTCTTTTATGTTGTTAGTCAGGGGCAGTTACTAGTTGATTATATTTAGAAGCTTTGCATTTTAGGCTTACATTATATTCTAGATATTTATTTTTGGATTTATTTAAGGCTACTTTAGCTAGAATCCTAAATTGGACTCTTTCCATTGGTAGCTAGAATGGGTGGGCTTTCATGTTTGATTTTTACCAGCATGGGCTTTCTGGGAAGGATTGGACCTTTCAACCTTCTACCTTTTTTAATCAATATTTTCAAATAAAATAGCTGTTTTTTTTATTCTTTTATTTTTTACTTCCATGTGTTTGACTAGTCATGTTTGACCTCACAAAAAGCTGAGTCCTAGATAGTGTTACTGAATTACATCATGTATAGCGAGTAGCTTGGTATTCTAAACATAAACTTGCAATTTGTTACTGTGTAGTGTTATCTGCATAGGACTCAATGTAAATTCACACATTGTCTGTTATGTATGCAGGTCGATGACCAACTTACGGTTGACAGCTTTTTGCTGTCACTGGGCCTTGAAAAATATGCCATTCACTTTAAGGCTGAGGAAGTATGTAACCTCTGGTCATTCTTTGATTGCTTTGTATTCACAACACATAACTCTCCCTATCTTCCTTACAATGAATGACCCAGGTGTTGTGTCTTGGAAATTTTTGTTGTCTTTCGAAACAGTAAAGAAATCGAAACAAAAAATAATGATCAGTATACAGTGAAAAATGGAAAACTTTACAATTATGTTTGCACTAATATATTATGAACAGTATTAAATTTCTGGGCAGAGTAAATTGTATGAACCGTTGACCCTGTGATTAATTTATTCATTTTCAGCAACATATGGTTTCCCATTATTCAAATTCGCGTTTTCTTCTCCAATGCTAGTTGTTGGTTGCTTGTATGTAAATTGGAAAAACTAGAGTCTTTATGCTTGGATGAACTGAGTTTTATTCATTCTGCAGGTGGACATGTACGCTTTGAGGCAGATGGGTAATAGTGACCTTAAAGACTTGGGAATACCTATGGTAATTACTTTGCCAACTTTTACCTCTTTTATGTGTTACTATTTCATGACTTCGAGTAATTACTTCTAGGACTGCGCATAGCTCATTGACTGTACACTTGACATTGGCAGCTATTGCTCACTGATGTTGCCTCATAGTTGTTTTACACTTTGTTCCAATGGTTGAATATAAATGTAGTTAAGGCTGGAATAAATCGGAGCTCGATTAAGGAATACTGACCTGCAGCTGCAACATAATCCTCGATTCATGAACTAAACTGAACTAAACTATGCTCAGTGCAATTACGTCTAGTGTAATGAAATGATAGTCGTGTGTTTCATTTTTGGAGATCCTTGTATCTCGTTTTCCATTTATGCTTATAGAGCGCTTTCAAATTGCAGGGGCCAAGGAAAAAGATCCTGCTCTCCTTGCTACCTCTTTCGAAACGACAAGCACGATAAACAGGCAAGATTTATATCAAGGAATTCTATTTTGGCCACATTACCACATGCTTTTGGATGCAAGGAAAATCAAAGTTGTGGATGAGGTTTTGTCCGTATATGAGAACATATTTTGTCTTAACGAGAAAAATTCTGAATCATTTTAAATTCTCCTTCATTTCGACTCATATATGCGGTGCACATTTTGCTACCAGTATTTTTGGCTTTTGCTTAAAAGTTAAAAGATGGAAAGAAGGAAAGTACCTCGTCTATATTCAAAAACAAAATGGTGCATGTTCAAATTATGTTATATATTGTTTTTTTTTTTTAACCATTTCAGTTAGAGTTTACGTGCGTGTCGTTTGGCCATTTAACGGCTAAATATATCTGTTAGATGGGAATAACACACGGACAATGTTAAAAGGTTGGAACTTGGTAACATGGTTGCCACTTTATGACAGGAATCTACCTTAATAATAATCCGAATATTACAAACATCTTTACATAATAGAATCAAGGTATCAAGACCTGTATGTTTGGTTTTGAACTTGTATTGTGTTCTTCACAGCAAACCAGTAGTAGTCCAATAGAATGATAACAAATTGTTTTGGTCACTCACTTTTAATTCTCAAAATCAGTTCGTCTGGAAAATTGAGAATTGATTTGAAAACTAGTCGATTATGTATAAGAAATCGTAAAATAATCAACGATCATAACAAGCGAAGAATTGGCCAGTTCATTACAAGAACTAGCTGGTGCACGACAAGAACCGCTTGGTTCATTGATTGAGTATGTACTTTTATTTTTTCGAGATTACTATACGATCAAAACGCGTAACATTAGTTTTGATTTTACTCGTCATAGAACCCTGTTACTTATTCCACAATGTGAGAAGGTACATAATCTCCGCTCCTTAAAAAAAAAAATAATAATAAGAATGTGTTTGAATTGTGCTTATATAGGTGTCAAATCGAGCAACACATGCACCGAAATTATTAGTTAAATAAATATAAATTCTATATCTTTGAAAGATTCTTTACATATCAATCAAATAAATAATTATCTTAATTTATTCTTGTTTGCTGAGTCAATCTTGGCTTTTCTTTGGGAAATTAAAGTAAATTGGATTTGTTTTTCTTGTGAATGTGTCCAAGAGAGTGGGGGCCACCAAAATGCAGGTGCAGGGGAGAGGGCCTCTTACGGTGGGGGCCACCTCCTAATCCTCTTCGAACCTTGCTCGGTGTAAAGGAGGAAAGTGCTACCTCGGCCAATTACAGGGGATGTGGCATCATTCCACTGGACATTTACAAAATAATAATAATAATCAATCAACCACACGGCTGCCGGCGCAGCACCTGTGCAGCCCCCATAGGTGTACAAGGGAAATAATCCATCCTCTTATCTAAGTCAGATTAGAAGTAATTCAATCAATCAAGAAATCGAAACCACCCACCCACCTATAATCCAATCTTACTGTCCGCAACCAGTTTCACATGCTTAGTGTTGGAATAAAAAAAGGATTAATATACTTGTACATAAGTGTGTATATAAGCGTGTACATAATGTGAGCATGGTGGAGCCCACGACACTGTAGCATAGGCCCTACCCCTACTCACATTATGTACAAGCTTATGTACACGTCTATGTACCACTAGCATTGCTCATAAAAAAATCTCGAAAGTTTTAGATATTAAACAAAAAACATAATAAAAAAGAAAAACTGGTTATAATTTCATTGCTCCTTTTTCTTCCGGGGAGTGAAATTTTTTAATCCATTTGATAAACAAGATAAAGCCGACTCGATTCTTTATCTTGTAAGTGGCAGTCCACCATTCTTATAACTTGTGCACGTGAAGATGAAGATGAATTTTGATGATAGATGAGCAAATAGCTCAAAGTACTTGTAAAAAATAATAGTTAAAGATATATGTTAATTGAAGAGTCGTTTCTTTATTAACTTTAATTAAACGAGGCGATTAAACATTAAGATAGTGTAATTGATGACGGCATGCCCATTTGAAATTCTTCCCATTTGAAGACAAAACCATTAGAATAGACTAGAAATAAATGGAAAAAAAAGAAAATATTAAAATTTAAATAGTGGAATTTGTAAGAATGCTAGATTTATTGGTGGAAGAAGTCCACCAATTTAAGATAATTTAAAGACAATGGAATGACTAGTTCCCAACATGCCCACAAAGCATATAAAAGTGGGACCAATTTCAACAACTGTCCAACTTAAATCTATATAATAATTTATTTCTAGATTAATTATGAGTGAAATCATATGCTTTTGGGATATAATAAAAAGGGTTTGCTTGCTCTAAGAAGATTTGCCAAGATCTTCTTCATTGATATTTTATGATTACCCACTTCTTAGCATTCCTACTACCCTTATCATTTTTTAATGCATCTAAATACATGGTCAAGATAAACATTAACTTCCACAATTAGGGCTTGTTTGGTACGGCTCAAAATCCAATTAAAATTGAAAATACAGCCGTTATTGGGTCCCACTCATCTAATAAAAGTCAACAATAACGGCTAGTTTTTCAATTTTAATCCGATTTTAATTTCTACCAAACACCCTCTTAAAGTTGTTACGATATCTTTCTTCTCGAAATTGAAGTCTGCGAATACCATATTTTCGATTAGATGATTTTGTGATATAAATATTCTACTGGATCTAGCCCGATCACTAAGGTCACTTCATTTGTAACCAGGTTTACCTATAAAAGCACGTCGACCATGATACTAATTTTTATGATCACGTTGAGTAGAACTCATCTTTCAAATCTGCTCGAAAAGAGAGTGAGAGCGAGCGAGCAAGTAGATATAATCTCATGAGCCTAGTCTTGAATTAGAAAGATGGAATGCAATTATCTCCAATATAATTATATGTATGAACATGATTTAAAGTACTATTGTAGATGGGACTAGGCACCTAAAGGACAATTAATACATGAATAATCCACTAATTTGTTGGTCAATCAAAATAATCCTTAATATAATAAACTTTTTAGTACAGTACTAGATTGATTTTTTACTTTTTATTATTATTTATTTATTATTTATTTTTTAAAGCTAAATCTCATTTCCTTGCAGGTGATTATGTCCTCATCTTTTTCTTTGACTTTTGTCATTACCATTAATAATATTATATCACATTTTCTACTTTTTAAGCAAGGAAGATTTGTATTCAATTGCTTAAGTGCTACTAATTGCAATAATTTATTATAATTTAAAGTGCTTTTATAGACCACCAAATTTCTTAATTATAATATTTGTACATATATAGATAGACTCACAGATTGAATCATCTTTGGTGGGAGAATAATATTCTTGTTTGGAGGTAGATACAAAATACACTCACACATATTATATAAAGCTAGGTACATTAGTTCAAGAAAAAAACATTGTTCATTCTCATCATCTTTAAGAGTGATGGAGAAAAATACCTCTGGTGCAGAATCATGCATGGAGAAGAAGGTGAAGCTATTCGGGTTCGAGCTCGATTCGTGTCAAAAACGGAAGGAAATTTCAGAAGGAGATGAAAGTGTGAATTCATCATCTTCTTCTACTGTAACATCAGGAAGAGAGAAACCTGCCTTAGAGAAGGGAGAAAACGAGAAATTCAATAACGAAATAAGCCTTGTTCCCGATAAATTAGGGATCGATCGAGAAAAGAAGAAATTGGAGTGCCAATATTGTTTAAAGACTTTTGCGAATTCACAAGCATTAGGAGGCCATCAAAATGCCCACAGAAAGGAAAGAATGAAGAAAAAAAGGCAGCAGCTTCAAGAAAGAAAGGGATACATGATCAACTATTACAACAATATTCAGCCCTTTAAGAATTCTAAATCTTCTGCATGGTTTTATGATCCTTCATGTCATGCTCCAGCTGAATTTACACTCTATGAGGAGTCTCAAATCAGCTTCGGCCCGTATCAATGCCTTCCGTCTCAGCAAGATTCGCCTGTGTTCAGCCTTACCTATCCCGATGATAATAGGTCGATAGATCGGAATACGAGGCCAGTCGTCGTCAACAAGCCCTCGTCTACGCCTAATTCGAAGAGTAATTGTAAAACTTCAGATCTGAAGTTAGGGTTGAGTTTAGAATAATCTACTATTTGAATCTCAGATAGAGGAAATGTTGGATATGATAATTTGCTTCTTGCATTTTTAAAGTTAATTAGGGTTACACCACATCTATGGCTTCTTGAAATGCAATGATTTGTATTAATTAAGATTCATACACTTTTATTAATCGTTTTGAGAGATTCAGCACAAAATGAGATTTAATTCTTTGTTCCTATAGAGTTATTTGTATAATTCCTTTTTTTTTTTCTATATTTTTTGTTACATCAAAATTTATGTAATATTCGTTTGGTGCTTTTTATTAAAATTTTATTACCGAGATAAAAGGCCCATTAATCAGCCTATTGAGGACTCATTTGGCAAGACTTTTAAGATCAAAACTTGCTTCTAAAATTAAGAAGCTACTTTTGATCGTATTTGAATAATTTTTTAAAAATGTTTTATCAAACTAAATGAGCTTTTAAAGGAAGCCAAAATAAGATCATCAAAAAAACTTTTTTACAAGAAGTAAAAATAAAAATAAAAATAAAAATCCTAACAAACAGCCCCTCAATCATGCTTTATCAATTGGATAAGAATCAATTCCAAAATGACGGAATTTTTCCTTTATATATGCATGTCTGAGCTTTGCATAACAAACAAGAATACCACTTTAAATTAAAAAATGGACAGCGATATATATGATAGGATTCTTCTTCTCTTTTTTTTAGGTCATATTATGTGTACTAATTCACTCAATTATTTAAATTATTATTTTTTAATTTAGCACATTCTGAACCACAGTAGTGAAAAATGTCGAGCTATTAGAAAAGAGATGTTGTAGTTTGTGCTTCAATGTTGTGATTTCCGGGCTCAGCTAACCAATCAATCGAATACCACAAACAACCAATCGAATTCACAAGCCAACAACACCTTCCCAAATGTTGGTTGCTCTCGATGGCAGCCCACAAAGGGCTGGGTGTGGGGTTTAATATAGCCTCAAAGATCAGCCACACAGGCTAAAGGAAGAACTAGACAAGAAAGCAAGAAGGTAGGGAAGCACAAAGCAAGACACGAGACCTTTTCTTCTCTTAAAACCAAGGGCTAATTCCACACACGAGAAAACAACAGTAATGGGCAGCATAAATAGGTTAGCAATAGGTTTAGGCTTTAGATCAAACAACAGGCCCAATAACAAAAGGGATAAGTGGGCTAACACCTTAAAACTATCCAAGTCATTTGGGTTGGGCCATGAGTAACACTAATATAATTAGGCTAATTCAAATGGTGCAAGTGGATTACTTGATTCAATTGGTTTAATTGTGGTGTCGACATTTCACTTCACTCAGCGGCCGAGGCCTATGAAGTATAATCCAACTAAAAAATCGATTTAAAAAGCCAATGGGAGTGCAAGTTTTGGCCTGGTTCAGATTCTGATGAATTAGCATCAACCGTTAGGAGTTCAGTGTCAATCTCTTCCATCATTACACGGATATATTGGGTATCAAAACCCAACAAATAGTTTTATAGATAATCATAGCTTCAAAAGTCGTCGGGCGTATCATTATTGTTATGTAAAGAACATTCGTAACTCCTATATTATCTGACTGCTTTATGTTGAAGATATGTTGATTGTTGGTAGTAGTAAATAAGAGTAGACAATTGAAAAAAGAGTTATCCAAGGAGATTGAAATGAAGGATTTGGGTGGTGCAAAATAAATCCTTGAGAATTACAAGAAGAGTATGTGAAGAATGTGCCAAGTAGGTTCACAATGGATGATGATTTATTAAAGTGAATACTCATTTGGATAAAATTTACCCTTTCCAGAACAGGAATGAGCTTACATGTTAATGTGCCTTATTCATTTTGCTAATGGCAGTCTTATGTATGCCATTGAGAAGAAGTGAAGTAGATTCTTAGATACTTAAGAGGTATTTCAAATTCAACAATATTTATGTTCAGAAAAATCAGGTTTGGGATAACAATTTTTGACATGTAATTTCAATACATATAAATTTATGTTTGTCTCTCTCAAGTGATTCTTTAAGGGTAGATCTATTGAGTTTTCTTCTTCATTATCATTTTCTTCTTCATAATCTACCTTTTTAAAGGGATTTCTATCACTTTGGATAATTTTAAGTTCTTCTTATATGATTTAGATTTCTAATTTTTACTTCTTAATTTCTCTTCTAATTTCTTCGACAGTATGCTTTTAAGCTTTCTATTCCTACCATTTATTTACATTATCTTAAATGTTTTTTAGATTGTATGATGCTGTTAGAAAAGTGTTTCAAGTACTTAGACATCGATTTTACACATTGGATACCGAATTTACACACTAAATACCGGATTTACAGCTTAGATACCGTATATACAGAATGGATACCGAATTTACTGCTTGATACCGGATTTACAGTTTGAATACCGTATATGCAGTAGGCTTAAACACTGTATATACACTTACTATTTTTCGTATTATAATATATTAAATTATGTATATAACAAATCCAATGATTTGTTAATTACAGTAAGAAATAACAAGAAAATAATAATAATGAAGAACTGGTAATAAACTTTTAACCCGAGGCCTGTGTTACACACAGTTTCCTTAAAACGGATTCGCCCCCTCACCGTACGTGCTTGAGGTATAATTTAAACATCTGCTTCCTAGGATACAACGGTAAAATAGTAGAATCTAAGCATCGCAGGTTTTACTCCGGCGAACTAAGTTAGTGCTTGAACAATATCACCACAAAGACTGAAATAGAAACTGAAAACGAAGACAAACTCGAACTGTATGAAAACTGGAAAAAAAATCGAGATATATAAAGACTTGGATCTCGTCACATCATGACAATTACCACAAGAGTTTCAATATTTTCATCAGTATTAGATAATGAAAAGTCAGTTGAAAAATAAAAATGTAGCAAAACGTGGACACTCTTAAGGGGCCAATTTTGCTCCTTTCGGTCTGACATTCGTATACGCAGGTCGCGCCCACACACAAGTTCAAGGTCCAAAGCCTATTTCAGTCCATGATTTGCACCATCTGTATGAGCATGTGGAGATAGCCTCTATGCTACACATGATTACACCATTCTAAAGTGTAATCCTTTATTAAATGGTTTTAGTTTTCATCAACTTCCTATGTGGGACAATCATTTTTTTAATTTTCCATCAACATAAACTCCTTTTAGGCGGCACACTTTGAGATTCAATTTTCCATTCACCCGTGCATCAAGGCAAGTAAATTTATGATTTCAATGTACTGACGGAGGAGAACACAAATCAATATTGATTTTCCAAAATAGCTAAACGGGTCCCACTCAAAACTTATGCCAAAGTCAGCTATATACTCATTTTTTCTAACAATCCCCCCACATGAATAGAAATTGGGAGAGACACAAATGTGAAATAAAAGACCTGGTGATAAAGCTCAACGGTTGAAACCTGCATAGGATAGGTAGGTATTACCCTTTGAACATTTCCTTGTGAAAATATATTTACTTTACTAGCTGACCAGTAAACGTGATGTCTTTGAACTGTTCTGCCATTTATGTAAATGATGATATACTTCACACATGATTCTTCCAACACATTTCAATTCTTATTATTATGTTCGTTTTGGCCATGAACATATGCCTGGTTCTGCGAGAGTTTACAAGAATTTTTCCCCACACAATTCCCGCAGAAGCAGCCTCACTTCTCTCTCACACAGGTGATATCTTATTGCAAGTAACCTGCATTACTTAACTCGAATTTTGATGTATAAGAATCATTAAAAGCCTATTGCTTATCCTTCATCTTTACGGGAATCACTGTTGCATCATAAGAGTTAACATCCCCCATAGTGATTCTATTAAATCTTGGGATCTCTAGTCAACTAAGTTGGGTTTCCTTTGTATAGACTTATCCATTCAAGGCTTAAGTCTCATTCCTTTCGATAATTTTTGAACTAACTCTCTATTTAACCCTTTGGTTAGCGGATCCGCAATGTTATCTTTTGACTTTATGTAGTCAATAGTGATCACTCTTGCCTTATGGTATTATGTCTAAGACGTATATGTCTAGACTTACCATTATACATGTTACTCTATGCCTTTTCAATTTCTGATTGACTGTCACAATATATGTAAATTGCTGGCACATCTTTTAACCATCTTCGAATATCCTCTAAGAAGATGTGTAACCATTTAGCTTCTTCACCACATTTATTTAAAGCTATAAACTCAGATTCCATTGTAGATCAGGCTATAACAGTTTGCTTAGAGGATTTCCAGGATATGGCTGCTCCTCCCAATGTGAACACAAATCCACTAGTAGACTTTGAGTCTTTTATATCAGATATCCAATTAACATTACCATATCTTTCAATAACTGCTGGATATTTGGTATAGTGCAGTCCAAAATTACGAGTATATCTCAAGTACCTCAGTACTCTTACTATTCATTTTCAGTGATTATCTCTTCGATTACTTGTATATCTATTCAGTTTACTGACTGTGTAGGCTATGTCTTGTCTTGTACAACTCATCAAGTACATCAGACTTCCAATAATTCTCGAGTACTCTACTTGCAAAATACTTTCACCTTTATTCTTAGATAAATGTTGACTTGTATCATCATTACTGAACTTTTCTAGAATTTTGTCCACATAGTGTGACTGACTTTTCTAGAATTTTGTCCACATAGTGTGACTGACTTAGAACGAGTCCATATGTTATTCTATTAATTTTAATTTCAAGTATGACATTAGCTAAACCCATATCTTTCATGTTAAACCTTGAATTTAACATATTTTTAGTAGATTTGATCATCTTATCATCGCTACTAACAATAAGCATATCATCAACGTAAAGACATAAAACGACATAACCATTTTCAGTATCTTTGACGTAGACACATTTGTTACGCTCGTTGATTTTAGATCCATATTCCATCATGACTTTATCAAATTTTTCATACCATTGTTTTGGTGCTTGTTTCAAGTCATATAATGATTTCACCAATTTACAGACTTTTTTCTGCCCTGGAGATGAAAAATCACTCGGGTTGTTCCATATAGATTTCTTCCCCTAAATCTCCATTTAAAAATGCAGTCTTAACATCCATTTGATGTGCTTCAAGATTTCGTAGAGCAGCAATCACAAGTATCATCCTAATAGATGTTATTCTCATAACTGGAGAATATGTATCAAAGTAATCAAGATTTTCCCATTGTCTGTAACCTTTTATTACTAATCTAGCCTTGTACTTTTCGATTGTTCCATCTGCTTTCATTTTTCCATTTGAAAATCCATCTGTAGCCCAATGGTTTACTTCCTGGAGGAAGATCTACTAGCTCTCATATATGATTTTGCAAAATGGAATCTATTTCACTTTTATTGACCTATTTCCATTGAGGTCCTTCAGAGGAGTTCACATCTTCTTGATAGCTTTGAGGTTCACTTTCTAGCGTATATGTCAGAAAATCTGGATCATAAGTTTTTTCTGTTATTTCTCTTTTACTACATCTTGGTTGAACCTCAATTCCCTTTTCTTGTTCTTGGTCCGGACTATTTTCAGTCATAGTCTCATATATCCGTTTAGAAGAGCTTGCCTCTTCTTTAGACTTGTATGGAAATATATGTTCAAAGAACGAAACATTTCTCGATTCCATTATCATATTTTTGTATATATCTGAAATTTTAGATTCATACACAAGAAATCGATAAGCGCTACTATTATGTGCATATCCAATGAAGATATAATCTACAGTTTTCAAACCTATTTTCACCTTTTTTTGGTGTTGGAACAGCCACTTTTGCAAGACACCCCCACACTCGTAAGTATTTATAAGAAGACTTTCTTCCTTTCCATAACTCATAAGGGGTCTTTTCCAATTTCTTTCGGGACACCTTATTTAAAAGATAATTTGCTGACAATACAACTTCCCCCACATGTTTTGAGGTAATCCAGAACTTATTAGCATTACATTCATCAATTCTTTTAAGGTGAGATTTTTCCTTTTAGCAACACCATTTTGTTGTGGTGAATAAGGTGCGGTGGTTTCATATATGATTCCATGTTATGCACAGAATTCATCAAATGGTGCTTCATACTCACCACCTCTATCACTTCTCAACACCTTAATTTTCTTGTTAAGTTGATTTTCAACTTCATTCTTAAAGAGAATAAATTTCTCTATGGCTTCCTCCTTACTTTTTAGCAAATATACATAATAGTATTTTGTGTTATCATCGACAAAAGTAATGAAGTAATTGTTGCCACCTATTGTTTATACAAATTTTAAATCACATATGTCACTGTGANTCAAGGGGCTACAACTTTGTGTCAGAAATCATCTTCAAATTAGATCATTTTCTATGTTAAAAATCTGTCCCAATAGGAGATTGAAGTCAACTGACAGGCCGGACAGCTTTCAGTATTTTGATCATATCTTTTTCTCCGGATATCCAATTAAGTTGATTCAAAATGGGTTAGAAAGATGACTCAAGGGGCTACAACTTTGATTCAGAAATCATCTTCAAATTTGATCATTTTATATGTCAAAAATCTGTCCCAATATGAGATTGAAAATCGGAGTATAACTTTTTGATTGAAAGTTGAAGTGTGTTCTTTTGAGGGACGTTTGAAAATGATTTTTCAAGGTTTTTGATATATTACAAATGTTCAAAATCATTTTCATGTCAAAAAAATTTATGCAAGTGATAAATTTATGAAAAATACTTGAGCTTTATGCACTTACTAGACATTGATGAATTATACTTATAAAAATAAGGTTCGATAAATAACTCCATCTTCAATGTTCTTGATCTCTTTGAGCATCTCTTTGACTTGTATCTTGATTTGCAAGTTTGTTAAGTTTCAATTTGATTGTCTCATGCATTAAATCACTATTGTCTCAAATGATTTGTCTTGAATGATCGTTTAACCTTCCCTTGTACTTCATTTGAGTGTGAATAATAATCATTATAAGTTTGAAGGCTTAAATACTCAATTCAATTTGTTAGTAAACAAGATGATCTTGTTTGTTATAATCAAAACATTAAGGTCATGATCAACCATATGTCAACAGGAAGGATTACCTGCCTAATCGAGTAAACAGGGCGGGGACGGGGCAAGAGTCATTGTCCCGTTTAAAGTTAATTTTAAATTTAATGTTTTTATCAAACAAAAATAATAGATTTATCATATTTTTAAAGAGAATATAAGTTGTTTCTAACAAATTGGTAAAAAAATAATAATATTTACTAAATAATGACATAAAAAATAAATAAAAAATAAAAAGAAAAATAAATGGGGCGATAAACGGAGCATGAAGATGGGGCAAGGTAACAAAAGTACCCTATGTGACTGGGGTGGGAATGACCGACCCATCTCATACTCACCCTATTGCCATCCCTATAGAATTAACAAGATTTTAAAGATCAATTTTCTCAAAAGAATGCACTTGTAATCTACCAAATTCAAAAGTCCTTGGCATCACTAACACAAGGAACCATGACCATCTCGAAATATTATACTATAATCAAAGGCTTTTGGGATGAGTTTGATACATACTGGACAATTCATATTTGCCATCAGTATCGGGCACACCTAGAATAAAGAAAAGATAATCGAATGATGTAGTTTTTTATGGGCCTCAATGCCTTTAGCATTGTTCGCAGCAACATTCTCGTGAAGACATCGTTGCCCCAATGTTCAACAAGCATATTCTTTCATTATTCAGGAGGAGACTCAGTGACAAATAATATTAGAAACCATAGAAAATGTCTCCATTGTAGCAGCATTCCAAAGCCGTTGGAGTAGCTAAAACAACAAATCAAAGAGCAAGCACTGTAAACATTCCAATAGAGATGGCCACAACATCGAAAAGTGTCGCACTCTGAAGTATCATTGCACATTTTGTGAAGGAACATATAGAAGAAAGGTGCAAATTTAAGAATGGTACCTGGACCTCCAATACACCAGTAGGATAAAGAAACCATAATTAGCGATCTCGTGGGAATGATCCTTATGACCCTCCTGTAGGTTATAGCGAATGCAGTAGACTCCTCACAGAACAACAAGCAAGCAATTCACAAGCTACTAGTTTCACTTATCCTTCACATGATCTTTCTATAGAGCGACTTCAGCAACTCGCCCAAGCTTTATCAATATTCGACAAGCATATTCTCTCATTATTTGGAAGGACACTCGAAGACAAATGACATCAGAAACCACAAAAAATTTCTTCATTGCAGCAGCATTCCAAAGTCGTTAAAGAAGCTACACAACAAATCAAAGAGCAAGCATTGTGAACATTACAATAGGAATGGTCACAACATCGAAAATTGTCTCACTCTGAGTATCATTGCACATTTTGTGATAGGAAGGGACATACAAAAGAAATGTGCAGATATGGTACCTGGACCTCCAATACACCAATAGGACAAGGAAACCATAATTAGCCATCTCGTGGGAATGGTCTTTACAACTCTTTTGTAGCTAATGCAGCAGACTCCTCATAGAAAAACAAGTAGACAATTTACAAGCTATTTGTTTCACTTATCCTTTACATGGTCTGAACAACTCCAATACCTCACCCAAGCCTTATCCATGATAGCACCAAACAACACAAATGGTAATAACAATGCTTTTGCAAATGCTACAAGTATGCCTATCTTTTCTACTGCCTTAATCAATTCTGTAGTCTCTAAGCCTTGGATTTTCAGACTCCACACTCTTTTCACAATTAGAATCACTTTTCACACCCTTTATCAACTTGCCTACCGATTCCTCAGCCCTAATTACATCTATTGGAAACATCCTTTTGAATTTTAATATCACCTTTAATAGTGTTTTATGTGTACCTTCCTTTCGTGTAAACTTGATGTCCGTTAGCAAACTTACTAATGCATTGAAATATTGTGCTATTTTCTTCTCTAGCTTCTGTGTGTTGCAAGACTTGGCTTCAGGGAAAGATGATTGGCTCGGGTAAACAACAAGGTGGTCTTTACTACATGTCTTCAACACAACAACCACTCATTTCATACAGAGTTTCTCAATCCCCAAACTAGTGGCACATGCGGCTTGGACATCCATCACCCATTCGTCTCAAATTATTCTCATCTTTATTACCTTCAAATTCAATTTCCTTTGACAATTATTGTTTGGTTTGTCCTATGGCTAAGCAAGCCTAATTAGCTTTTCCTTCAAGGTCAATAACATCAAAATTTGTTTTCGATTTATTGCATTGTAATATTTGGGGTCCACATAAAGTTTACACTTATTCTGGAGCACATTTTTTAAAAAATTTTAACGACTTTAGTAAATGAACATAGATTTTTCTTATACAATACTGTGGGCTTATTAGGCCTATTAAGTGGTTCTCTTTTAACACTTATTTGGGCTGGCTTTTATTTGGACCATTGGATGGAGATAAATGGCTGAGATTCAATCTTGGCTAGATATTTTTCTTTTTTGACCTTTGAGCATATATTCACGTGGGTTAGCTTACTTGAGACACTTCCTCTCCTTTCAAAACCCCTCTTCCTTTTCTCTCGTTTTCTAGGGCATCTCTGTGCTGTAGGGTTCTCTATTCCCTTTTGGGGTGATTTCTATGGT
>OU503056.1:20439511-20457695 GCA_912172775.2 Fraxinus pennsylvanica | reverse complement strand
CAACACCACCAAAACGTAAAAATAATCACCACCTCACCATTTTCATTTTCAAAAAAATCACAATGTGCAAATCACTAACAAGATTTGAGAATGAATAAAAACCCAATATCACCATAACTCAAAAACCCAAGATCTAGTAGTAGGAAAAAAAAATGCAGATCCGGCAGCAGCCATAGGGTCGCGACGCTGGTGGTAGTAGGAAGAAAAAAAAATGCAGATCCGGCAGCAGCCACAGCGTCACGACGCTGCACACCAGCGTCTCAGGCGCTACTGCTGCACGCGATGCTGCTGCTGCACGTTGCAGCAGCAGTGCCTGAGACGCTGCTGCTGCTGCACGTGCAGCAGCAGATCACTGCTGCGATCGCTGCAAATCGCAGCAGCTGCATGCGACGCTGCTGCTGCTGCGACCATCAGCAAGGGGGGAGAAACGGCAGAGGGGGGGAGGGGCGGTGGCCGGAGCGGGCGGTGGAGGCGACGGCGTCGATAGAGATGAGAGATATGAAATGGAATGAATTAGATTTTGGTTGGGTTTTATATTTAAATAAAGTTGGTGGGGTAGGTAGTAGGGTGGGTATATATTTAATTTAATTTAAAAATATTATTATTAATATTAATTGTGAAATTAAAACCTGATTTTTGATTAAATAAAGTAAAAACTTGATTTTTTAAGAGTCAAAATTAAATAGCTGGTTTAGTGCAATTTCCACTTTCCTTTTTTTGTATTGTAATTGGGCCTTTTGTCTAGGTTGGGCTGAAATCATAATTTGTTTTAGTTAGGCCTATGCTTTTCAATTAACCAGGCCCAATCCAATGTTTAATTATATATAGGTGCAGACCCATCCAAAACATGGGACCCCGCCACTGCCTATCGATGCCTCTCCTTTCTGTAATAACTATGGTAGTTCTAACGTTAAGTGCCTGTTCATTATTTTGCAACCTATGGAATGAAATTGTTTCGATATAAACCTTACCATCTGTTTATTTCTGCTTGTAAATAATAGGATCACAGTGTTTTTTGGATATAATTTCTCATGAAACAAATTCGTTGAAGCTCTAATACAACCATTCCACATTTTTTAAATGTACGAAGACGATTCTTATATAAACTTGTCGGGAAAAATTAATTTATAAACACATGCAATATACAATTAAAAATAAATATAAGAACACCCATCACTGAGGGGCTGGGAATGGGTGGTCCAGGACATAGTCTGGTGTAAGTTAGGATATCTGGATATCAAAAAGATAATAATAATAAATAAATAAATATAAGAAGTTTAGGCTATAAACATTGAGTCTGTTAAATAGATTTGGTAAAAAGTAATTACCATCATAAGAAATGACCATCATAGAAAGGAAACTTTATATATAAGAAGTTTAGGGACCAGTCAGCCACATCAATTAATTATGTAAAAAATGACCCCGTATCAATAAAAGGATGTTCTAAAAACTAGGTTGGAAGGATTTTCAAGCTCATGTCCATTACCACCCCTAGGTGGAGTGTGTCATGCAAGGATGATTATGCCACTGGTTTGAGCCTCATTTTTGGAATAGATTTGGTAAGAGAGTAATTTTTTATTTTTTTGGGAAAATGTGATATTAAAATATAGAAAAAAGAGTTTACGCGCAAAAGTACTTCTTTTTAGGAGAATGAGCGGTTGAAAATGAGTTTGAATAAAAATGAGTTTTAAAGAATGAGGCTCAAACTTGTGTTATATTCGAAGAACTACACCAAAAACTGAAACGTGGGCTTTGTAAGTGGGAAGTATGCACAAATACACTATTAAAATAATTTTTTAAAAATACTGTTAATTTTTTTAATTACAAATAATAAAGGATTACATTTCTCACCAATTGTAACACACCATATTACATTTTTTGTTAAACATGTAACAAACTATGTTATATTCATCCATAGCTAGTTTCCACGGTCAGGACCACCTTACCCTGACTCACCACCTCAAATCTCATCACTAACAAAATCAAATCAAATCAAATGCCAAGCATCGTCCCTGAAAACGTTGTTAGAATTTGGACATGACCTGGATTTTTTGTTGAAGGTAATTGAGAATTCTAATTAAAGTGCACATTAAAAAGAATTTTATTTGGAATGCTATTGTTGAATCATATTCAAGTTTACTTGACGAATTCTAATTGAAATTCTACTCAGAAGTTCAATTGGAAGTTGAAATTTGTATTGGACTTGAAGAAAACTTTGGAACGAAGAAAAATACATTTTGGAAGGTATTTGGATGGATACGGAGCGTCTAGTTACCACCAGCATAAAGAAGAATATAGAGTTGGCGTTGCGGCGCCCGGAGAGTGGCGCCGTAACGCTGTTTTTTCTCTACTTCATTTTGGACTTCTTTTTAGTATTCTAATTCAACTACAACTCTACTATAAAGGATTTTGATATCCCCTACTTGTTCCCTATAGATGATTGGCTCTTCATTATAATTTAGTAAGAAATTAGAAATATTATAAACATATAATCTTTGTATTATTTCTCCATATTATAATAAAGTCTCAATTCTCTGTAAATTATTTTATTCTGGAGTTCTTGTGATCTTTACTTCATATTATGGTGTAATCTCATATTTTCTCCAACAATTTGATATTGGATTAATTCGATATCACATCCCCTTTTTACAACAAACTGGTATTAGAGCCAAAGGCTTGAAAATTTTTGGGAAGATCAAGGTTTTTCGTAATGGCAACAATGAAATATGATATTTCACTATTAGATCGCAATGAAGCTGGACAAAACTCCCGAACCGGACCCCGAACCGAACCGAACCGAACCGAACCGAACCGTACGGTTCTTTTTAAGTTAAATACCTGAATGGGTATTTGGATAGAGAACCAACAGGTTTGGTTCAGTTCTCGTTTCTAAACCGAGAATCGAAGAATCGAATAAGAACCGAATCTCGCTAATTTTTTATTTTAAATAAGTCANAATCGAATCACTCTAATGTTTAAAATTTTTAATTTTAAATAAGTCAAATTGTTTTATTTTGTTCTAAATGAATTTGTTAACTAATTAATTTAGCTCAAATGTAAATTATGATTTTACTATTTCTAATTTTCAACCAGTCCACGTAATCAAATTGACCTAAATTTTACCCAAATCTCTTATTCTACCATAGTGTCGTTCCTGCCGTTCTATTATTGTGAACTGATTATCTTCCTCTTGTGATTTTAACAGTCAAATTTACGAAGAACTCAACAAAGAGACGCGCAAAAGATATCACCAGATTGGACTATATTATTTTGTAAGAGTTAATGTTGAACATGTCATAGTCGAACTAATGTAGCGTTATTATAAATATAAAAAAAATAATTATTGTACAGAACTCGAAACCGATTAGAACCGAACCAAATTGAACCAAACCCAAACGGATCCATAATTAAATTTGGACTCGACGATTCCACTTACAAAATACCCAAAAATTTTGGTTGTATAACCCTAGATCGCAATACAAGATTCTCTTGTGACATGTAAAGATGTGATCAGTATTCACTCAAATAGATTTGGACGACGCGTTGTTTGGATTTGACGAAATGCCCACAACTTGGACTATGGAGGAGAAACAACAAATGGATCGAAAGACCCTATCTCAAAGACATCTTCATCTTTCAAATAATATTTTTCAGGATGTTTTGAAGGAGAAGTTGTCCTTCTACATTATGGTTAAAATTGGAGCAATTATACATGACGGGGAGTCTTATTAGCAAATTGCATATGAAGCAATGTCTATATTCTCATCGTATGACAGAAGGTACATCTCTTGAAAATCACCTAACTGTTTTTAACAAAAATCGTCCCTGATTTGGAAATATTGGAGGTCAAATATGATGAAAAAGATTTGGTATTGATTTTATTGCGTTCATTTCACTTCATACATGTTCATTACTCACTTCATACATGTTTTTTAGAAACACGATTTTATATAATCATGATACACTCACCCTGGAAAAAGTTTATGATGCTTTATATTCAAATGAGAAGATGAAGAATTTTGTTACATCTGAGGGTCATGAAGATTTCCTCATTGTTGATGTTGGTCGTTCAATAAGCAAGTCAAAATATAATTTCAAATTTTCTAATTATTGCAAGAAAAAAGGGCACTTGGTAAACGATCGTTATAAGTTGCACAACAAACCAAAGATAACTGTAAATCAACAATCAAAAACTTCAGAAAAAAACAAGTATTGCAGAAAATCCTAGTAGTGATGGAGAGCTTCTACTTTTGTTTGACTACAACTCCAAAACTGAAGAGATTTGGTTTGTTGATATAGCTCGCACATTTCATATGTCACCCAATCGATAATTGTTTTCAACATATGAAAAAGTTTCAAGATATGTTGTAATGACTGATAATAACACACTTTATTGGATAGCTGGTATTGGCCGAGTCAAAATAAACATGTTTGATGGGATGGTTAGAGCACTTGATGTAGTGAGACATGTTCCAAATTTTTTAAAAAAAATCTTATTTCCTTAAATACTCTTAATTCAAAAGGGTAATGCACACTATTGAATGTGGTGTTATAAAGGTTATCAAATGAGCTCGTGTTGTGCTGATGAGACATTGAAAATTCCATTTATATATCTTACAGGGTGACGCATAATCTTCGAGCAATCGTTATATTTTGAGAATTCAGGTGGATTTAGAGATTTCTTCTGTACCGTTAGAGTCTTCTTTTAAGAATACATCTCAATTGAATTTGAAGCTATGTGTAAGTCCATCTTGCCACCATTATCGACGGTGTCATCGTATTCAGTTGCTATAAATAAACCCAATTTTTTGCTATAAGATTCCACACAGATACAATTATGCTGATTTTGTTAATGGTTGATTAAGGGTGCTGACTCTAGTCAAGATCCTTCTTTAAATGCATTCAATTTTGACGATTCTGTTGCAGGGCTTGATTTCTGCCTTATTTGGTAATCATTATATCACTTTTGCCTCTAGTTGGGATAGTAGATGTGAAGAATATTTTTAGTTGGAATTTATGATAGAGAAGTTCGTTTGTATTTTTTGTTGAAGAGTTCAAATTTATAACTTACGGTGAAATTTGTCTCAAAGTGGAGAATTTTTTCTTTGAAGTTTTGTTCTTTGTAGTGGAATTCGTGTCATAGTGAAGATTGTCAGAACTTGAATGTGACCTGAATTTTTGGTTGAAAATAATTGAGAGTTCTAATTAAAGTGCACATTAAGAAAAATTTTACTTAGAATGCTATTGTTGAATTTTATTCAAGTTTACTTGGTAAATTCTAATTGAAATTCTACTTGAAAGCCCAAGTGGGAATTGAAATTTGTGTTGAACTTGAAGAAAATTTTGGAATGAAGACAAACATCTTTTGGAAGGTATTTAGACGGAGACGGAGCGATTGAGCGTTGGGTCGCGGTGTCTAGGTGCCATCGGCGTAAAGAAGAACAGGGAGCTGGCGTTGTGGCGTCGTAGCGCCGCAATGCTGTTTTTTCCCTACTTCATTTTTGACTCCATTTTTAGCATTCTACTTTAATTACAACTCTACTATGAGATTTTTGACGTTCTCTACTTGTTCCTTATATATAATTGACTATTCATTATGATTTAGTAAGAAGTTAGAAACATTGTAAACATATAATCTTTGTATACTTTCTCCATATTATAATAAAGTCTTAATTCTCTAAAAATTACTTTATTCTTGAGTTCTTGTGATCTTTATTTCATATTGTGACTTAATCTCTTGTTTTCCCCAACAACTTTGTATTGGATTAATCCGATATCACATCCGCTCTTCACAACAAAGGTCACTACAAAATGCAGACCCAGTGTACCATGCAAGGATAGCAACGAATATAAAGAAGGAAATAACAATCCATCCACAAAGAAAAACCACACCAAAACTTACGGACATGTCGCAGTGGTAAAGTAGGAGGGTTTTCTATGGAGTATCGAATGTTCGAATCCTCGAGACAGCTGGAAGACAACATTTATGTAAGAAGGCAGATGTCCACAAGGAGGAGAACCGTCGAATGTCTGGCCTAAGTGTGTATAAGTTGTGACCGTATTAGGATTAACCCGGGTAGCAAACTAGAGGGGAATGCTGTCACTCCTCAGATTTAGTTGGGCGAAGTTTAGACACGAGTCATAAAAAAAAAAAAAAAAACCACACCAGAACTTAATCAAAGATGAGTTTAATAAAAAAAATCTACTAAAAAAATTCGAACAACCGCGTAGTAAAACATAACAGCTATTATGTGATAGTTAAGAAGTCTTGGCGGCGAAGATGGAGGTCTTTACAAAGAGATTTGTCTTATTTATATTTTCGAGTAAGTTACAGTATTTTTAGAATAAAAATTAATGAATAGTAAAACTGAAAATTAAGGAAAAATGGCCTTTACGTCGTATCTCTATACTTCTTCAATGTTTAGCCCTTATTTTATCAATTTTTCAAAACATATTTATCAATTTTTATCAATATCTACTAAAAAATTGATTTTTAGCTAAACCCAACAAGGACTTCTTAATATAACTCATCGATATTTTCTAGATTGAAAATCAAATTTAAATCAAGTGGTTTAAGAACATGTTGCGTAACGTAAGGTTGAAACTACCCGACCTATTAATTAAAATCAGACCATAACATATTCAACACGATTCAAGCCAATTCATGAGTTCACTTAACATAACAAGTTTGATATTTTATTAAAAATAAAGAAGTTAAATTAGAAATAGTCATTCACAAAGTTAGATATCAAGAAATGATGAATTTAACGCGAGCAACCAACCTCTACCATAAAAATAAAATTAAAGCCCCCCTGCTTGCAATGAGCCCTTGCGTTAAGTTGAGCCGGGTTTTCTCCTTATTCATGTAACCATTCAAGTTAGAGCTCATGTCCCGATCACCCTAATAAACACGTCTCTATTGTTATTAGTTCAAAAGAAAACGAGATTTTAATATGTTGGTATTTCTAGGTATGAAAATATTTTATATTTTTAGGTATGAAAATAGAATATTATTCAATGAAACATAATTAAATATCATTATCCCATGATTGATTTTTGGGTCAAATTTCCTAGTCATTCTCACCCCACTGATTGAGATTTTAATGTTTTACCTTTTACACAGAGATTATGCCTGTGAATCTTATTATGGTCCCGTTTGGTACAGATTCTTCAATTCTACAGTAAATCAATTATCATTTTCAACCACACATTCTTCAATAAAATAATATTTTCCATCACATCAATAATCTTATCTTCTTTTTCAACCACACATTTCCCATCATATCACTATTCAAAATCAATTCTTCCCCCAAAAAATCCCTACCAAACAAGCTCTTAAATATAAACTAGGCAAACGTGCATTGCACGTTGCTTTTCTATTGCTCGAATAGCAAATTGATATCCCAACTTTCGAATATTTATGAGAAAGTTAGTCTTCAATCTTTTATTGTGGCCCCGTTTGGTACAGATTCTCCAATTCTACAGTAAATCAATTCTCATTTTCAACCACACATTCTTCAATAAAATAATATTTTCCATCACATCAATAATCTTATCTTCTTTTTCAATCACACATTTCCCATCATATCACTATTCAAAATCAATTCTTCCCTCACAAAATCCCTACCAAACAAGCTCTATACTTTATCAATTAATCAATTTATCCTATATATCCTAATTTAAAACCAATGAGGGAAAGAGCAAATCAAAAGCGGGCCCTCTTTTTTGTGCGCCGGGTGCAAAAGATACGCAATCCGTCTTGGTGGCAAATAATTCTCGCACGTGGCAAGGTCTATTTAGAGTTACACTATGAAGCAGCGCAATGCACCCTCCGCGTACGTTAGCAAGAGCTGACAGTAAATTTGAATTATTTGAAACAGCGATGTTATAGAGGAAAGTTTCACTGTTCGTCCACAATGTATTGTTTCAGTATTAATTTAGTCCTCAATAGTTACAAAGGAGAAAGTTAGTCCTACGTAACAAAAAAATATATCATCATTTAATTGTCACGTAAATCTCATGAAATTCAAATGTCTAGACACGAGTCCAACTTAAAAAAAAAAATTCCCATAATTAGACATTTGTGGACCAAATAACGAATTAGAACAGGTTTGGCAAGTAGTTATAATTTAGCCTATGTCTGGTCTCCATTTTTTCAACTCACCTTCAACCACATTTTCCTAAATAAAATAATTTTACAAGTAAAGCAAAAAAATTAATTATTTTTTAATCACACGTTCTCGAAAAAATCATTATTATAAAACGTATATTTCTCCAAAAATAGGCTCAAACAAAGGCTAATAACGTTTGGTTAAATATACTTTTTGTTCACAATTTCATATGATTCATAATTACTATTTATATATTTCGGTAGAGATTAAAATTGGATTAAAATTGAAAAATTAACCGTTATTGTTGACTTTTATTAGATGAGTGAGACCCAATAACGACTATATTTTGAATTTTAATTAGATTTTAAGCTTGCCCAAACATGTGCGAATCATAAGATTCACAATTTATAATCACTTAATTTTAATTTAATCAATTATAAAACATGCACTTAATAATGATTTGAACAATTCCTATCAATAGAGACTTGTTATGCTAATATATTAAAAGGTTGGGGACTGACTCACTATTTTTAAAAGGTTGAAGATCAATAGTGCAATTTCTCCTGTATATAATAAAAGAACGTGAAGAAAGAAACAAAAATAGTCACCTAATTTCCACTGCATTTTTCCTCAGCTTTTCATGTCCTCAAATGTTTCGTTCTTGGGAATTTGCGAAGTTTTCATCAATTTTCCCTCAAAAATGACAAACTTTTGATTAATTTCGCAATAAAGTTCGTAACTTTTTTTCAAAAAGTAAGTTTCTTGTGTGTCATCTTTTAGGATTTCCCAACATTTCCCCCTCTTAATCTTCCCATAAAATTTCCGAAATCGCAAAGCAAATTTTTTACTAAAATGTAGGAAGAAATTGAGTATTTGTGTCGAGATTTAGCCTTGTATTGAACTAAACATTTTTTACTTCTTGTTTTACGTATTCTTTTGGCGTGTGGATTCGAAAAGTAAGAAAATGACGGGGCACAGATCGAAGGGGGAGAAAAACGATGGCGAGAAGCAGTTGCGAAGAGACCCTTATGAGGTTTTGGGTATTAACAGGAATTCTACGGATCAGGAAATTAAGAGTGCCTATCGGAAAATGGCTCTAAAGTATGTTAATTTTGTTATCTGTTTCCTCATTTTATAGTCGAGATGAGATAATCTTTTTTACTTTTTGTTTATTTTCTTGAATTATTGGTTCATTTAGACTTAATTTAGCTAATATTGCCGTGGCATTGCTTTTATTAATTTTGGCATTAGTTGGATAGATATATGTGTTTCATTGGGATAACTGATTTAAGCTTGCTTCAGTTAACGTGTTTTTTACGTCTTTCTGTTTCGCATATCCCTTTGATAACTGATGACTTTGCTTTTAAATCAGAGAAAAGAGAAGGAAGAGAAAACTCCAGTGTAGAGTGCTTACTTGCTGTTGTGGCTTTGTTCTTATTCCTTGCTGTCTTTGCATTTGATTTCTCAAAATTTATTTGGCCTCTAGACGAGTGTGAATACCTCTTAATTTCTTGCTAAACATGGGGATTCACTTTCGGAGATGGTATTGTTTAGTGTTGTGATAGTGGAAAAATAGGATGGAAACTTAAAGAAAATGTGAGGGGAAGCACTTTTGAAGAGAACTGATGTTCTGCATTTGATACAGTCGGAGTGAGAAACAACTTTGTCTCAGATTTTTTTACTCTTCGGTTTCTTTCATCTAACTAGTTTTCAATTTTGTTTTTAGTAACTTATTCCAGGTTTATGCTGATTATTTTTACCAAAAAGGACAAAATTCACTCACCTCTGTATAATTTGCAGTTGATTGACACCTTGTTCCTTAGGTAGTTTTAGCAGTTTAGTACACTCGTACTTAGCTGTTTGAGCACGAAGCCATCTGTGACTGCTGAATTTGTGGAAAGAAACTTACTGGAGTAGTTTTAAAATATTAGAATCACGTGCCTGAGGAAAGATCTATTGTACTGCCGACCTATGTATGACAGTATTGTTGCTAGTTGAAGGATAGGGGCAAAATGTATCCATCTGATGCATTTGAGTAATCCCTTGGCCCCTCTGGCCAAATATCTAGTTTTAGAGGGTTGAAAATTTTGATGTTACACAGGTATCCACAGGATTCCAGACTATGTATGTATGCTATTTATCTTAATTTAGGCCATTTTAAGGGCCTTTATTTTCTCAAGCATCAAGGGAACAGGTTAGAAGATGTTATTTTCTGCAGAACATTTTTGTTCTGTCAATGTGCTTGCAGAAATCATTTGTTCTTAAACATTCAAGAATGGTTTGAAATACACCTCATTTGCATCTTGCCATGGTTGTATTGTTTAGATCTGTGATTGTGGAAAAAAAGAGACTATTTGAATATTGATAGTTGGACACATCTTAGCTGTTGGAAGTATAGTTCTGAAAGTAATTTCAGTTTTCCAGAAATGACATTTGGAGTTGATTGCTTGGACAAAATGAACATTGTGAATAAATACATGATAGGAAGAATCTCATTCCAGAAGTTGCCAAGTTGGTGTTCTATTTCTTTGCCTTGCTTCTGTTCTCTTTACCTTGTCCTTTGTCTTCTAATGGTCCATTTCACTTTGAAAACTCTCAGTTTTTACTTTTATATCCTATTATATAAGACTATATGCAGTATATTGTAAGGGATCTATTGCTAATAATAAAAATAACATCACCTCAATTATTTTGTGCTTCTGGATGGTGTTTTGTGATTGCTCTCTCTCTCTCTCTCTCTCTCTCTGTGTGTGCGCGCACGCTTGTGTGTGTTTGTGCCCTTATGTGTCAAAAGCCATGTTTTATGAGACAGATGAAATTGTTGGTTGTTATTTATGCTTATTTTACAAAAATGTAGGTACCATCCGGACAAGAATGCAAATGATCTGAAAGCAGCAGATATATTCAAGGAGGTCACATTCTCTTATAATATTTTGTCTGATCCAGATAAAAGGCGTCAATATGACACAGCTGGTTTCGAGGTGAATATTTCTGTGCTCAGCCTTGTGTTTCAAACTACCATTTACTCCAGTTAATTGAACCAATTTTGAATTATTTAGTTCAAAAATTGAAAATAAATTGCTTTGGACAGGCTGTTGAATCAGAAAGCCAGGAACTGGAACTAGATCTTTCAAGTCTTGGAGCTGTCAATACTATGTTTGCTGCACTTTTTAGGTCTGTTGGTATAATATCTGTTATCTGTTTCTTCTTCTTTTCTTTTCCTGCATACACTCATGGATGCATTCTCATAAATTTTTTTTTGCTCCTATTTCATAAACTAATTGTACTATTGCATCTTGCAAGTAGTAAACTGGGTGTTCCCATCAAAACTACGGTATCAGCCACTGTGTTGGAGGAAGCATTGAATGGTGAGGTGAACATTCGTCTACTTCCACTTGGGCAACCTTTGTGTAGGAAGGTATGGTTTTGTTCTATGCTTCAGTATACAGTATTCAAACACGTTAAGTATGATTTGTTCCGAGAAATTCATTTTCTTCTTTTAACAGGTTGAAAAGCAATGTGCTCATTTTTATTCTGTTACCATAACAGAAAAGGAAGCACAGGAGGGATTTGTTTGCCGGGTTTATTCACCAGAAAGGAGCAAGCTTAAGGTTTGTAAACAGTCTGTCCTTTGCATTCGAGCATAAGATATGCAATTGACTCATGTTTTCTTTACTCGGAGTGCAGGAAGGGGACAGAGACACATCTGAGTTGTTCCTCGTCCCTAATGTAGCTCTTTGTTTATGGTGTCAAAGTTTGAGTATTAATTGCAAATAATTAAGTACAACCTTCGAACATAAATCTACTTCATAGGCAGCAGAGTAAAATCCAACAATGGCTATATTAAATTATGCCCTTGATGCCTTCGGGGCAGAGAAAACTTTGAATAAGTTCATAAGATTTTAGCAATGTGACTGATATTTGATTTATTCTCTACATTTTTGTTCTATTTACAATCATTTAGCTTAGGTTGCTTGCAACATGTTTATAAAGCTTTTGTTTAATTATCTCTGTACTGGGTGATATTTGACTGAATTTTCAAATGCCTATTTAGAATCTAATTTTTCAACTCAATTCTTCGATATATCACACAGATAATGTCACCACCTTGCAGTGGTAAATAAAAAAAAATTAAAGATTTTATCCCCACTAGTTCATTACTAAGTTTCGTTCACGGAAGAAAATTATAATATGAGACAGTATCTATACTCATATTTTTCGAGTTATCTGAAGAAAAGATGCATGCTTGTGCCTTTTGATTTTGAATGGCTGATTTGTGTCCCTGTTTGGCTGATTTTCCAAGTTCATTATTTTCCTCCTGCTTTCTTCATAGGTACAATATGATTTTCTTTTTCTTCAATCTTGGTGATTAGTGGTTTTATTTCATTTGAAAATACATCTTATTAGTTTTACTCTGTCCCTTTATTTTGCAGCTATTGTATTTTGATCAAGAAGAAAATGGTGGATTAAGCCTTCTTCTGCAGGTTGAAACACTAATTTATCATTGTCTTTGTAAACATTATCAATTTAACAGAGCATGCGCCATAATGATGGATATTTTTCATATTCTGTATTATTTTGATACTTAATGCATGTTGTCTCATGATTATAGCTCCTTATCATATATTGCCTTTTCCTGTGTAGGAGGATAGTGCAAAAACGGGAAAGGTTACATCCGCTGGGATGTATTTTCTTGGATTCCCTGTATATCGAATGGACCAAACACAGAATTCAGTGAGTAAATAATTTGTTCGACCACTTTTCCCTTCTTAAGTCTGTAGTCATCCTTTCATGTCATTCAGCATTTGTTGTTTCGTTGAGCCCGATTCAGGTGGCAGCAGCAAAGGATCCAGATGCAGCTTTCTTCAAGAAGCTGGATGGATTCCAGCCATGTGAAATAAACGAACTAAAGTCTGGCACCCATTATTTTGCTGTTTATGGTACCTCTTTTTCCTTGTAAGTTGTCTGCATATATCGCTGAACCTTAAAAATATAAATCTAAATGCTCCTGTTTGTGTAGGTGATAATTTTTTCAAGAGCGCAAGCTACACCATAGAAGCTCTTTGTGCTGCATCTTTCATGGAAGAAAAAGAGAACCTTAGAACTGTGGAAGCCCAAATCTTGTCAAAAAGGGTGGAACTCTCTAAGTTTGAAACCGAATATAAGGAGGTATGTTCTCGTCCATAAATTATATTGTACATGAAAAGTTTGCATTTTAATTATTTTCTGCATTGTGTTGACAGGTTCTAGCACAATTTACTGAAATGACGAGCAGATACACACGAGAAATGCAAGCTGTAAGTCAGTCCGTTGCAAAAGTTGCAAGTAATTAAAATTGGTGCATCGTTATTCTTAGCCCATTATGAAACCTATGGTTCTTGTTGAAATTGCAGATTGACGAGCTTCTTAAACAGAGAAATGAAATACATGCTTCCTACACAACTACTCCACAAATAAAGCGAAGTGGTAGTAGTCGAAGCAAGAACAAGGGTACATTCAAGGAAAGTGACGAGGGGCAAGGAAGTAACAAGAAACCTTTTAGGGACTGGTCGAGGAAGAAAAGATGGTACAATCTCCACTTGAAGGTGGACAAAAGGAAGCCTTGCTGAATGAGGTGGTAATTTTGTATATCTAATATTTTCAATGAATATCTTTCTTTAGCTCGTTTGCACCAGAGTTTCTCCTGTAATCAGCCCACCGGTGCTGAGTCGAACTGTCAAAACTCGTGACCTCGTAGCCACACATTCAAAATCATGCAAGAAATTTTGGGAATCCTTGCTGACACCAGGTTTTATTCTTCAAATTGCGAATTTTTAAGGTTGCCGGTCTCTTGGAATTGTGATACCTGTAAAGATTACAACTTAAAAAGTATTGAAATCCATTCCTTGTAATCTATTCCTTTTAAGATCTTCATTGTCGTGCTTGTAAATTGCTTAATTTATTTATTTAGCTCTTTTCATCAACTTGAGTTTTTAACTTGCAATAGTTGGAAAAATGTCGGAGGTGAGTTGGAGTAATGCTTGCTAATATGGTTAAACTTTGTGCACGGGATTGTGTCATGTTCTTGCCATTACGAGTTGCACATTGAACACAAGAACGACATATTTGCTAGGGAGGATTAGTATCGTTCAATATTATTAAGAAAACTTTAAAATCATGTTCATCGTATCAAGTATCCATACAAATTACAAACTCAAAATAAAAGTGTGGAGCGAGACATCCATCATGAGTATTTTGAACTTTCGAAAGATTTTTACATTTTGTTATAAAGAACCCAATAGAGTTTACATTTCGTTATGTTGAACCTAAAGGTTCACTGACAATTCACGTACATTTAATTGAATACATAAAAGCATAATGAGCACGTTACATATAATTCGTTAATTTAATTGAATACATAAAAACATAATGAGCACGTTACATATAATTCGTTAAGAAGTTTTACTAGAGATTCTATGGACTCTACGAATGTAGAAGCTACTTCCAAATTCCTCTATGGAGTTTTATTCTAAAATAGCCCAAAACATAGTTGAATTTCAAATTTCAATTAACCCTCCTATATTTGGGTAATACATTGAAACATCTTGCCAAGAAATGGGCACCAAAACTTCCTAACGCCAAATTTTGATTTTACCAAAAATAAAAAAATAAAAAGCCTAGTAAATGGCTTCATCACCAATTCTATTTATATTACGGAGGTGAATTTGTTCCCGAGCCTTGTACAAAATGCCTGGCAGTATGGGAGCTGGCCATGGCCGCAGCTAATGCTTGGTGTTGGCATTCGTCGGGTTCCCATTGGATTGTAATCCGTTCGAAGCATCACATCTCCTCCTCACCTCTCCCTTATTTCCCGTCTTAACATTAAAAACAGTCACCTTCTCCATTACACGAGAAAATGCATCAAAAAATGCTGTCTGATTTGCTGCATATAGATCCACAAATGGTTTTGTTCTAGGATCAGAAGCCATAGCCTGATCCGAAGCCAGTAATCCCAAGCCCCTACGCAAATTCACATAGTACATGTTATCAAATTTTCCTGGGGTCATTGCATCATTAAAGGCTGCTATTGTTGAATCCTTCGTATAATTTCCGCATAGTTTTTGTAACCTTTCTGCATATTGAGGATTCATTGATGGATCAATCTGTGAAGTTTTGCTGAAACTGAATATTCTATTGCTGAATTCCGAGCAATGTGAAAATCCAATAGTGTGTGCACCAGCTAATGCCACCATTTCTTGAATGTTAAGCCCTTTTCCTGCGAAAATGTCGATTATTTGTGTCATCGACATGTTCGCTCGTGCAATGTGGCCTTCTACATCGGTGGATTTCGATTCCCGGCTGTCTTTTCTCCCTAGTCGAATCGGATAAAACGGGCCGCCGACCATCGTTACTAAATCCCGCGCGGCTTCCGCTAGAATGTCGGAACACGAGACGATGCCGGGACACTGGAGTTCAAGGGCAGTTTTGGCACGTATAACGAGGTCGAACGCATCGCCCGGGAGGGACCGATTGATGTCGTTGTCTCGCTCGGTCGCGTTGACATAGTTGGACGAGAGAAGGATGGATGCATCGCAGCCGCCCACGACGCAATCGTGGAAGAAGACGCGGAGGACGCCAGCGGCCGTGGTGGGGGAAGAGAGTTGTTTATCCGTAACAACTTGTCGAATGATCTTTGGAAAGTCGGGGCATGTTTTTTGGTAGTAGTCTAGGCTGAGTTTAGATTCAGCTAACAATGGGAGAAGAAGAAGAGGAAGAAGAAGGGGCAATGCCATTATTTGCATGAAGGTGGAGGACGACGGCGGAGGATCCTGGTGGTGGTGGAGAAAGAGAGCTGCGAAGAAAGCTAGGAAAAAAGGTGTTCTTTGGTGGTTTTGTGGAAATAAATTTGCGAGTGAAATATGGTAGTGTGTAGAGGAGAGGAATTCGAGGGGGGATGCAACCAACTTAACCTTTGGTGTATGACAAAATTGGTATCCGAATTTTTCTCCTTTTTCTCAACTCTAGTTTCTAGCCAAAAATAATAACAATAATAATAATTTAAATGAATTATGAAATGAAGCACTAAACTTGTCCGTTTGATCACACCAGAGAAAGCCGCCAATTCATTGAATCTTGGACATAGGGGGTAGTATTCCAACCGCACTTTAACTATACCAAATTTTAATTTTACCAAACATTCTTAATCTTTACTTATTATAATACTTATATCCTAACTTTTTTTCGACAATTCTTATCTTGAAAAATCAATTAATTAGCAAATATCACATTTAGTATCAGTTTTCGTCCTAAAAGTCTGTTCGAATGGCTTTAATCAACTTATTTGTCCATTATATTTTAAAAAGATAAACAATAAATGTAAAAGTGCGACAACATATTTTTTCATTGTCGCAAAGTATGCAAACATAAAAATTAAAAAAAAAAGGTTAAAATAGATCAATGGAGAACATAGACTAAATATTGGTTTTAATTTCCGAAGAACTCAATGAGATTGAATTGAGTTGAGAATGTAAATGCTAACACATGTTTCGGTATCATAAAGAGCTTGCATACAATTTTGGTTTTCTGTCCCTATTTTTTGTAGTGATAAATTGCATAATTTAGATGCTGAAGTGAGTTGGAATTCTACCGTCTTAAAGCTGCACAAAAGAAGATGCAATTCACCAAGGTCAACGAGTTGCGCCCATTAGAAACCGAGCTATATTTAACTGTAAAGGTTATCAACGCAGACGGTTGTCCTAAGTGTTGGGGAAAATACTAACTTGTCATGTAAGTCGACATATGTAATTAATTGTGTATAAATATTATTTTAAAGTTAAGTCCAAAATTAAAGTGATCTAATAAAGAATTAAGTGATTGAGTTTTGAGCATCTAACTGAAGAGTGTGTCGAATTATATGCGTAGAGATCGGATCCATTAGGGTTGTATTTGACGATTGACCGAATACATGTAGAAACTATATATAGAGTTATGATCATCAATTCATATGCAATTTTCTTATTCTTTGTGTCATATCAACACAAGAATTAAAAGAGAAAGTATATTGGATAGGAAAAATGCAAAACCCCCATAAAGAACAAGAAACCAAGATTAAAGGATTGCAATTAAAACTTCAAAATTCAATATTCAAGATACAAATCAATGGAGGAATGTATGTCTGCATCAAGTAATTTTCTTATTGATTTAACATGGAGATTTTGACAATTCATGATGTTGTATAAAGTTTAAGTTTCATAAAAATTCAATAAGTGGTATCAGAATCAATCAATGTTGAACCATTGAGATTAAATGAAGATTTTTAGGGTTGAAACTCAAACTTTAGTTTTATAAAATTTGGGATGTGAATTTCAAATCCCTGATTTCAAAAATATGAATTTTTTGGCATTTGTTCCGCATTACAGTAGCACCGTAGCACTGGGCACTACAATACGACGCCTCGACAACCACTGCAGGCGCATGCGGTGCCTTTTATCAGCGCCCTAACCGGACTCTGCATCCCTTTCCAAGTTTCGAATTTCTTTTCATTGTTAAGACAAAATAAAAATAAAGATAAAAATAAAAGAATAAGTTATTAACAATTCAAATTCATATTTTGTTACTAAAATTTATTTCGGTTATCTAATATTCTGAATTTATTAGTTGAAACAACATGTTGCTAAAGTAAGATCTCTTATCTAAGCTAATTTATTTGGAACATAAAGATAGTTGTGTGTTTATAATGCATGCAGATATTCATCGACTCAAAGGAAGGTAAATGTTTGGTTGAGTTACATGCATGATTAGTGTGTTTTGCACACAGATTTTATACCAATAAAGCTTCATTTGTATGTTTAATCTGTTGATTATAGAACAAATTTAATGTGTTTGCTAGTGTTTTGGTTGAAGGAATGTTAAAATAACGAAAAATGGTTTTTGGAGCAAAATAGAGGAAGAATGGAGCAGAAATATGGTGCTTAAGCGCCCGGAGATAGCGCTCAAGCGCCGGAGAATAAAGTAGAAATTTCAACAGGAAGATGGCGCTCAAGCGCCACCTTTATGGCGCTCAAGCGCCACAAAAAACCTTGAAGTGAAAAAAA
>OU503056.1:20416099-20427730 GCA_912172775.2 Fraxinus pennsylvanica | reverse complement strand
CAGTACTTTTGGAGTCGACTTCGTCGTGTGTGCCTAAAAAATGGGTTAATCCATTTGTACAGAACTATTCAATTTACAGAATTCTTACACCCTCTCACATGAGGGTGGGTCCCACACAATAAAAAAGAAAAAAAATTACACCCCCCCCCCACTACCCCTTTGTGAGTATATGTAGGTTGTCTGTATATGTACATGCAACATGTTTCCTAAAAAATTTTGGTGGTAGGTCTACGGCCTTAGAAAAACTTTTGTTCGTAAGAGTGGCATGAGAGAGAGCTAGAAGACATTATTTGAGAAGCTTTATTTTCAATAAATCTGAGATTGGATATATGAATCCTTTCTTATTATATTGAAACATCATAGAACCCCCCAATAGGGGATAAAATACACAAAAGTAGAGCAAGAACAGAGGAAAAGGGTTCAAGAAAAATTGGATCCAAACAGGGAACAAAAAACAAAACACAAAGATAGGAAGACACTTGCATGTATGAAAAGAAATCTCAAACTGCTGTCCTAAAAATTCCGATGAACGAAACCACCAAAGCGAAGAATCCGACCACTGCCGATGGGAAAGAATTGAAGGCACCCCAGTTAGGAGATGGTGGCGAAGCAGGCGCCATGTGGTTGTGGTTGTGCCCCTCGTGTGCCGCCACGGCCACCATCAGAATGGCAATACAGGCTGCAAAAGTGGCGGTGAAGAACTGGAAAGCCATTCTTGAAATGTAATTTGGTGGTTGGAATTGAGTATTGGAGGTTTCACTTGATTTTGTGTACCAATTTGTTGGTGATTATATACTATATTCTGCTAGAAATGTTTGCCCTAGTCACAGTTGTACGAGCTACTATTCCAAGTTGGCAAGTTGTACCATCATTTTCAGGTTGACTCTAAAAACTTTTCTATTCCACGCTCTGATTGCACATCATTAAATTAATGATTGATTTAACGCATAATTGGTTTTAAGTTAACTAAATAATTCGTTGCGAATGATTAACGATGATGAGTTAATCGGCATTATTTAGAGGATTTTGAAGTATTGTTGTTGTTTGAATGTTAGTTAGCCGTTTTCACTTTCGCATTTTAGAAGATTTTAATGTATCACCGATTGTAACTAAATGTTTCACCGAATATAACGTTGTATGTTTGAGTCCATCTTCCCTTTTTTCTTTTTTTATTAATTTAGCTTCCTTTTTGTTAACTTTTATTTTTAAAAATAAATTCATTTTCAACCACACATTTACACAATAAAAATTTTTATACGTAAATCGAAAACTTTTTCATATTTTTTAACTACACATTTTTTTAAAAATTACTATTCAAAACATTGTGTTTCACGAATAATGATCACCAAGCACGGGCTTATTTGTGAAGGATTAATGATGATTGTTGTTCAAAGAAGATTTTTGAAGTATTGTCGGTTATGACCAATGTTTTCAAAATCGATATGAGCGTTGATTCAAAAATGATCGAGCATCAAATGGTTATCGTCAAAATTGAATTATTTTTGAATAAAATTAACGTTATTTAATGAGTAATGATATTGTATATAATTATTTGCAAATTGGTGTGAAAGAGAAAAAAAAGACAATTTAGAAGAGGGAGACAGAGAACGAAATCAGTTAAATTTTAGTATAATATCATGTCGTCAACCTGTAAATAATTATATACATGTAGCATTACTCTTACGTACATGTAAATAATTGATCTTCTAAATCTGTTCTTGACCATGGCAGCTTCACTTTCGTGAGTCAATTAGTTTTGGGCTCACTATATTTAATATTTCATCTCAATTTTCAACTATTCAGACTGGTTGCCTCTCGTTTTCAACTCGGCAGGTCAATCAAAATTTTAAACACGGTTTATAACGTGTAGTTTGTGTTCCTATTTTCGTGCTTATTATTATGGCTATATTTGTTAAGAATAGAAGAAAATGGATAAAATATTATGGTTGACTTAAGGGTCAACATAATTTAATCATGCTTGAAATTTAGCCCATGTTTGGACTCTATTAAAAACTAATGTGGAGAAAAATATATTTTGAAAGAATGATTTTTTGAAAGAATTTTTTTTTGGTTTTACGTATAATATAATTTTATTGAAAAATAAGTTATTTAAAATAACAGAGAGAAAAATGCATTTTTAAAATAATAAAACTCAAACTGATTGAAAATAAGAGAGAAAAATGCATTTTCAAGCAAACAAGAATAGAAATTAATGGCAAAGTAGAATTGGAGTCTGGAGAAATGCATGATTATCGCCAACCAAATTCTTAGAAAATTTGTGTAATTGATGGATACCAAGATTTTTGACTAACAGTTTTGAGAGAAAAAAAATGAGTTTTGAAATAGTGATTTTTTGAAGAATGTATGATTAAAGAATAAGAAAAAAAATTGATTTTTTGTAAAACAGGGGCTACATTAAAAAAAAAAAAAAAAAAGACGAAGAAAAAATTGAAAATGCCTCTTGGTGCTATTAGGTCCAAAAATAACTTCGAAAAATTGAAAAAAAAAAAAAGAAAAGAAAAGAAAAAAAAGGCATGTGCCTCTTGGTGCTATTAGACGTTCAACATATGAGTTAATTGCTATATGTGAAACTTTTTGAAAATGCCTCATACCTAGACCATGGGCACAACATCTTTTAGAACACTACAATAATAATAATAATAAAAGAATATACTTATTAGTGAATTTACAAATATAAACATGCTTATTCACAATTTATTTATTTTAGTTTTGATTCGACGTTAATTTTGTGGATGAAAAATAATATCAAACATTTTTATATTTCTGATTTATAATTATTTTTTATTTGCTAGAAATGGAATATAAGACGAAGACAAAGTTAAAAAGAAATTAATTGTATTCAAAGTCTTAATTTGTCATACTTGGATTCCGACTAAGACTCTATAGGTTACGTTGTCGTTGTCGTTGTCGTCGTCGTTGTCATTTCTCTAAGTTGTCGTCACAATGTGATTTTTACTTTCAAGAGAGCGAATTTATAGCATGAACCGTGCTGCTCTGCCAGGTCAGTAAAAGACCTGGTAGAGCAAATGTGTCTTGGGGGTGGGTTATAAAACATTTGGGTGGGTGGGTGGGTGGGGGGGGGGTTTAATGAGTGAGACAACTACTCTACCAAGCCTTTTACAGGCCTGATAGAGTAGATTAATCATTTATAGCATTATGTTAAATAAAAAGAGAATATCTAAAATTATTTCGGACTTTGTGTAGTTGTCTTCCATCAAATAAAACTAATCACATGTTTTGGCTCCATTAAAATGAGATTTTAGAGAAAATAAATATTAAAATAGTGATTTTATAGAGAATATATGGTTAAAAAATAAGGAAAATTGTGAATTTACTTATAACATTATTTTATGAAATAATGTGTAGTTGAAAATGAGATTTAAAAAAATACATTTTTGAAAAAAAAGGGAAACTATTCAAGGATACGAACTTTTGCATATTGTGTTATTTAGACATTCAACTAATTCTCTTAATATTTCTATGCGAAGTTCTTACCTGTATAAATTCAAGTATTACAAAACTAAGAGCGTATTTGGTAGGGATTTTTGGGGGTAGATTTGATTTTTGATTAGTGATATGATTTGAAATGTGTGGTTAAAAAAGAAGAAAAAAGTATTGATGTGATGTATAATATTTTTTTATTGAAGAATGTGTGGTTGAAAATGTGATTTGATTTACTGTAGAAAATTTTAATCCCTCCCAAACAGGGTCTAAAAATAAAGAATCTCGTGAAAATGCAGCTTGAATAATCTAACACACTCCTCAATTTTTTTCTATGCAATCACATTTAATTATTATATTGTGGAAGTCATTAAATATATTGAGATAGTGGAAACATAAATACCACTTTTTAACACACGAACTTGACAATTAGTTGTTAAATACTTGACTACATAGTTCAATTATAAAAATACTGTTTCGAGTCATCACATTTGGTCGTGGCTCTCGAAAGAACCACAAATTAATAAATAAATACTCTTAAGTTACTACATTCTTCTACTCTAAAAATTCCTTAGTTAAAAAATTGTATTATAATCTCTTTACATTGGTCGAGTCCCTTTGATTAAGTGATGTGAAACATGGCCACTGCAGCTCAAACAAAGGAATTTTAGCTTATTTTAGTCCTTAATTATAAAGTGCTTTTTTAGCTTATTTAAAACAAAGAACAAAAAGATATATAAAATAGAAGCTTCCCCAAGGTTATATAGTTTAAAAACGTGTGTTGTCATGCCCATCACTCGACATTTGATTGGTCCATTCTTCAATTTTACATCACGAGCCCTTGACTAGGGGTGGGCAATGGGTCAGGTTTGGCCCAAAATCGACCCGACCCGATCCAATATACCCGATTTTAGATTCTTTCACAAACCGACCCGACCCGGATCCTACCATAAACCGACCCGACCCAGATCGGGTCGGGGCAGGTCCAACATTTTTTTTTTCCCTTTTCAAACCGACCAATTTATACATTTTTTCTAATTTAATGAAGTCCCTAAACCCACCATGCTACTACTATTCCAACTCCTTTTTGTGTTATATCTTGCAGGACCAATATACATTTTAACTCAGTAGAAGTTAATAGCTACCTTAGCAACAGAATCTTTTGCTGGTTTTGCAATTTCTTTCACTAAACACTCTCCAATTGGGGCTTTGTGCTTTTTCAGTATAGTGGCTGCTTTGTGAAGAAGCTCGGCACGCTTCCAGAACGGAGTTTTTGCCCTTGCCTTTTGTGCAACTTTTGTCATTTCTATTACTTTGTTCACCTCTTCTTGTGTACAAGCTGGATAAAACCATGACCATAAACAAGATTAAGTAATTTTTGTTAGCCCAAGAATAACTAACCAAGAGGGGGGTGAATTGGTTATTGAAACTTTTTCGTTAACTACTCAAGATTTTAATCTAATGATCACACAAATGATAAAGAGATAATCTAAACACAAATAAGTACGTAGATGAAATGATACAGGTTTGCACAAAGTAAGACGATAAGTAAAAGGGTTAGAGAGTGCAAATGATATGATATGGAGGTTCGATCCAATACAATGATATACGTCCCGTTACCAAGCTCTCCGTCATGAGCAAGACTTTTTTCACTATGTTGATTGACTTATGGTGCAATCCAACCCCTTACAACGCTTTCGGTGACTTACAATCAAGGAGCGCCGATCCTTTTACAATGTTGAGCTTTCCGGGACTTCAACACGACCCACAATTTCAAGATGATTTTACAAGTGAAATCTTCTCTTCTTATTGAATGATAGATTCAAGGTTGATAATAAAAAGAGAAAAGACAAACACTTCAATAGATGATAATGTGTATAGCTCAAAGTGTTGAAATGAAAAACTTCTTGAAGAATCAAAGATTTTCACAAAATTAATCGCTCAAAAGTTTTTCAAGAATTTAATAATATTGACCTTCTTAATGATGGAGATAAGGTGGTTGTGATCAATAAAAGCCTCTCTTTTATGCTCAAGAATGGTTATTGTAAGTGTAGAAAGAATGAGGTTTTTATAGCACTTAAATGGTCAAAAAATCTACCTTATCGGACGCATCGTACTGGACGTTCAGTAAATACCGGACGATCAAATATCCGTTAATTTTGTCAGAAAATTAGAACTTTGGAAATTTGACCGTTGGAGCTAAAAATTGGGATACCGGACGTCGGGTATGCGTAACGGACGTCTAGTACGCCACTTTTGGCTCGGAACGTCTTTGTTTCTTATTTTCATCAAATGTACTCGATGGACGTTTTAAAATGTTTTTCAAAGTGTTGTTATGTTTTAAACATACATGTTCCGATTTTTACTTTTGAAAACATATTTTTCGAGTAAAAACATTTTTGTCGTGATTTTTCGATCGTAAATTTAAAAACTTTGAGCTTATCACGATTCATTACCAAGTATTAAAATGTTTTACCTTTACATATAATCGTGAAAAGTCTAACTACTTGGTTTGAACATTTTTGACGTGCATTGCTTGACGGTACTTCGACTTTTGACTCGATTTTCATTGAGGCATTTTTTGCGGGTTTTGCAATATCATTCTTCATGGCCTTGAATGATTGATCTTGTTTCCACGTTGGCCATTGTATGCAAATTACTTGACCTTGAACTTTGTGCCATCAAATATATTCATGTGCAATAATTACTATGGACACTTAAAATCAATTTGTTAGTAATAAACATAATTTGTTTCTGATAATCAAAACGAGACGTCAACCATATGTCAACAAAAAGGACACAAAATTCTAGTAATATGGCCCAAATAAGTGCACAATAANAACCTTCACTTGTACTTCATTTGAGTGTGAATAATAATCTTTATAATTTTGAAAGCTTAAACACTCAATTCAATTTGTTAATAAATAAGATGGACTTGTTTGTTATAATCAAAACATTAAGGTCATGATCAATCATAGGTCAACAATTTTCTCTAATCAATTAAAATTAAGATTATAATCTATGATTTGCATGAAAACAAGAATTGCAGAGATAAACATGCCATTGAATTAGCCCACCAAAAAAGATATATTCACACATTTTCAGAATTCAATCACTTCAATTAAATTCAAGAACTTCAAAAATTTTAATATGAAGAAGAAAAACGTGGATATTTTAATTTTTCCATAAATCGGTACCAATTAATATTCAGTATCACAAAATCTTTATTCCTCTCATAAGAAAAGGAACTCATGGGAAGGTCCATGAGTGCTCCATCTGCCACAAGTGCTTCCCCACTGGATAGGCCTTGGGGGGTCACAAAAGGCGCCACTATGAAGGTGGGGCACCCATTAACAACGGAGGATCTGGCAGTAGTAGTGCAGTGATGTCATCGGAAGGAGTTGGATCCATCGTTACCCACCACCGAGACTTCGACCTTAACAAGTCGGCTTCGAAGGAGTTCTGGCAGGGCTCTGGCTCCGGTGAAGACGAAATCGAGAATCCCCACCTTGCTAAAAGATCGTGGAGAAGTGTAGGAGGTAAGTGTTGAAGGAAGAAGGCACCTGCAAAAGGGTTTCAATAGGTGAACTCATGAGGAAATAATAAGGTTTTAGTGGTTTGGGCTGGTTCCGACCTGACCCACAATTATTTTAAATTTATTCTACCTGATCCAACCCGTGTTTATTCCTAAACCGACCCAACCCGACCCATTTCAGTTTGGGTCGGGTTGGTTTTTCGGGCTGTGGTTTTCGGGCCCAGTCCTACCCTTGACCCCACAAAACCGACGCAATGGATTGTGACGGTGGCTGCTCTCCAAATTGATTTTATTTATTAAAGTTTTTATTTTTGAAAAAAAAAAGGAAAATTAATATGGAAAAAGAGAACAAAATTTTTAGTTAACTAACGATTAGAATTTACTTGTTAGAGCTCAGTTGAAGTTAAATATATCAGATTTTTGTAAGATCAGCAGACGTGTATATCTTAGAACGATAAACACAATTTTTTTTCTCAACTTTTAATTGATTAATTGCTAGAAAAATTAATAGTAAGGTGAGAGGAAGAAGTTTAGAAGAAGTAATTGGCTTTTGACAAAAAGTACAAACGACGACGGTCAATGGTTTCTGCGATTGCAAATGACTTACTAACACCCTCAGCTAGTGTTGTAGCTTCGAATTTTGATTTTAGTGTGGTAAGAGGGTTCTGTCCAATGTTGGAGTCGACTGAAAGAAAATATTTTCGAAGTATTAATGTGCATGAATGATTGACAAGACGTTCATTTCCAATTGCAAGATAAGTATACCGAAATTGCGTATCGTCGGATAAGTCATATTTAATTTAACCATATTAATAAAATTTATTATTTATAATATCGTTTTAATTTTTTTGAAAAAATTGTATACGTAACAAGTTGTTTGTGTACGATTTTTAATTCTACCTACTTGAAATTTAATTAGATTGTCCCACACCCGAATAAAGGAGGGTTTTATCTTGAAAAAAAAAATGAAATTGGTGAGTTTGCTGGCCAAACTCGGCTTGGCCCACGAGCCACAAACTCGAAGGACGAGCTTGGCCCTTGAGGAACAACTCGAGCCTCAGCTCGTGGCAAGCATAGGCCAAGCTTGTGGGCAATAAGACTGAGCTGACTCGATTCAACTCGACCTGATCCATTGCCACCTCTAAAACCAATTCAATTAAAACTCCAATTTTCCAATAGAATTTGGGTCACGTAACAACAACATCAATATTGAAAATAAAAGTATTTTTTTTTTCAATTGAATTCAAGTCTAATCATTGAAGAAAATACTATTTTAAACGTTTTAATTAGAAAATACGATTGCATAAGAGTATCCAATTATATAGTTATCCGTTTGTCAAGCTTACACAGGATTATGTACATACGAATATGTACTGAGAGAGACCTTAGAGAAGGGAGAAGTAACTGGGTAGTCGAGATCTTAATGGAGAAAAGGAATGAGAGGAGCATTGTGATTTCTTGGTGTTTTATAATCCAATAAAAAATTTTGTTGGGTTTTCTGTATGAGACATTTGGATTTTAAATTTGAAGATAGCGTGGAAGAGAGGTAGGAGATGACACAAGAAATATAGATTAAGGGGAGTTGGAGTGTGTTGTGGGCTTTTCCATTTTTAACTTCCAAAAGATTTTAATTAAATCATTTAAATCGTTAGATTAACTTAAACAAAGGGTTGAAATTTTTGTAGTCAAAACGATTTGTCAAAAATCTTAGTAGAGAAGCCTGGTTGATAAATTTTACTGTCCTCGATCGATAGTAATTCTCAATTGCACGGAACTTCAGCATGTTCTTCCCTAAGATAAGCACTCAAATATGCTGACAGTTCACTGATTTCATGGCCTTTGTGGAACAACTTCATATATTATCAAACATTAAAAGATACGAAAATATATGAACTAGCCCCAAAATCTCCACTTACAAGAACTACGAGATCACATAAATGGTGCATATGACATTGAGGAGTCATGAATATAACTTTGTTCGAGAAGTTATAAAATCCCTATTTGAGCCATATTAAAATTTTCATTCTAATTTTTCTACTCATTTTTAATCATACATTTTTCAATAAAATAATATTTTTCATCGCATCAATAACTTTTTCTTCTTTTTCAACCACACATTCTCCATCAACCTACTATTCCAAAATGCATTCTTCCAAATTATTGTGGCTCAAACACACCCTAAATTTAGACAAATATACTGTTGTATATCTATAGTCCAAAAAAATATGTTAAAATAGTTTTATTATTTATTATTATTATTATTATTTTTTATGATTGTCTATTTTTGCAACTCTTTCCTAAGGGAGGATAAAAAAACCTGTCAAATTCGATAACCGCGGCCTCGTCCTGAATAGGGCAGGCATTACCCAATTAATCCAATATTCGGGTTGGGGACGAGGATGCCAATTTTGCCCCCGGACATGTATGGGGAACAAGTACCCCGCCCCGTTTAATTTAATTTTCTTTTTTAGAATTCAATATTTTAAATTGAAAACTTTACGAAATTTCATTAATTCTAATAGAAAATGGAAACTAAGATTATATAAAAAAATATGAAAAACAATAAAAACATTAGTTTATCAAATATATTTGAATAATTTAATTTTTAAAAATAAATTAAAAAATATATTATTGTTTCACTTTAATACATGGAGACAATAATATATATATAATTAAACGGATAGTAAATGAGGCAATGGCCCCGCCCTATCTCGCCTCACCTTAAAGGGGTAACGGGGCGGGGGCGGGGGTCTGAGAAATATAATTAAAAAAGTTTTAAAAAAATAAAATTTAAAGAATATGTACCAACAGGGGTGGAGCCAGAAAATATATTAAGCTGGGCTGAAATTATTTTTTCAATGAACTTGTACATTAAAAGATGTTCTAAACCACACGATAAAACAAAAATTGGACCCAAAATCGGGCAAAATCATGCCCAGCTAACTTATTATGACAAAACCGCTCAAAACCCACTGAACCGGTCGGTTCAACCGTAAACCGATGAACTAGTCGCTTTTTGGTGGTTTTCCTGATTTTTATTTTTCTTTTTTTAGTTTAAAATTTTTTAACTTCATGAATGGACCTCATAGATTATAATTCAAAGGCCTATAGAAAACTATTGAATGTCATGCTCATATTATATACGTACTTATCTCAAATGGTTTCATAAACTTCTAATGTGAGATAATGTCTTTTATAGATGCTCTTCTCTCCAATGGTTTCATAAAATGTCCATCAAAAATCATTTTCCAAATGTATGTCTAATTGACTAATTTGATTTTGAATCCAAACTAATTAAATTGTAATATTCACCTTCATCCTTTCGTTTATTTAATTTTCAAATTTAACTTAAATCACACTTGATTTTTAATATATTAATGTTATATATCATTTTCTATAAGTTTAAAACATTGATCATAATATATTTTTGAACACTCGTAACAATGTTCTAAANGGGCTGGGCTATAGCCCACCCCACCCCTCCCTCCGCCCCAGTACCAAAGTCACACCTATGTTGTAAACGGTAAAACTAAAAATTGACTGTAAAATATAGAAAGCCAGAGTCGAGCATTGACAAATGATTGCTCTGTAATTGTGGCTTAACATGCTGGAGGAGAGAGCTTTGAACTTGTGGACTAACTGATAAAATATACTGTGACAGTCAATTCAACTTTTGACAGTTTGATTTTAATAAAAGTTAGATATTTAGTAAATCTTGAATAAAGTTAATGAAATATGTAGTTAAAAAAATGATAAAAATCGTGTATTCTATAAAATGCGTGTTTAAATATGAGTTTTAAAGATTCGAGGCCGAACAAGTTCTTAGATTGAGATTCTAGTTGTATTTCAGCAAGTATTCAAGTTTATGCTTATTTGAAGTGAATGACCACTTTATATTTATTGATAGAATGTGAACAACAACTACAAAGCACGGTCGTGACTTGTCATGTCTAACTGTTCTCTTAGATGTCCCACGGGCTGACGGGCATGCATGATTTTAGTGCATTTCTACTGGATCTTGATGTGCTCAATGATATTTACCATCTCAATTATATTGTTTTACTGTTCTTTGAATTCGTATTAATTGATTTTCTTTTACGCAGCTAACACACTATTTCACGAGAATTTCTAGGAAATATGAGAAACGCATTACCTTCGTATTAATACACTAAGTCACTGCTTGATAGAGATTTTTTGAGAATATATTTGATAAAAATGATTATTATTTTTAGAATGTGTGGTTAGAAGTAGAGAATAGTTATGGATCCACGTAAAAACATGAAGGCAATGGGCCAGAAACAATTGACAAAAGGGAACAATACATAAATAAGGTATTTAAGTATCACAATTTCAAAATTAAGGTTTGAGGTTTTAAATTTCAAAAATCAGGTTTTCATTAAAATTTATTTATAATTTAATTAATAAATTATATATTTAATTAATAAATATATAAAGGTCACAGATCTATACAATTTGGTCACAATTCAAAAAATTAAAGGTCACAATTCATAAATTTTATAGGTTTGGGGTCACAATTCAAAAATTTTAAGGTCACAATTCAAAAATTTTATAGGTCACGGTTCGTTCATTGGTCACAAATTAAAAATTTAAAAGTCACAGTTGTTCATCGGTCA
>OU503056.1:20402271-20414428 GCA_912172775.2 Fraxinus pennsylvanica | reverse complement strand
TGACAGTTTGATTTTAATAAAAGTTAGATATTTAGTAAATCTTGATTAAAGTTAATGAAATATGTAGTTAAAAAATGGATAAAAATCGTGTATCCTATAAAATGCGTGTTTAAATATGAGTTTTAAAGATTAAAGGCCGAACAAGTTCTTAGATTGAGATTCTAGTTGTATTTCAGCAAGTATTCAAGTTTATGCTTATTTGAAGTGAATGACCACTTTATATTTATTGATAGAATGTGAACAACAACTACTAAGAACGGTCGTGACTTGTCATGTCTAACTCTTCTCGTAGATGTCCCATGGGCTGACGGGCATGCATGATTTTAGTGCATTTCTGCTGGATCTTGATGTGTTCAATGATATTTACCATCACAATTATATTGTTTTACTGTTCTTTGAATTCGTATTAATTGATTTTCTTTTACGCAGCTAACACACTATTTCATGAGAATTTCTAGGAAATATGAGAAACGCATTACCTTCGTATTAATACACTAAGTCACTGCTTGATAGAGATTTTTTGAGAATATATTTGATGAAAATGATTATTATTTTTAGAATGTGTGGTTGGAAGTAGAGAATAGTTATGGATCCACGTAAAAACATGAAGGCAATGGGCCAGAAACAATTGACAAAATTCATATCTGACAATATGGAGAAATATCAAATTGATCCCTCAAATCGGATTGGATGAAATTTTGCCCCAATCAAAACCCAATACATTTTATGGGCCAATGTGGGCCATAGCCCAATAAATATTATGAGGCCCAATATTGCTTCCTGTAAAGAAGCCCAATCCAATTCTAAAGTCCATCAATAGTTCAACAGCTGCAATTTACTCCATCATCATCATCGTGTGTAGCCGTTCTATCCTCTTCTCTGCGATACTCCAGCTTCTTCAACCCTTACCCACCTATACATACACCTACATAAACTCCATATAAATGTTGTCTACTTCATCATTATCTCTATATTCTTATCCAAAGGTACGTAAAATACATTAAAATAATTTGTCAAGTTTTATTCACTTTTTTTTTTTCATTTCTATTTAATTTGCTTTTTTTTTTTCCCAGAATAATTTCGGATTTTACAACAAACAAAGAATCGATTTCTTTAGCAATGGTACCAGGAACACTTCATTATGCTACAGTTTGACGGGTTCAGTTTCCCCTTTTACTGTTATGTACCTAAATACTAGCACAAAGTACTTGCATTTGAAAAGGTTAAGCATTATATCAGCTGCCTCTTCTAGTGGTAGCAGGAGTTCTCGGAGAGTTTATAAGCAGTCTCAAGTGCAAGCCCCGGCTGCTCCAATTAAAGGAATTGCTTCCTTTGTTCTTCCTGCGGGTGCATTTGTTGTTGTCACTTTCGGTATACCTTTTACGTATTTTTCTGTTTCATTTTTGTTGAAAAGTATGGCTTATGTGTGGAGGTGGATGCAGATAATCGGTTAATTATTGGGTTAATTTGGATTTGTTTAAATGATCACTGGATAGAATTTGTTTATGCTTCCAGTGGGATATGAAATTCTGCAAAGTTTGATTTTTATTCTTGGTTATTGAGGTCCTTTATGTGATTGTTGAAAGTGTAATAGTTATCTGGGAATTATCAGGGTGGTGAAAATTTAAAAACGATGAGACAATAACATAAAGTTCAAATCTTTTGTGTCTAGGTTGATACATGGCCTGAAATGTTTTAATTTATTATTTAAGTTGTAATTTGATGAACAAATCATGCGTATGGTGATCTCTTTGGCTAAAAATATTTCCTTGGTTGCATTCCTCTGGACTCTTCTGCCAAGGCAATGCGTGATGCTCCACTCTATCTTTTGTTAAAGTAGCATTTTCCTATCAGCAAGAGTGTACTAATTGTTCAGTGGGTCTTCTGTGCTCCAATGAGATTATAATTTGCTCATGCACTTTAAGTAGTTCCTCTCATGATTTCTTCGAAGCATGGGAAATTTTTTTGAATCATGGGAAATAGTGGGCTTGCTAGATTTGGGAGTTTTGTTGTTTTGTGATGTTCTAGCATGACTACAGGCTTGTAGATGAGATAGTTCTTATGCCCCTGTTTGGTAAAGCTTAAAATCAGATATTTAGTAGATTTTGATAAAAGTTCATGAAATATGTTGTTGAAAAATTGTGGGACTCATAAAATATATGGTTAAAATTAATTATTGACTTTGAGTTAAATTAAAATCTGAATTTTAATCACTACCAAACATGGGCTATATTTGACCATGTCTACTGTATTATTATGGTGGTATTTATTTCAGTAGTTCATGTTTTGCTTGCTGCTATGCAATTCTTGTGTGGTATTTATGCTTATTAGTTGTCTTTTTTCTCTATAGTGGTCAGATGGGTATGGGGTAAGGTGGAAGGATGGTTGATTGAATGTATACATGCACTTCACATGAATGCAAAATTCATTTTTTACTCATTGGCATTTGCACTTGAAGACTGAAATATTTTGGCCATGTCTATGTTGATTATATATTTGAAGCGATATACCCAAGGAAAAATTCTCTATCGGTAACTAATCTATGCTTCAGCTGACAGTTTTGTGGAAATTGGTGGAGAAAATCCTTCTGCCAAAGCCAACTAAGTCTGTATCGGAAGAAAATACACCTACACAAGGATTGAAATGGTCATTTTCCCCTGGGACGAATTTATTGTCATCCTTTGGAGCAAAGATAGAAAGAGAATCCAAGCTGAGGCTCAATGATTTTGCCAAAGAGATTCGGTCATTCAGAAGTGTCGACATGTCGGGTAATTAAGAAGTAAATTGCTTAATCAGTTTCTCCAATGATTCTGCATAGTGCTGAAGAATGCTACATTGCCGTTCTTCATGTACTTCTCTGTGGAAAATAATAAATATCCAAGTTAATTAATTTCCCTTAAAGATCAATAATATTGATGGAAATTTATCTAGTTTGGTTCTTGATTCTGCTTTCTAGAACCTAGATTGCTTCATCACATCAAACTGAAGTTTCTTCTTTTCCATATTGCCTATAGTAAATATTTTTCCTCTGGAAAGAAAGAGCAACAACACGCCCTTTGAAAGTGTCACTATTCGCAAATGATTGCATAACATACAAAAAGGTTTTGACAGGTCGCAACTTTGGGGATGATGGGCTGTTCTTCCTAGCTGAGAGCTTAGCATACAATCAGGTTGGATGCATCTTTTTTTTTTAATATTAAATTTTGGGTTTTGAGCTTAGCAGTTGTTGGTCAAAATTGATTACTTTACCCATATGCTGCACATTTCGTTGTATCTCTTTCTTCAGACTGCAGAGGAGGTGAATTTTGCTGCCAATGGATTAACTGCAGATGGAGTGAAAGCCTTTGACGGGGTATTGCAATCAAACATTGCGCTGAAAACTCTTAACTTATCAGGAAATTCTATCGGAGATGAGGGAGTCAAGGTATGACTGAAATGATAGTTTAGTGGGCAATCTCTCATTGGGTTCTTTAGTGGTGTATTTTGCCTATTACAATTTGATGATTAATACCTAAAGCTTCTCAGAAAAAAATGGTCTATAGTCCATGCAAAATAAAATAACTTTGCAAATCAATTTGTATTGGCTCACCATTAATAGAGAACCTGTAATCACTTGAGATCAATTAGTTTCCTGCTTATTCCATTATGCAAGGGTATGGTGTTTATAAGCTACTGGTGAATAGTTTTTTGCTATCCACAAGTTTCTGCGTATAATCTTCTACATTTTATATGACAGTCAGGGGTACTAAATTATACTCAGTCCTTACTTTCATTTCTGAGAGTTCTTGTAGTGACTTGTGAGATTTTTTTTTTTATTTTTTGTCCAACCACTAGCTAAATTGTAATGATGAATCATATAATATGTACATCAATTTGCTTACAATCATTCAATTCAGAAATCCTACTCTACATAATTCAATTTTTTCATAACACAGTCTTCTTCTTTCGCAGTGTTTGTGCGACATACTGGTGAATAATGTTGGTATTGAGAAGCTGCAGCTTAACAGTAGTGCTTTTGGGGATGAGGTTAGAATATTTTGTTCATGGAGTTCCCTTTGACACAAATCTTGACAAAATCCCCCAAGGCAGGTTTAAGTTGTTCATCCCTCATCACTTTTTACCCCATTTTCAGGGAGCAAAAGCTGTTGCTGAGATGTTGAAAAAAAACTCAAGCTTGCGTGTTCTTGAACTCAATAACAATTTGATTGACTACTCTGTATGTAATCAAAAGCTGCTATGTTGTTTTCTACCCCTTTAAACATAATATAAGTCCAAAATGTCGTTCTAATTCTATTTTATTGTTTAAATTTGAAAATGGAGGTAGGGATTTTCAGGGCTTGCTGGAGCGCTTCTAGAGAATAAAATTATACAATCCATACATCTCAAGTAAAAATTCTGTGACCCCACATCTTTTTATGTGTACTACTACATATAAAGAGGAAAATGCACTAATGAGTAGTTTGCGTGACATCATTAATTTAGTCCAAGTGTTGTTGAATTTAAAATTACTGTTTTAGAACATTAATTGCTTTTTTGACTTTCTGTAAGTCAATGCATGCTTTTCTGTTCCAGTGGCAACTATGGTGGTGCTCTTGGGGCAGCTGCACTGGCAAAAGGGCTGGAAGGAAACAAATCTTTGCGGGTACATGTCTAATATAAATTTTTTTTTTCCCGCTTCATTTTTCTGAATAGTTTTAAAATTTTACATTGGCACCCACTCTTCACATTATACGTAATTTGTGTGAATCAAGTCGATCTTAATATGACCTAGGAAAAAATGTTACAACTTAGTCATCCAAATTAACTTGTTGAGGTATGTTTGACTCCACAAAGAAGATGTCCTGGAAAAAATGTTACAACTTGCATTTCCCTTTGCTTTTTCTTGTAAAAAGTACAATGAAGGACAAAAGGTATTTTACATCTCAATAATATCAAAGTGACTAAAAGGACACTAGTGTTTAAATACTCAAAAGACTTTTTGATTGTACACGAGTGACCCACATGATATCCTCTATATACCTACTGTTTTTTCACCGATTCGACAACCTTGTGCAGTATGCTTGCAGTGTTCAAAGTTCATATTCATGACTGAAGTGGATCTATGACTATAATATGTTCAGGAACTTTATTTACAAGGGAACTCTATTGGAGATGAAGGAGTTCGTGCTCTCATGTCTGGGTTATCTTCACATAAAGGTATCTACTGCTTTAGAAACTTTTGGGTTGCATCTGTTTTCTTCCATATATTGTAGTTTACCTAATGTTCATTGTTTCTGTCTAGGAAAACTTACAGCTTTGGACCTTGGCAATAATTCAATTACTGCAAGAGGGGCATTTTATGTTGCTGAATATATCAAGAAAAGCAAGAGTTTGGTGTGGATCAGTCTCTACATGAATGACATTAAAGATGAGGTAGAAGTCAATGTAGTTATTACAAAAACTTGGAATAATCATATGGTTTCACGTTACTTCTGAAGAATTTCATTATTTGAGATTTTTTGTGATGCATGAATGTCTAATGGTCTTGGTTAAGAGTTCATTGTCTTCATAAAGAGCAAATCTTAATTGACATTTTTTTGATCCACCAGTGATCTCCTTGTTTACAACGTGCCTTTGGTATGTCGTTTACTCATACTATGTTAACTCATAAAAGTAAACAGGACTTTTATAGTATTTTGAGTTTCTACGGCAGTGTGCCCAAAGTTTTTTTAATTCAGCCAAACTCTTCGGTGAACTACTTGAGAATTTTACAAATCTTGGTAGGAGACATGAAGAGAAATAGATTTAAGAAATATGAGATGAAAAATGAGAAAAGAGAAGAGAGAGTCTTCTAAGACAAGGGGAAGAGAAAACCCACATGTAGTGGCCTAATAGAGAATGAAAATGCAGGTATGTACAAATGGTTGCGAAAATACTATTAACTCGAAAAGCTTTGAAGCTTTGAATTCATTTCTTTTTTGACACATCATTTCCCTCATTAAATTAGGTGGGTAGTGTATTGTGCTTTATAGTTATGGATTTGTTATTCCAATGGCAACCATCTGAGTGCATTTGGGAAAGCACAATACATGTGATGACTGGTAATCTATGAATTTTCGGTTTTTCTCTTTTACCTATTTATTTCCCCCCTCTTTTTCACGTCTTGCACTAATATGTAATAGATTAATGCATTATCTAGCTTTACTACAAGATTAGTGTGGGGCAACACCTTAACCTCTAGCCAAGATACATATTACAATGTGTACTGACCCCTTGCAATCATGGCACTTTTGTCAGGGAGCTGAAAAGATAGCAGAGGCTTTGAAGCAAAATCGCTCTGTAACTAATGTTGATCTTGTAAGTAAAAGGTTATTTGCTCAAACCTATATTTGCAGTCAATATGATTTTTAATTATGTTATTGGCAAGCATACTTTGATAAATATGAGCTGGTGAGTACTCTTGCAGGGAGGAAACGATATTCATGCCAAAGGGGTCAGTGAAATAGCACAAGTTCTAAAAGATAATTCTGTCATTGCAGCTGTGAGTGCCTCCCAACAATTTCTCTCCAATTTTTGGACTTTTATAACAAGAGGCAATTCATAACTCTCTCTCTCTCTCTCTCTCTCTCACACACACACACACACGCAGTTGGAGCTTGGTTATAATCCCATCGGGCCTGATGGTGCGAAGGCTTTAGCAGAGGTTCTCAAGTTCCATGGAAATGTAAAAGATCTCAATCTTGGTTGGTGTCAGGTGAGGAATGGAATGGGATATCCTGAAACCTTTTAGATGTGCCATTTAACTTCTTTGACCGTGTATAGGCAAAATTTATTGCAGATCGGGGCCAGTGGTGTTGAATATATTGCAGATATGTTAAAGTACAATAGTACGATACAAAGCCTAGACCTCCGAGCTAATGGACTAAGAGATGAGGTCGTTCCTTTATACTGTATCTCTATCTTTGTGGTGCATTATATGTATCGATTGCTTAATCTTATCTTATGCTCAATGTTAGTTCTCAATTACCGGATTTTGCAGGGTGCTGTTTGTCTTGCTCGTAGCTTGAAGGTGGTTAATGAAGCTTTGACCTCACTCAATCTGGGCTTCAACGAAATAAGAGTATGGGATTCTTTTTTCAGAAGATTGCAGTGTAAAAAAGGGTAGCTTCGCTCATCATCTCATTTTTGTTTTGTATACAGGATGAAGGGGCTTTCTCCATTGCTCAAGCACTAAAGGCAAATGAAGACGTGAGGCTTGTGTCTTTAAATCTTATGAACAACTTCCTTACGAAATTGGGACAGGTGATTCACTTTCCACGTTTTTTTCTTTAATTCCAGTCCTTGCTATCGTTCTTTTACTCCTCATATATGCTAAGCCCAAAAATCATGCAGAGTGCTATTACAGATGCAAGAGATCATGTATACGAGATGACTGAAAAGGAGCTTACTATTGTTTTCTAGTTTACTTTGATTCATGAGAGGAGATAATATTTCTTTTCCCTTTTTTGGTTGATATAGACTGTTTGGAGTCGTTCATCTAACAAGTGAATTAAGAAGTTTATCCACTTGGTTCCCTTTTCTTGAGTCGTAATTGATACTTTTCCAACTGGAAGGTGGTAATTTTGGGATTGGAGAGATCATTTTAACTTTTGTGGATAATGATGTAATTGTGTACTTTTTAGTCTTATTTTTTGCTGTGTCGTAAAAGTAGAAAGTTTAGGATTAGGTAAAACCTTGGTTTCACTAGGTTTGGCTATTGGTTGTATACCTGTCAATACATTCTCCTCTTAAGATAATTACATTTTGGATCAATTATTCTTCTGCAGTTCATTGTTCTAAGATATTTATTTTGTGTGCGCGCGTGCATGCGCAAGGCAAGCTCACATTGCTCAGAAATCTCTAGTTCTAGAACTTCTGTTAATTTCGCCACAGGGCCTGAGCTTGTACGTGAAATAGATGACAGCCCATGGCTGGTACAAAAAAATATTGGGCTGTGTCAGGCCGAGGAAATATTGAAGAGTAGTGTCATTTCATCGTCAGCTCACTCTTTTATGCAGTAGGCATGGAGAACTCTCACGACTTGCATTCTTTTGCTTCTGAATATGAATGTCCCATTTGGCCATACATCCATTTGATAGGAAATACATGCATCTTACGCGTCTTGTTTTATTTCTCGCAAATTTTTATTCGTTAAACAACTATAGAGATTCTTCACAGATGCAAAATAGGAGCGTGTTGGATTGTGACTGAGCTTAATAGTTACAGTTTTACAGCGCAAGTTAAGATTTACTTTATATTATGTTAGTGAAAAAGTAATTTCGAGCCAGCATAGTGAGCTTTAGATGTGACTGGCACAAAGCACGGTTTTCCTTTCAAGGAGAAGGAATTCAGTATTTTCGTGCAGAATTTCATTCTATAGTAGTAGCCTCCAGCTCAAAGTGAGTGGGCAGTCTGATCAATGTGTTTTTTGTGCCATAATAAGAGGATAAAAAAGCAATCATGTATAAGTACAGAAATTATTTATAGAAATTTTGATAGTGTGGAATTATTGGAAGATGGAAAAAAAAAAACAAAGAAAAACGGGCAAATCAATTTCGCCATATCAGCATCTGTATAAATTCAGTTAGAAAGTACCTCCGGCATTTTCCAAAACTTAAGTTTGGGCCCTAAAAACCTAGGACTGTTGTAAGCCATGTTGTCCATTGTACTAGGATGTGGTTTTCTTTAGGTGTTATGGAAGGTGTATCTATATCTACATGCGTCATGTTTGGTGGGAACTTGGTCTTTGAATCTTACCATGATGCAATATCTTACTGTCTCTAATTAATGTGCAAGTATTTTCTAAGTTAAAAGCATATCCTTCCAATTTTTTTTTTACTTCTTCTTTCATGCGTTTGTTTTCTGCTTTCTATGTCTTCATCTTGATGCGATCCAAGTTAGTAGTTACTACTTAAAAGCTAAAAAATTTTAAGAGTAAAAAATTCTTATCATGTACTGATTTTCTTAACAATGATTAAACATTTTAAACTACATATTTGCAGAAATAATCATAAACCCTAAAAAATAAGCAATTCCTCATCAGCTCTGTTCTTTTACAGCCATAGTTGCATTTGTTCCATATTTGGAGAACACATCTGTAAGCACTGCTCTCTCTGATCTTTAACCTGGGACACCATAAGCAAAGATTTTTAACGAAAAATGAATCCGACCAGTAACGTAATAATGTTATATGGAAGAACAAATTAAAATCGCAACATCATCATAGTCTCGACTCTTAAGATTATATTGTTACCTATTAGCAGATCCTAGAGTGTTTAGCTTCGGAATCTTGTCTTTGCTTCTTTTAGATGCTTACCTTTTTATTGTTCACTTTGAGTTTTATTCCCTTATTTGAGGAGGATGGACTTGCTTCAGATTCCGAGGTACTCGATGTAGAAATTCATGGGCCTAACTTATCTCACAAAACCGGTTCATCAAGAGAGGTTTGCCACATTGTTTATAAGTTGGCCTAAGATATTGTGCACAGGCGATATGTGATTTATTTTCAACACCCTCCCTCATGTGCAGGCCAGTAATTTTTTCTGGTCCTTGTCACGGGGTAAGTAGTGTGGGCCCACATCAATCCTGTGGTAGGCTCTGATACCATGTAGAAATTCAGGGGCCTAACTCATCTTACAAAATCGGTTCAGCAAGAGAGGTTTGCCACATTGTTTATAAGCTAGCCCAAGATATTGTCCACAGGCGATGTGAGATTTATTTCCAACACTCGAAGTATCAAAATTTCCTCCAATACCCTCCCCTTGAGAGGATATGTACCTCTCGTCCTCATCATAATATTCGCTAGAGAAACTTTCCTCGGAGGAAGCTAACAAATGAACATCCGTGTCTAAATCAGAATCCGAGGCTTCATCCAGACCGACTGCTGCTTGTCCAGGAGCGCAATTAGTCTCGTCTTCTGATTGTTCACTAGCAAGATTGGACGAGTTAGAAATCATCAAACTACATTTTATCTGCTTTTGAATCTTACATAAGCTTATTCTTGCCCTGAGAAATTCTGCACAAACCTATCATGACAAAAAACTCCAAGCTGAAACATAAAATGAAAACTTGTGCAACTTAAAACAAGCACTGACCATCTAACAAATCCAACTAAACCGGAAACAGTACTACAGTTTCTGCAAAAAGTTACAAAAATAGTACCTAACTTTTCATGCAAAATTAAAATTTTTTTTTATAATGTTATTAATTAGTATTGGGCCAAGCCAAACATTCTTCATTGTGGGGTCAAAAATTAAGTTGCACATTTTTTTCAAGCAACATTACATTAATGAAAATAATTCAATACATTATTACAATTGTTGTTACAAGAGTACTGAGTTTTAGTACTCCAAGAATACTAGAAATTTTTCTTGTTTTGTTCTGCATGAAAGTAACGATTCCTATAACATGATAAATAAAATCATTAATTTTTTCAAACGATTTGTAATGATGAGTGGAGAACAATATTAAAACTTAAAAGTATAAGAACCATACGTTTCAAAAAAAAAAAAAAGTTCAACGACTATTAAAAATTACATTTTAAAGTATGTTTACTGTTCGAATCAATGCACAGTCGAGATTTTAAAATAAAAATACATAAGAAAGAAAAATAACTAATAATCTACCTAATATTGGTGCAAAGTAATGTAGAGGGAAAATAGGCGTTTTAAGAAAAAAAGAGAGTAGGAGAAAATTAACGTATAGAAGAACCTTTGCATTTGGAATGAAAATGTATTTTTCAAGAATTTGCATGTCACTGAATTATCTCACTCTACATCTATATATCTACATGTATGTATATATCTTGGTGTGAGTCTTACCGTTTTAGATCATTACCCTCATAGAATGTATTTATCTTCACCACCCTCATTGTCTTCTTCAATATTTTCCTCTTCCCATTTCAGGACATGTTTAACCTCCAGTCAACCAAAACAATCCTATTATGTGACCTAGCTTTGGACTCAACCAAAACAATCCTACTCCACATAAGGAAAACAAAAAACCTGTGGGAACAGCTGACCCCACATGTCAATGATCATCATCGGTCTAGGTAGTAGTGGGCCTCCTAATTCATTATCCAATGAAGTTGTGATGCATTTTGTTACATGGGACAATCAATCAATGGCTCACTGCAACCTAAATTAGTGATGATCACAACTAATGTTAAATAACGTTACTCAAAACTTTTTTTTAGGAAAAATTGTTGCAAGTTGGTCCCCAATCTTTAAAAAGGAGCAAAATCTAGCTCCATGGACTTGGACATGTAAGGGTTATGCCATGACATAACTGAGATTTGGACTGTTTCCATCGTGGGCAGATCTTGCAACTATGATAAAAGTTTGAGGGCCCAAAGGTTGGGACCAACTTCCTACTCGCGCAATAGGATAAGGACCAATAGTGCAATTGTAGATTGACGCCCAAAGATACTAGTGTATTATTGGAAATGCGGTATCTAAGACCTAGCTATCTTCCACCTCAAAAATGTCAACCCTTTCTTTCTTTCAAGTTCAATTTTTATACGATGTTACTTCGATAGGCATTCATCGTGACTAACTGCTCTTATCATTTTCATCCTCTTCTTAACCTCCATCACCTCTGAAACCCTTGTACTTTCGGTAGAGTTAACATTTTTATATTCAAATAGTAAACGCTTGTTCACCTTCTCAATTTATTTGGTCAGAGCACTCTTGCAACAATTACAATAACATAGAAGTTCAAAAGGAAATTTTTTTCTTTATTTCGGTCTTCACAACCTTGACACATTAAAACATACAACGGATGGGATCACCTATTGTTTGAAATACAAACCGAATCTATTGGGGAAGTTGTTTGTGTACTTGAGTCATCATGTAGTTAACTTACTTTACATAGGTCACCCCTACAACAGTTCCAGTCCCAGGTGGCCTCTATAGCACAAACACTTCAACTATGATAGCATATTCTGTAAACCCAAGATAGGCTAACCAAGAGGGGGGTGAATTGGTTTTTTTTTTTAAAAACTTTTTCGTTAATTACTCCTAAATTTTAAATAAATGATAATACAAATGATAAAGAAATAAATTAGACGAAAGCAACCACGTAGATGGTATGATATATGCTTGCACAAAGTAAAGTGCTAAGTAGAGAGTTAGAGAGTGCA
>OU503056.1:20381490-20393387 GCA_912172775.2 Fraxinus pennsylvanica | reverse complement strand
ACCTTTTGCGGGATATGTAAAATCACTCTTCATGGATTTGATTGTTTGATCATGTTTCTACGTTGGCCATTGTGTGCAAATATATTGGTCTTAAACTTTGTGTCATCGAATGTACTTATATGCAATAATCACTATAGACATGTAAATCAATTTGTTAGCAATAAACATAATTTGTTTGTGATAATTAAAATGAGCAGTCAACATATTCGTGTCTGACACGTGTCGAATATCGACACTCTCCGAACACTCTGACATGATCATTTTTCTTTTCTTATTTGAAATATTATATATTTTTAACAAAAATTTATTAGTAAATAACTAATTTGTACTCATAGTTAAATATTTTAATTAGAAAATTTTAATAACAAGTATGAAACTAAATTTATATTATATAAATGAAGAATTTAATCAATGTGTCAACGACGTGTTATGTCAGTACTCTTTTGAAAAATCGTGTATCGACGTATCCGACACGTCTGTGTCAATGCATCATAGTAGGTGTTCATTATATTCCACCGGCCATGAGGTGGATGTGCCAAATTGTTAGCCAAGAAAGGGCGAAAACATCAGCTAAGAGTTCAACACAAACTTTGAAGCACTATTGTGAGGCAGAATTATATGAGAAACATAAATGCTTCCTACATATCAATTCTGGTAATGTCAGTTCTGATAACTGCTATGTGAATGAGTAATTCCACCAACATCGACAAGTGAAGAAGCAACAAATCAATTTTAGCCCTAAACGAGTACAGTAGTCAAATAATTTGAATGATACATTTTCAAAAAGACATTTCATCAACTAGTACTAAGATAAAAAGATAACTGAAAAATGTTTGTTTTATTGATCAAGATATCTCAAGCAGCTATGGTGAACATCCTAACAAATTTACGGCACTCCCGGCAGTCAATAGGTAACAAATGCACACACCGTCTATAGAGAATGGAAGAGATTTGTCCGAAGTTACCACTTTTTGCAATTCCATAATAGTAGAAACATGATTCTATCCTAAGACATCAAAAATGACGAAAGAGTAAGTAACAAAGTAAAAATTGAAATCTCACTCAATTCAGAAAAAGCAAAACATGCAAAATTTGAGAATAAAGATGGTAATGTACAAATTTTAGTCATTAGCTGGCAAAGCCGAAGTGTGAGGGTTCGATTCCTGCCTTTTACAAAATATAAAATTTGACTATTTGTGGGCACCGGTACGACAACTCTTATACCCTGGTCTGTTGAGGAACATCCCGCGATTTACGTTCTCCACAATGCTCTAAGGGCGAGGCAGTGGGGGCTCTCAAGGTTAGGGTTCAATCTTTTTTTGTTTTTAGGGTTCAACCTTTTTCTAAGGACGAGGCGGTGGGGGCGAGGCGATTTACCTTGATTTCACATAACAGGCACGATTAGGTATGCAAATTGTACAATACCAATTGCCAATGCATAAAAAAACTCAAATACCATAGCCTGATTTATACCAAGGCTCAGCATATTAGACTGTATATTCTTAGAATAATAATAATAATAATAATAATGATAATAATAATAATAATAATAATTGTTGAAGGGTGAAATTTGTACTGTATAGCTGGTTGAATCTAAAGATTTCCTCAGTTACAGAAAAAACATTGAGAGCTTGTTCGGTAGAGATTAAAATCGGATTAAAATTGAAAATCTAGCAGTTATTGTTGACTTTTACTAAACGAGTGGGATCTAATAACGACCATATTTTCAATTTTAATTGAATTTTAATCAGAAACAAATAGGCTCTAAATCGTCAGGGAAGATGATTAAAGGTCATGTACTGAAGGCAAATGTCAAAAATGGGCTAAAGATATTCAGTTGATAAAAAGCCCTAAATGGTTTTTCTTGATCGCTCTATCACACTTTGTTTTCCAAAAGGCCCAATTCAAAACTAATCCTGATTCAGGGCAGCCCAATTAGAGGTTAAATATAGAATAATTGGGATCTAATTTTAATTATATTAATGCCACAATTTTATTTTTTGCACCATATTTTAATTATACTTAAGGTTCTCAATTTTTACTCATTATAGTATTTATATCCCTAATGATTTGTATGACATTTTTATCCTCAAATTTTTCATTAGTTAATACATTTTATATTTGATAACAGCTTATGTTTAAAAAGTTCGTTGAAATAGCATATAACAACTTATTATTTTCATCATATTTTAAATAAATAAAAAGTATTTTTCCTCATTTCAAAGCATGGAAATAAAAATATTTTAATATAATTCATTATCAAAAAGGATGTGGACTAATTAATGGAAGGTTGAAAATAAGAATTCCATAAAAAAATTAAAGAAATAATTACTACAACGAACAAAGATTGGGAAGCTTAACTACAATTAAAATATAGTGTAACAAATGAAAATTGTTGTACCAATATAATCACCCTTTCAAAAATTAGGCAATTTAATAAATATTACGAAAACTATATGAAATTATTTTTAAATTCCCTACTTGTCTACCATTATTTCAACACTTTTTTTTTTTAAACTCATTTTCAACTACATATTTTCACAATAAAATATTTTGCAGAGAAATTTAAAAAAAAAAAATTCTAATTTTTAACCACACATTTTTCAAAAAATCATTATTTCAAAACTCATTTTCATACTCTAATGATAGACAAAAAGAGGAGTATCTTCAAATTTGTTATTTTTGTTACTGTAAATTTTTTTTGACGTATTTGTAACTTTTTTACAATGAAATTTGGGAACACTACATTTCACAATGTATTTTCTTTAAAATTGTAACTGTATTACCGTTGTATTTTTTTATCTTGGAACTTGTTAACTCGCGCACCACCACCATCAACTATTGCTGATGTCGTCGTCACCGCAGTTACTTTCCCAAATCTATGTTAACTTACAAACTCAAATCATATTATATTTAAATTTTAACTTACATTATGTTATTGTTATTACATTGTATATAATTGTGTTATAATTGTAATTTAAAATTATTACATCACCATCTCGCCATATTTGCCACCATTTCATTATCATCACCAAGAATGGAGCTAGGGGTCTCACCACAGCATTCATTATCCCCTCATCGACGCCATAATAGACGTAGCTTTGTTGCACTACCCATTGCTACTTTCAATTTCACTATGAACAATGTTCTTTTATCTTTCTATTCAATTCTTATAATTTTGATTTTCAATAATGACTTGATAAGAGAAAGTCTTGAATCTTGGCCTCATTGCTTCAGCTCCCCACTCGTTCCCTCTCAGAGGCATAGTCACCCCCATCAACAAAGGATTGATTCAATCAAACTATTACGTGAATAAACCATAATTGAACACTAAGTAGATCCACGAACAAAATGATTTTGATAAAAAAAAAAAAAAACATATTCTTAACATTGCACGTCATATAACATACACTATCTAAACGTTTTTACCAATCTCCAAGAAGAAGAAAACAAGACAATTGAAATGTGAAATTTCATGCTTCGAACAGAAGTTTACAAACCTCCAATCAACGGTCGGTTGTGATAATCGAACGTGCCAAAATTCTAATTAATTTTGATAATGTAGGAGATATGCTACATCCAAGATTCTACGGAGATTTTCACTCCCAAAATTTAAAGGTCTCATTTCAATTCTATTGAAAAGTAAGGGCGATAATTTAGTAGAACAGGAAAATTGATTTAAAGTAGTCCATATGATATGACAAAATCTATCTATACACTATACATGTTACACTTTATTTCAACTTTGTTAGTGCGCCTTTGTAGATAGTTATGTTTGCGTTGACTTGAATAGTCCACATTTCTATTTCAAATTCGATCCATTAATGAAAATACTGGACTTCCTTAATTGGGCTAAGGACCAACTTGGTGGACATGACACACGGTTCTAAAAGAGAGAAAAGGATGTTTTTTGCTTTACTTTTTTCCTAATAATATGTCGGTATATTATAATATACACGATTAAATAAAATTAAGGGTTCGTTTAGAATGACTTTTTAAAAGTCATAAATTTTTTTTGATATTTAAAAATTACTTTTAAATATATTTGAATAATTTTCTTTAAAATACGTTACCTGGTTAGAAGAACTTCTAAAGAAAATTGATCAAACGAGACTTGAGAGAAAAACATAAAAATCTTGAGAGAATGCATTTTTAATTATGAGGTTAAAAAAAAATTGATGAATTGGTAAATTATGATGCTAGCCCCTGTTTGATGGTCACTATTTGATAAAAACAAAGTTTTGAATATTGAGTTTTTTTAAAGAAGGGTAAAAAGTAGGAAAATTTTTTTAATTTAAATGTAGAATATTTTATTATGTAAATATGTAATTGAAAATGAGTGTGTAGAATAATTTTTTTTTTTTTTTTTTAAATAGTGATTGCGTTGACTTGAATATTACACATTTTAATTTTAATTTTAATTTCGATCAATGGAATGAAATTACCGGACTTCCTTGTTGGGCTAATGCCAACTCGGGGGACATGACAACTGGTCTAACAGAAAGAAAATGATTTTTTTTTTGCTTAATATTTACTCTAATAATATGTCGTTATATTATAATAGACACGATTAAATAAAATTAAGGGACCATATAGTAGAATTTTTGAATGTCAATTTATTTTATTTTATTTTTTATTTTTACCGAGATTAAGAAGTTACTTTTAAATATGTGAATAATTTTCTGAAAGTGATCTGCAACTTTAAAGGAATTGGCCGAACAGGCTAAGAAATACATAACAATATGAATCAATTCCAATCCAATACAAAGAAAATAGTAAAAGACTCGATGCTAGCATTGCATTTAGTGCATCTTCGACGTCCTTGCTAATCTCGAGTCTCGACACAAGAATAGACGAATGAAGTTCCATGATTTAGGTTAAGTTTATGTTTGGTAGAAATTAAAATTCAGATTTTAATTTAAGTCAAAGTCAACAACTAATTAAAACCACATATTTTATGGCAGTAACAATTTTTTAACCACTCATTTCATTAATTTTTATCAAAATCTACTAAAAATTTGATTTTAATTCCTCACCAAACAGAAGATAATTCTTATAAAAAATATGATATACCATCTTGGTCATGGGCGAGAAAGTCTTCATTCTCTTTTCCTTTTTCGTTATGTAAAATTATAACAATAAAATAGTAATGATGAACAAGTCGAATTATAGAAGTATGACTGCATTTCTTCTTAATCATAAAATATCATAAAATTATCTAAGATACATACATAATTCCCTCTTTTTTTTTTTTTTTTTTAAATTCTATATGGAAAACAAGTCAAATTTAGTGTGTGTTTCCTATCTCTATTGAGTTAAGTCAAATGTACAGAAAATTGGTTGACAGAACTTCTACCATCTCTCACATGAGGTGGGTCCCATGTGGGACCGAGCTCATTAAAAAATGAATAAAAAATTTCCCTACCATGCGCCTTGTGAGTGATAGGTGGGGGGTTCTGCCTCTGTTCATCAGAACTCTATATTTCTAATGTTGAGTTAAGTAATAAGCTTTTTCAACACTGATTGATTTGATGTTAACATGAAACCAATTGGGTAGATGCAATGTTATAATCTGCTGTAGCATCTTAAAAATAATTTGGACACTTGGAAATTGTCACCCAAAAATGGGTCATATGCAATTATTATACCTAAATTATAGGTATACAATATTTGATACGTTAAACGAGATAAAATGAACGGGTCATGTGCAATTATTATACCTAAATTATAGGTATACAATATTTGATACGTTAAACGAGATAAAACGAATGGGTCATGTGCAATTAATTATTATACCTAAATTACAGGTATACGGATATTTGGTACGTTGAACGAGATAAAACAATTAGATAGACATTTAAGGGAATTTTAGCCACGAGTTTTTATCTCAGAAATGTTTCATTATAAAAATTTAGAACTACCTTTACCACAAATAATTTTTTCAAGGTAAATAAAAAAATTTTTTTTTTTTGGACTACTGTAATTAAGAAAGAAAAATAAGTTATGAGTCTCATCAATTGTCTTATGCAATCTTGTATAGTGCATACTATATTCATAACTTGTTTGCCTCTAATTATAATTTAAAAGTCACAGTCAAATTTTAATTATACATTTCATAGGATCAACGACCACTATCCACTTAATCACCACACACTTCTATCACATTAGAATATCAATACCTCGTAATGCACATAAGCTTCAGTAGAGGAAGAGTAAGAGCAAACATAAGTAAGAACCCACGTGCAAGCTGTGAAGTTTTAACAAAGTACAAATAATAAAAAATATAATTATCTCGAATATGGAAAATCGAGGAATTATCTCTCTTTCTTTTAATAATGTAACAGATGCTATGCATATACATTATTATATGAAAAATAGTAGTAATCATAAAGAAACCAAATTGTCAATAATACCCTCTTGGTAAAATAGATTTTTTTTTTTTTTTGTAAAGAAAAAAATATAATATAATGAATTAGGTCAAAGCCATGAGAGATTAAGTCAATGTGGGGCTCAGTCCATAGTTATAAACAATATTTATGCAATAAGTAATCGGTACGCCTTGTTGAACATTATTACAATCTAATTATTTTAGAGGTTTAATTTTCATAAGAAGTTAAGAGGTGGGACACAGCCATACAAAAACATAGAACTAGTGGTGTTAACAAGTCGAGTCGGAAAAAAAAATGATGTTCAGCCCGAGATTTTTTTTAAAGGCTGCCTTTAGCTGCCTGCAAAGGCAGCAAGCTGTTTTGAAAAAAATTAATTTTAATTTTTTTTTAATAATATTAATAGGCAGGCTCACCGGGCCACCGGGCTGGGCCGAGCTCAAGCCGACGCCCCAAAATGGGGCTCGGCCCGAGCCTCGGCTAGAGCTTTTTTCGAGCCTGAGCCGACGAGCTTTTTTGTCATCACTACATAGAACTGAAACATCAGAACATATATTTGTGAATTTTATTTTCTAGAAAATAAATAAATGAATAATTGTATTGTGTTTGGTTGTTGGCATATATTTATATTTACATAGTAAAAGTAAAACAAACATCGAGCCCCAATTTATTTTTTTTTTGGCTAAAAATACATTTTGAAATAGTAGACTAATAGAGAATGTGTAGCTAAAAACTAAGATTTTTTTTTTGAATTTACGTGTAATATTATTTTATTGAAAATGTATGACTGAAAATAAAAAAAAATAAAAAAATGTATTTTAAAAATAGCGTGGATCAAATGAATAATAGTGTCTTATATTATGTTGTCTAATTACAAGACACATTCTTTGACAAATTAATTATTTGCTAACCATGGATCAAACATAGGCAAGTTGTCTTTTCAATACTGGCATTTATGCTGACCTTATTTCAATTTTTAAATTCACCACCATAACAAGTGGTCGTGACCCCAAACAAGGACAAATTAAGAAAATGAAGATTAGGTAGTTGGAACATATTGCATAATCTTACAAAGACTTTAGTTCTAAAGAGTTGATTTCAGTAGTAGATAGAAGAGTGGTAGAAAAAATTGGTACGATTTGTTGTAGTTGTTAAGAATCTAGTTGCACTGATCTCCTAGTAACGTAATAATATATTGAATACAATGACAAGAATGAATCATGTAGTCGCTGTTAAATTTATTGAGTATAAGATTTAGTCAATTAAATTTGTTTTGGAGCGAATACATAATACTAAATGAGTAAATGGTGTTAAAAATGTAACACTTTTTGCTAAATTATTGTTGTAAATAAAATTAAATTAAAGTAAAGCTGAAAACACAATTTCCAAATATTTTGATATACTGTTTAGGGTTTAATTAAAATGTGTAATTGGATCTTTTTCTAACCCATCTTGCAAATATTGGTCACTGGACAATAACTATGACATCATTATTCCGCCATGTTCAGTACGTCATAACAAACATGTAACGTTTGCCTTTAGATAAAGTCGTGCATAAAATTATAGCCTATCCTTTCACTATTCTGATAATGGAAATAGAAATTAAAGGGAAGAATAATCTTTGTAAAATGGCAAATAATACAATTTAGAAATATAGAGCAAAAGAAGAAGAACATTCAAAGGTTGCAAGTGTTGAAAAAGATGTTCCACTATACATTAAAATGGCCATGCTATGTGAAAAAACATGTATGGACCCTTGAGCAGAAGAAGCACAAAATAGTGTAACATCCCACCTCCAACACAGCTCAACATCTCATCCATAGGATGGGCAACAATGCCCTCTAAGTCATGGGATGTTGACTATGGGTTTTTTCATTAAAATATAACTTAGTACATCATATTTATATTTAAGGGCATTAAGACAAGGATAGTTATATAAATTAAGGACTATCTTAAATTGATGAAATTTCAGTGATTACAGTTTGCTTTTAAATGATCTCTTTTAAGGGGTATGTTATCGACCATACATGTTGCGAGTGCACCACACAAGTGGCAAGTGAACTTTGTTCATGGAATGCACAAACGAGATGAAATTAACAAACAATTCGAAAAAAAAAAAAACAATTGTGCCTGAACTAATAAAGAAAGGTGACTAAGAATTAATCAATTTTGCAATAAATTGACATGACAAATATGTAAATGGTAGGTTGAATCAGTTGACAATATGCTATGAAGAAAATTGAATACGCTATTGGAAAACAGCAATTAAGAAGTGAGAAAATGTTTCTTCGGTTCAACTTTCCTCAGTTGGCAGGAAGCAAGTTTATTTAAGATCACTATTGTCGACTTTCATCTTTGTTTGATCAGTTGATTGCACAGTCACATAAGCTTATACCATTTTGTTCACAATCAAGATCTTAACTTTAGCCTACCTTCATTGATCTCAACATCACGTGATCTCCAAAATCTAATTTTAGAATTCTAGATTAACTAATTTATTTTTTTGAAAAAAATAAATCTTTCTGTTTTCCATCCAAGTTTTTTGCAATATACTTTGGTTTATTCTGTTGTCAACATCGCAATAGGAAATAAGACGATGCAGGTTTGAGTTAGTCTGGAAAAACCATAGTTCTAGCAAAGTTGTAAAATCATGTATATAAGTGATTGACGCTTGTTCATTGCCAGAAAGTTAGTGACATGTCATGAATCGATGAAACTTCAGTGAACAACAATTGTAACTATAATGATTTTAAGATAGTAAAATTCCTTATCAGATAACACGAAACGGCTAATATGGACTACAAATGGCATATGATTTGGTCTAACTTTACTAAACGCTAATTTCAAGCACAACAACCTTATATTAATTTAATTCGAGGAGACATTTTCAGTCATGTTCATCATAAACGGATCAAACTCACCATCATCTGATGGTGATTCAATTTGGATGAAGGGAGAGGGTTGAATTTACTTTTATTATTCCACCTACTCACAACTTTTTCAAGAATTTCAATTTCACAAATCATTGTCCACACTTACAAGTGTAAACCGTGGGTTCGGCTGCCCACATTTCCCACTGTTAAAATTTGACTTACATTGTATTTGATAATAGTTTTAAGTAATTATAAGTTATGTGTCATATAAAATGCATGGATAATACATTAGTATAATTTCTAAATTATATTGAGTGTGAATAAAAAGTATGTTTGATCAATTTACATTTAAAGGTTGATAGGCCGACCATGCTGATATTTGCTTTTAAATGTATTAGTTTTTTCTTAAAAGTAACTTCAAAACTCGTTTACCTCATAATCGTTCACACAAAAATAAATAAAAAATCGTAGGAACGAGTATAATATAAAATAACTTTCTTTTATTCTATTTTCATTTCAAAAAATAAAAATAAAATAATTGTGGAAAAGAGAAAAAAGAAAAATCCAAAAAAAAATTGTTATAAATGATAACTTTATTAATGAATGACAATTGTACCCATGTAACCCTATAAATTATTATTATTGTATTCCTAATCCTATATTATAAATATAGGGCTTTGATTCTCATTATAACACATAAGTCTATTGACTTTTATTCTCTCTTCTATTTTTTACTCTTTTCACAACACGTTATCAGCACGATAGCATAATTTTTAGTAATTCAAGTTTAGTATTTCTCTAGGAAAAAAAAAAAAGACGACATCATATGTTTCAAAAGAAATTTCAATTCATCTTCTTATTACACATAAATCAATGGAAGGTAATGCGAGAATCAACATTTTAGTGGATATATAATCTGTAGCCGCCAAAGAGAATGATTATTATAATTACTTTCAATAATTTTTTTTTATTGTTGGATAATGATTTTTTTATTTACATGCCCGCGTGAAAGAGTTAAAAATTTTCAAGGTATCCTAAATAATGACATGTATCTTTGAATATAATAATGCTTTGCCGTATGCATTTTTATAGTTATTATGCATACTTTTGTGTATCTATTATACGAATTCATGGTTTACTAATATCAATTTCATCGTTAAGTATTTCGTCAATTGATGGGTTTGTGTGGGCATAATGATTATTTCATTATATGCATAAAGGTTACTTTGTCCCATTTGCATGTCTATATATAAAGTCAATTCAAGTCCATGTTTGAAAGATTTTTTACTATTACGTAATTAACTTTTCTATATAAATTCATATCATGTGTATATGGTAATTAAATATTTTTAGATTTTTTCCATAAACTTTAAATTAATAATTTATCATGTTATTACTCCTGAAATAACACAACGTCATAATTAATATTTTTAAAAAATATTACTTACTCCTAAAGAGCATGAATTATATTTTTCAATATTCTAAAAGAGTATTGATATATTGTTCTTAAAAAAGTAAAAGTAAAATACAATGTGCTCCCGAAGTAACACATGTTTCAAAGAATATATTACTTTAAATTAGTATTTATCCCTGAATGAAATTATGTAACGTTGATATTGACTACTCGATTAATTATTGTATGATATTTAATTATATTCTTCTACACTAATTGCATTTCTTTTTGCTTTATTCTGAAATTGCTCAAATGGTAAACATTACAAAATTATAGATGAATTGTCGAGATATCTGTTTAGTTGACAGTGCAAATATGCACACTATTTTTCAAGACAAAAAGTCTTTTCTAAATTTAACATTTGTAGAAAATTATGTTAATACGATGTCGATATATCAAATATCATTGAAAACTCCAGAAGAGCTTGTATTATTTTATCAAATAATACAAAATTATATATTGACGTTACAATTTATACTAGCAAATTCAGAAGAAATTTGTTTAGTTTTAAAGATATCCGCTGTACTTGATATTACATTAAGACAATGCAAGAAAATAATGGTGAATATTTTTGCATAACTTCTTTTGTACATTCAATAGCTATAATGATGCGTTGAATAAAAAACAATTCACATGAACATCCTTTAAAGAACCAAAAGATTATTTTACCTAATAATTATCCATGTGTAGTTTATTCGTAAGGTAAGTTAGTTATTAGACCTTCGATTATAAAAGTCAATATTGAATCTCCATCTTTCTTGGAAAGAATTTATTAAGATATATGGGTCAATACACCCATCATGTGAACCATTTTCGTTATTTTATGGTATTATTTGATTCTTCTATTACATGGTCACATGTTTGCTTATTTCAACTAGGAATTTAACTTTTACTAGACTACTTGCTCAAATAATAAAATTACAAGTATAATTCCCCGATTACTCAATCAAGACTATTCATTTTGACAATGTTACTGAATTTAGATCACAAGCACTCGATGATTATTGTATATCAATTGGGATTGTTATCGAATTTTCGGTTGCGTATGTCCATACACAAAATGGTTTAGTCGAATCATTTAGTAAACGTCTACATCTTATTGCTAAACCATTACTTATGAAAACAAAACTCCCAGTTTCAGTTTGGGGTCATGCCATATTACATGCTGCATCAATGGTACGTATC
>OU503056.1:20368295-20380022 GCA_912172775.2 Fraxinus pennsylvanica | reverse complement strand
TACAAATGAATTTTTGTACGAAAAAGAACTGAAAATAATGAAATTACAATACAAAATCAGACTCGTAGCTCAAAATTTCTCACAAAAATCAGGAAATGATTATGAGGAAACATATTCTCCTATAATATATACAATCACTTTTAGATTCTTAATTAGTTTAACTGTGTCAAAAGGCTCGATATGTATTTTATGGATATAGTAACTACCTATTTTTATGGTTCACTTGATGGTAATATATATGTGAAAGTCCTTAAAGGACTTAAAGTGAGATGAACAAATGATATATATCCAAAAATCATGTTCTCAATTAAATTGCAAAAATCATTATATGGATTGAAACAATTCAGACACATTTGGTATAATCGCCTTTACAAATATTTGCTGAAAGAAGACTACAAATATGACGATGTCTACCCATGTGTTTTCATAAAGAAAACAAATATTGGATTTGTAATTGTAACAGTTTATGTTGATGATTTAAATTTAATTGGAACTTTTGAAGAGTTCAACAAAATTGTAGATTATTTGAAAAATTAATTTGAGATGAAAGATTTAGGAAAAATCAAATTCTGCCTCGGGTTGCAAATTGAACATTTCCTGTAAGGATTATTTGTTTACAAATCTACATATACAGAAAAAGTCTTAAAATGCTTTTATATGAATAATACACATCAATTAGCATCGCCTATGGTTGTTCGATCACTTAATGTGAAAAAGATTAATTTCGTCCACTTGAAGATGGAGAAAATGTTCTTGGTCTTGAAGTACCATATTTTAGTACAATTGGAGCATTAACTTATCTTGTAAACTGTATTCGTCCAACATAATTTTTTCTGTAAGTCTCCTATAAAATATAGCTTTACACAAACACAAAGATATTGGAATGGTATTAACATATTTTTGTTACTTAAAGGGTACTATTGATTTTGAATTATTTTATTCTCAAAAGTTGATATATGCTTTAGTAGGATATCCAGATGCAGGTTATCTCTGTGACCCTCGTAAAGTTCAATCACAAACATGATATGTGTTTACACGTGAAGAAACATCTATATTATGGAGATCTGTGAAGCAATCCTTACTAGCAACATTTTCAAATCATTCTGAAGTTATTGCAATCCATAAAGTAGCCTGAGAATGTGTATAGTTGAGGAACATGACCCATCATACCCAAGTATCATGCGGATTAACTTTAACAAAAGATAGTTCAACAAGTTTGTTTGAAGACAACACTGCTTATATTGCACACTCAAATAAGGTTATGTCAAAGGTGATACGACAAAGCATATGTTTCCAAAATTCTTTCATACACATGAGTTTCCAAAAAAATGGCTACATCGATGTTCAACAAATTCGCTCAAATAACAATGTGACTGCTTTATTTACAAAAGTACCGCTAACATCTACATTCAAGAAATTGGTTCACAAGATTGGAATGCGTCAATTCAAAAATTTTCAGTGATCAACATTAGGGGGAGTAGTTGTACTCTTTTTATTTCCCTAAGGTTTTATCTTACTGGGTTTTCCTACTAAGGTTTTAATGAGACATCATTTATCTTTAATACACCAAAATAACTGTACTNNNCTCCAAAATAACTGTACTATTTTTCGTTTGTTTAATTTTTTTTGGTCCTATTGAATTTTTATCAAACAATGTTTTAATGAAGTAGATATTTTGTAATATGTCATTGAAGATGGAGTGTTGTAAACGATAAATTTACTAATAAATGACAATTGTACCTCTATAACCCTAGAAATTATTACCATTGTATCTTTAATACTACCCTATAAATATAGAGATTTGGTTCTCATTGTAACGCATATAAGCCTATAGACTTATTCTCTTTTCACAACAAAAATGTTAATTTAAAAATATATACATATATACCCCAAGAAAACAGTTAGAGAATCTATCAAAAAACACAAAGAAAAACCTACAGATAGAGTCCACTCTCTCTCTCTCTCTACTCTTTTTCTCCAGGTCATCATTTTGGCATCTCCGGCGAATCTCCGGCGAATCTTTGGTAACCAAAAGACCATAAGGATGATCAGAAAAGAATGATTGGGGATCGCATTCGCCATGTCAGTCTCGCGCTCCGACTGCTTCTCCGACCTTCTCTGTGGCGAGGACTCCAGTATAATCTTCTCCAGTGGCGGAGAAGACCTGATGGAATGCTCACCGGAACAGGATTTCCTTATGCCGGAAGTCCAGGAATCGATTGCCGGACTCATAGAGAACGAGAGAGATTTCATGGTTCCGTGCAGCGATTATATAGAAAAGCTCCAATCAACTCAAGCAATTGATGCATCTACTAGAGCAGATTCTGTTGCATGGATTCTGAAGGTATCGTTTCTCAGATTTCAACTGTTTCTATCGTTTTCGTTATCATGCGCAGGTGGTTCACTGCGCTGTCTATACTGATAAAACGATTCGATTAAAAATTGGTTTGAGAATAATGGCACGGCGCACGTTATACAGTTCAAAGATAGCTAAGGAACGCCGAATTTAACAACGGATATTATTTACGTTTCTCTATTTATCCTCATACGCCAATTTTTAGCATGGCGGATGGTGCTATCATGTGCCGTGGTGGACGAAATGAACGGTTTCTCGTTGTCACGAGGATAGGCGATGAAACAGTGATTTTTTGGCGCAATATAAAATTTACGGTCCACTTTGGATTCGAAGAGTTGATAATGTGCTTTTTTATGCAGGTGCAACGTTTCTATGGTTTTCAGCCGTTAACGGCGTTTCTCTCCGTCAACTATTTTGATCGTTTTCTATACTCCCGTCAATTGCCGGTAAAATTCCCTTCACCATTGGCCATGATTACTTTTAAATTACTTATTTTGTAAAATAATTTTAAAAGTTATCTTAAATTTTACTTTAATCTTTTGTTTTCTTTCTGTAAAGTCAATCTTTTACATTTTCTTTTCAACGACAATTGAGAATTATCTTGGTTTTAAGAAATAATTGAAATGATTTAATAAAAATCTTATGCATGAATTCACTTTAATAATTTCTTTAACTTTATGCAAGATGACGAATTTTTATTAAGTCAATTTAATCATGCGCATTAATCTTCTAAAAGTATATGTCGGGATGGTTCACTTGTCCTTTTCGATCCTTAACAACCTTGGAATTAATGTATCCTTATTATTATACTAATTTAATTATTTTTCACAATTTAATAAATTATGCACTCCTGTGAATAATTGCAGAAAATGAATGGGTGGCCTGCGCAACTGTTGTCCGTTGCATGCTTGTCATTAGCTGCTAAAGTGGAGGAACCTCTGGTTCCTTCTCTTCTGGATCTTCAGGTGATTTTCTAAATCGATTAATTTCTTATTTTAATTAGGAATTAATTTATTTATTTCTGCAATTTTTGTTTATTAGGTTGAAGGTGCAAAATTTATTTTTGAACCAAGAAACATCTTAAGAATGGAGCTTGTAGTTCTACGTGTATTGGATTGGAGGCTGCAATCCATTTCTCCATTTAGCTTTCTCAGCTTTTTTGCCCACAAAATTGATCCAACAGGAACTAACACGGGATTCCTTACATCAAGGGCAACTGAAATTATTCTGTCAAATATCCAAGGTATTATGATTAAACTTTATAGGACATGTTTGCTCCACCTATAAAGCACTACACCGTACAACGATTTTAATCGTGTTTAAAAGCTATTTTTCAAGAAAGTAAGCTGATAATTTACTTTTTAAGTAGAGCCAAACACGCTCCATTGGAAAGAAAGAAAATATGTGTACCTAACTACATTAATGTATTACATGTTGAAGTTAATTGCATTTTCTTTTATTCAACAGAGACCAGTTTTCTTGAGTATAGGCCATCATGCATTGCCGCTGCAACAATACTTTGTGCAGCAAATGACCTCCCACATTTCTCTTTAGTTACCGCTCAACATGCTGAGTCATGGTGTGATGGACTTCACAAAGTAAGAATAATCACACTTTAATTAGCAGAAAATGCACTTACCATGTTAATTTGGGTAAAAAAACAATCTGATTTTTCGTTTTATAGGACCAAATCAACAGTTGTCATCAATTGATGCAACAAACTGCGTCCGCTAATAGGCCAAGGAAGCAACCAAAGGTGTTGCCTCAGCTCCGAGTTACAACTCGGGCAAGTATCACGTGGAGCGACTCCTCATCCACATCCTTCTCATCCTCGTCTCCTTATAAACGGAGAAAGCTAAACAATAGCTTGTGGGTGGATAATGACAAATAAAGCTCGAATTAAGGATGGGGGTTTAAAGTAAGAAAAAAAACAAATATCTACAATTGTCTAGTCTAGAATGCCAAATTTTTTTGGATGGACTTTGAGATAAAAAAGAATTGACAAGAGTGATGTAGATAAGGTTGTAGGTGTAATGTATGTACAAAGGTTTGAACAGTTTGGGAGACTTTATTATTAACTTTTTTGGTGGGCATTGCCATTCATTAATATTTATGAATGGCCTCTGCTGGTTCCCTAAGGAAGGGGATTTGGTACATATTATTTTGGTGTGTGAAGACATTATTAAATATCTAGTGGAGTCATGGATAATGAAATGAAAGTGGGAGAGTGAATGAATTCAAAGGCAGCATTAATTGAATATTGAATGACTGGAGAAGGGATTGTGGGACCTAAAAAGGCAGTGAAAATCAATGGGGTTGGCGAAAACTTTGAAGTTTTAGCAGTTGATGAAATATGAGTTTAGCTCCTCATTAGGTCACCATCATTGCATCGGCCACCCCCTATTGCAATAAGTCATGAAGAAATTATAGAAAGCAGTGTCGAAAAAGGATTCATGGCTCCATCAAAGTAAGACTTCTTTTTTTTTCTTCTTTTATAATTTTTTGATTCCGTGTGATTTGTATACACACTTACCGTATGTTCTATACGTGTGTTTTTTTCTTTTTTTTTTACGAGAAGTCTCCATTTCTTGATTGTCCTAACGATTTGTGAGGACATTATTGTGAGCGTGCGTGTAATGGATACACGGTGGTATTCTTTTTCTCTAATTTTTTTTCTTTCTAGATTGGCCTAAAGTTGGCTAACTTATACAAAGGTCTTTGGGGCTTTTTTTAGTGAGTGATGTATTTGAAATTTTAATAAAATGTAATACTATTTTACATACATTTTCTTAATTCCCACTCACCCACACCATCCCAACTCACCTCATGCCATGCATGTGATTGACAATGAGATTTTGTAGCTTTGCCATTTGTTTTATTTATTACCGAGAAAACTTTATAACAAGAAAGGTGGAATTTTGTGAAGCAATGGGGTGCGTAGGAATTGGTCCCTCAAGCATTTAAAAGACTGAATCAAGAATATGACTCCTTAAACAGTGCAATCTCGGGAATGACCCATGTTCGCACTCTTATCTTCACTTGATTTCAGACAGGTGGGACCATGTTTTAGAGCCATTTGTCCATATACCCTGGCTACTCGTGTCGGCTACTCATAGAAACTACTGAGTTCTTGTTAAATTTTGATTATTGAGAGTCACTCCTCTCCTCTATTTATTTTTAATTATACAATTTAGAAATAAAAATAAAGAATAAAAGAATAACGTTACCTAGCATACGATTACACATTTACACTTTATATATTCAATTAAATGAGTCATATGACCTTAAATTTAAATGAATATATCATTTAATAACATGTAATTATCACTTAGACTAACGTTTGACATTAGTGATGACGAATAATATCAATTAAAATAAAATCATTTTTCACTGGATAGAAATTATTTTTCTTTCTACTGTTTCTCTCCTACTCCCCCATCGAACTCCCGGATGGCTGTCAATTTAAGTACTAAAGGAGCATTTTATGGGTAAAATTTCTCCAAATTGTTGCGAGTTTCCAATGACAAGAAATTGTTTCTATATGTACATAGAAATTAGGTCAATACCTATCTCAAATGGTAAGGACGAAGTTTTATCGAGTTCATGACCTGGATTCGAGCATCCTTTTGGAAGAGAGGGTGAAATCCTTTGACCTCCTTTAACCAAAAAAAAACAAAAAAACCATATATAGGAAATTGTTTTCAAATGTAAACACGAAATCTTCGGTAACTTCCCGTTAAGACAAAATTCATTATACTTTTCACAAATATTATTGAATGAATACTTATTTCAGATGATAACGAATAATATTACTTCAATAATTACTATCGAATGAATAATTATTTCAGAACATTACATGATAATGAATAATATTTTAATTTTTTTCTACTTTTATCGTGTTTAATATTGTTCATCCAACGTATTTTTGAAATTTTTAAATTTTCATCTCACAGTGTCAGATTCAGAAATAGAAAAGACCACTGAAAATAAAGTTGACGTACTCACGTCCCGGACACATTTTATATTGATTTACATTAAAAAAACATGGCACATTGGACTTCTATACATATATATGGTCTATTATATAATTCACACGGCACCACACATGTAATAAGAACTAATAATGGAGAGTTCCTCAAATCATATGTGTCACGTACCTTGAAACATCATAAGCTGGTTTAGTGGTCCACGATCAAGAAAAAACAATAAAGGTTGTGACAGATTTTTTGCTAGTAAAGCCATACATAACCTTGTAGAAATGGCATCTAAATATCACCTTCTAGAACCCAAAAAAAGAAAAAAATGTATTAATTTGGGTGTAATCGAATGTGTCCACATGTCAACCCCGAATACATGTATCTGAATGCACATATTGTGATTTGAATCTCATATTCAATACCAAAATTTTTAATTTGTCTATTGACAAAAAAAAAAGGTACAAACAAAAATTCACATATGTTAGATATGGAGTAGATTGGCAGCCACTCAACCTAATAGGATAACCACATGGAGTGGAGCCCAGATGCCCAGATCCCTATAAATGGTATCGGAGCTAGACTTTAAACTTACTCGTGTGGTTGCACTAAATATCGAAATTGAAGTGATATTTCATTCGAATAAGAGATTATTGAAACATTATGAACAAATTTTTTTGACATAGATTATATTATTTTTTGATAAGAGGATTAAACTCCTCCCAAATAATAAAAACTGAGGATAAGTTTTAGGATATCTGCTGAGAATTCTATGATTGATACTAATTTAGAGACAACTCGAGATATAGATAATCGACATTGATAGGGACAAGACTTTTCGACATTGTTCCACTTTATGAGAACCCTTTTTCCCATATCCAATGCTATCATAAATCAACCGGAGCCATGAAGTTTTAGAAAAAGTTAGAGGCAATTATACTCATGCTATAGAGTGTAGGTGTTTGTTCGTGCAGTGGAGGCGATGTAAAATTTTAGATATTATTAACAAGCGCAGTTACGTACAAAACAAAAGATAAGAAAAACGAAGAGAGACACAAATTTATGTAGTTCGCTAAATTTTCTCTCTTTGTTCTCGAGTAATGATATTCATAGTTAGCAACTGCAGTAGTCATCATACGTGGCAACTTGTTGTTTGATACATTAGTTTGTTATTTGAGGTAACAGAATTACAGAAAATTAATACATTAAAGCCTGTGCCTGTTTGGTACGGATTAAAATCAAATTTTAATCTAAGTCAAAATCAAACAATCAATATTAACCATATCTTTTATGGGTCCCACAAGTTTTCAACCAAACATTTCAAAAATTTCTATCACTACTGAAAATCTAATTTTAATCCACATCATAAAAAATTACAATATAAGATGACTATTGTAATCATTCACTATTAATAGCATTATTTTTTTTTTCTCACTTTGTCTTACTATTTTGGTTATCCTTTTCATTTCCTTGATATGCACCAAGATCTCATCTTACTTTTTATTGCATGCATAAATATTTTCCTCTCTCTTTTTGCCATGTGCAAGTTTTTCCATCTCTTATTTCCATTTTTGTGTAACACGTTTTCTTCATCTTTTTTAATAAAAAAATTATTTTAAATATGAATCAATATCCAACATATATTACCGGATTCACATCATCATGCAAAATGCAAATTCTTATATATGCAAGTTTGAAAAAAAAAAAATTGAAACTTTTTTCTATAATCAGCCCAATATAATTTTTTGTTGTCCCTCCAAACTACGTCCTTGAATGAAATAGAGGACAAATAATTGTGTGTGCATTTGACATTTTATGACACTATTTGATTTATTGTCATATCGTTCTACCTCAATATCTTGTAATGCGTCGCTGATCGAAAATGTCATTACGAACTGTATATAAAGATTTATGTTACAAGATATAACTTATGGACTCCATCGTAGAAATTATACATCCTAACAATTTCGATTAAACAATAAGAACATTTTGTAAATATAAATGCTCATAATCCTTTTTATAAGGGTCAAAAGTTATAACATTTGCCTACATAAAGTAATATGATAGAACAAAAAATTTGACTTTGAAATTTTTTTTGAGTAGGTGGCTGTAGCTATAGCCTTGGGTCCAATTCTAAATGCCTCCAATATTTGGAGATTGTGTCAAGATTAGATTTCCACTACAATGCCCTTTCATTGGCGCCACACAAAAAAATCATTAGACCTACATGGTTGGTTGCACTTCCTATACTTAGGTAAATGTGATTTCTTGATAATTTTCTGATTAGTATAATCCCTAATATTGAAGATGAAGTATAAATATGTTCTTCCATAATTTCTACAACACATTTGATAAGTTAGACTAAATATATTAAACAAGTATTGACAAAAGAAAAGGAAGGCACCTTTGGCTTGTAACGCATGTTTAATACATAATACTATATTTTAATAGAATAATACACAAAGGAGTAACTTTCGGATGGAAGGAACTTGAAATTGTCAAAATAAGCTTCTTTTTAAGAAGCCTTTAGCGGAATATTAGAATAAACAACATGAATATTACTATATTAGCAAGTAGATGTATTAAAACTCCTGTTTGGTGGGATTAAAATTGGATTTTTAGTAAATTTTGATAAAAATTGATGAAAAATGTGATTGAAAAGTTATGGAATTACTGAAATATGTTATTAAAATTAATTATTGACTCTAACTTATATTAAAATTTGGATTTTAATCGGTATCAAACGGGGGCTAAATCTTGCTTAACTCTATTTATAACAACTTACACTTTAACATGAGATGATTTAAGTGACACACAAATTATAACATAGAAAATTAATTTCAAGGAAAGTATGTGATGCTACATCCCGGAACCCCCAATCAAAAACTAAAAGAGAAAAAAAGGAAAAAAAAAGTTAGAGATTCTTTCCAATGAAAAAAAAAAAAAGGAGGAGGAGGAGGTTAAAGGTGTGACAAAATGGCCAAGATTTTCTTTCTTGTTCTTGTATAAGAAAGTCTCACATTCTTTGATTTTGTACCTCAAGTGAAATTGTATTTAAAGAGAATCCAAAGTACAGTTCCCTAAAAGCCAAAAATACTTTTTTTTTTTTTTTCTCTCCCAATGAAATATAGGGTTTGTAGGGGCATAGGAAACGCTCTTCACAGTCTTTTGTAATAGAATTTTCAACTTTATTTGGCCGAAGAGGACCCTTAAAATTCAGCTTTTTCGAAAGTTTGAATGATTCTCATTGTTATTTGCACATAAATCTGATATCTGAATGCAAGAAAACAACAGTTCATGGGGCCATTTCAGTGGGAAAAATGATAAAACAAATACCAAAAATCCATTTTGTCTCATTAAAATTGCAAAATTTTCAAGGTCTAGTCTAAAGGTGAAGAGAAAGTAATGGTTATAATATCTATCATATGACATTTTAGCAATACTTGGCAAGATTTTCTAAGTTAGTTTTGGTTTTTGACCCTGGTGGTGGAAAAAGATTAGGTAATCAACTATTTATTGGAGAACAAGACTTAATTCATGAAGGCTGTCTTGAACGACGGTTTTGTCAATGAGGCTCTATTGCGCTAAAAAAAGTGAAATGTTATATAAGTACGGGAAATGCTCATTGGTAAATATTATCCTCTATTTGACATGATACAATAAATAAGTTTAAAAAAGAGATATTCATGTGAAATATTTGTCAATTGTTTCGGCATATATTGTCCAATCTTATGTACTGAACATGCGATATTCGTGGGGGGGGCGATATATTTAGCCTAGAGAGGCTAAATGAATTTATATAATACAAAAGTATCTATATTAAACTAAGATGTGATATGCATTGGGGTGTCAAAAGATGTGTTTTAGCTGAAAGAGGAGCCCAAATTTCCTCTTTCCAACTCACATTTTTTTCTTTGGATTCCAAGAAATCAAGAGGGAGGGTGGGGGAGGGGTGTAGGGGTGACTATATATGTTTGTGTATGTATATATTATATGGAGAGGAGCGTGTGAAAGTCTTGGTCTTTATTGTTTAGTGATAGTGCATGGGCCTCCATTCCAATAAACCATACATTTATATCATGATCTGTATTGTTTCCTTTCTTTATCAGAAAAAGCAATTTGGGATATATACATTTAAGCTTGTGTGATTTATGTAATGTATACATAATACACAAATGCATGTGGCTACAAAATGGTGAAGAAAAAAGAGTATACAAAGATATATCTGAAGTTTTACCTGTCTGAACATAAGAGATTATTAATGAGTTTAGACAAAAGTATTTCTCAACTCAAATTGTCCTAAAGTTCCTTGTATTTCTTGTAATGGGTAACCTTGGTCTAGTTGTTGAGAAACGGGATAAGAAAAAATGTTAGTTCCTTTGCTTCAAATTTTCTCGTGGTTTATAAATTTTATTTTGTTCTAACATAATGTTCAACGTGAAAGACCTCTATGTTGATGCCACATCAAATTGTCATTTTACACGCCACACATTATGTTAGGAAACTAACGAATTTAACTTAAGCAGCTTAATCGAAACAAAATGATGAACTTCGGTGACTACTTTTGAACAAAATAAAGCTTGGTAGCTGATATGAAACTTCTACTTATGTGTCCAACATTGTTTTTAACCCTGTAAAAGGATAGTGTTACAAGTGAAAGTCTATGAAAGAGTGTCGTATTCTTTTTTCAGCCCATTTAGTGCTATTCTTGTAATTTACCAGTTATATAATTGCGTAAACTCTAATGGAGTTATCAAGCACTTCTAATGGCCCAATAACTGACTGGGCCCTGGCTCAATGATTTCGCTCTTTACCAGCTGCACATATGGCGAGTGTACACTGGAAATGGCGTCACTCTGCTCCCTCATTACGGCCACCCTCTGACGCTACACACAGCGATTCCCGCCAAAACCCCATAATTCATGGCACTATCCTGCGCACCCACACCCTTATCTTGCGCACCCATACTCTTATTCCAGCAAAAACCTTTTCAACGGCTCTAAATGCAACACAGAATTCAAAACAACGCCTATCTTGCCATCCCAGAATTTGCCGCAGCTGTAAATCAAAAACCACTCAAAATCGTATTTTTAACTTGTAAAAAATGTTTTACTGTTTTTTTATATGTGTGGAAAAATGTAGGAAAACCCAAAAGTTTTAAGCTGAGTTATTGAAGGAACTGTCTAAGGAAAAAGAAACTTTTGGGAATGAGCTTCATACTTTTTTCAATGTCTGTTCAGAGGTAATTCCTTGTTTCTTTTACTTTGCTTAAACAAAAGGCATGTTTGGTTTGCTGCATTCGACCTTGCAATTAACAAGATTTTATTTTGTTTTCTTCGTACTGAATCCTTTCATTGTAGCTGGTGTCGTAGTGATCTTAGTGTTGGAAATATCGAA
>OU503056.1:20355744-20367741 GCA_912172775.2 Fraxinus pennsylvanica | reverse complement strand
ATGACCACCAATAACTATGATATGGTGAATTAAGAATAATGAAAACAAAGACAGACTAGTTCGAGTTAGGCTCCATTATTCAAACAAGGGCCACACTGCACATTTGCAACCCAAGCTGCCATAAGATAAAAGCAAATGGAAAAATACGAAGGTTGCCAAAGAATATCTGATATGTAACGGAGGAAATACATGCCTTAAAGGCTTTCCTCCACACACAATTCAAACTCAAGGATTTGGGGTATCTCAAGTATTTTCTTGGTCTTGAAATCGCACATTCTACCAAAGGCATTGTATTATCACAGAGGCATTATGCTCTCCAGCTTCTTGAAGACACGGGATATCTTGCATGCAAGTTCGCATCTGTTCCCATGGACCCTAAAATCCAGTTAAATGCTCATGAAGGTAAAGTCCTTGCTGACATTTCAACTTGCAGATGCTTTTACCAAAGCTCTTCCTCCTTCATTGTTTCCTCTCTTATCCAAGATGGCTGTCAAAGATATCCACACTCCATCTTAAGGCGGTGTAGATCATCTAGCTAGCTATTTTTGTTAATAATTGTATTAGCTAGTTAGTTAGTAATAAAGCTATCATGTTAGTTAGTTAGTATTGAGTTGACGTGTAACTAATTTTGGTTAGTCGTTTCTTAGTCTGTCTATTTATATTGTTGGTATTGTATCACACGAGTTGCAACATATAAAATGAATTTCAGCTCTTCTCTTCTACTCCTTTTGTGCAAATGTTGATAATATTATATCATCTAGCTAATCTAGCTAGCTAATTCTGTTAATAATTGTATTAGTTAGTAATAAAATTGTCATGTTAGTTAGTTAGTTAGTATTGAGCTGATGTGTAACTAATTTTGGTTAGTCGGTTTCTTAGTCTGTCTATTTATATTGCTGGTATTGTATCACACGAGTTGCAAGATATAAAATGAATTTCAGCTCTTCTCTTCTAGTCCTTCTGTTGTTCATTCTGATTTGCTACCTAATTAACAACAATGTTGCGGCTGTTGTAGGTTAAGTTATCTCTATTTCTAACTTTGTAACCAGGAGGATAGCCATGAATTTTATAGCACTTATCAACCGTATGACCATGAAAGTTGCAGTGGGTGCATAAAGGTCTCTCTTTCTTTTAACCTTTGTAACCTGCATTGTTATAGTTATTGCGATTATCAGCGTGACTATAGTTCCCAGAATTAGACATTTCAGTGTGTTTAGCAGTATCTGATTTAACAACAAATGCCATACCTCCAACCGGATCTGAATTATAACCAACTTGGCTAGAGATCTTCCTCTGATGTTCATCTTGAGAGATTAAAGCAAATACTTTATTTATAGACGGTAATGGCTCCATGAGAAGTAATGGTCCTCGAACTTATGAATAAGAATCATTCAACCCCCATAAGGAAGAACATCACGTATTCCATATGATAATGTGATATGAGATTCTTCACACCACTACAAGTGCATTGGCCACAAGAACAAACCGGCCAATAATTGCTTAATTTTTCCCAAATAGTTTTCAGTTCTAAACTCATCAATTTACGTTTTAGCTGGAAGATTCGAGGTTTATTTTTCTGTTGGAAACGTTCTTTAAGATCAAGTCATATTTCATGTGATGATTCAACATAAATGATGCTGGCANCAAAGACAGACTAGTTCGAGTTAGGCTCCATAATACAAACAAGTGCCACACAGCACATTTGCAACCCAAGCTACCATAAGATAAAAGCAAATGGAAAAATACGAAGGCTGCCAAAGAATATCTGATATGTAACGGAGGAAATACATGCCTTAAAGGCTTTCCTCCACACACAATTCAAAATCAAGGATTTGGGGTATCTCAAGTATTTTCTTGGTCTTGAAATCGCACATTCTACCAAAGGCATTGTATTATCACAGAGGCATTATGCTCTCCAGCTTCTTGAAGACACGGGATATCTTGCATGCAAGTCCGCATCTGTTCCCATGGACCCTAAAATCCAGTTAAATGCTCATGAAGGTGAAGTCCTTGCTGACATTTCAACTTGCAGATGCTTTTACCAAAGCTCTTCCTCCTTCATTGTATCCTCTCTTATCCAAGATGGCTGTCAAAGATATCCACACTCCATCTTGAGGCGGTGTAGATCATCTAGCTAGCTATTTCTGTTAATAATTGTATTAGCTAGCTAGTTAGTAATAAAGCTATCATGTTAGTTAGTTAGTATTGAGTTGACGTGTAACTAATTTTGGTTAGTCGTTTCTTAGTCTGTCTATTTATATTGTTGGTATTGTATCACTCGAGTTACAACATATAAAATGAATTTCAGCTCTTCTCTTCTACTCCTTTTGTGCAAATGTTGATAATATTAGATCATCTAGCTAATCTAGCTAGCTAATTCTGTTAATAATTGTATTAGTTAGTAATAAAATTTCATGTTAGTTAGTTAGTTAGTTAGTATTGAGCTGATGTGTAACTAATTTTGGTTAGTCGGTTTCTTAGTCTGTCTATTTATATTGCTGGTATTGTATCACACGAGTTGCAACATATAAAATGAATTTCAGCTTTTCTCTTCTAGTCCTTCTGTTGTTCATTCCGATCTGCTACCTAATTAACAACAATGTTGCGGCTGCTGTAGGTTGAGTTATCTCTATTTCTAACTTTGTAACCAGGAGGATAGCCATGAATTTTATAGCACTTGTCAACCGTATGACCATGAAAGTTGCAGTGGGTACATAAAGGTCTCTCTTTCTTTTAACCTTTGTAACCTCCATTGTTATAGTTATTTCGATTATCAGCGTGACTATAGTTCCCAGAATTAGACATTTCAGTGTGTTTAGCAGTATCGATTTAACAACAAATGCCATACCTCCAACCAGATCTGAATTATAACCAACTTGGCTAGAGATCTTCCTCTGATGTTCATCTTGAGAGATTAAAGCAAATACTTTATTTATAGATGGTAATGGCTCCATGAGAAGTAATTGTCCTCGAACTTATGAATAAGAATCATTCAACCCCCATAAGGAAGGACATCACGTATTCCATATGATAATGTGATCTGAGATTCTTCACACCACTACAAGTGCATTGGCCACAAGAACAAACCGGCCAATAATTGTTTAATTCTTCCCAAATAGTTTTCAGTTCTAAACTCATCAATTTACATTTTAGCTGGAAGATTCGAGGTTTATTTTTCTGTTGGAAACGTTCTTTAAGATCAAGTCATATTTCATGTGTTGATTCAACATAAATGATGCTGGCAGAAATTTCCTTAGAAACCGAATTCAAAATTCATGAAATAGCCATATTGTTATTTCTAGTCCAAGAGCTGAAGAGATGTGGATTAGTACCTTCAAGTTTTTCAATTGATCCATCAACAAAATCGAGATTGTTTTTCATTGACAATGCAATCATCATTGCTCTACTTCAGGATGTATAATTTTCTCTGGTGAGTGGCTAAGAAACCAGTACCAGACCGGGGCTATCATAGAGTGATGAAGGTAAAATGGATTGGAAGGTTCATCTAAGGTGGATTTGCTAGAAAATGATCTCGATTCAGTATCCATGATGACGAAGAGGAATGAACACTCAACGTTTGAATTTAGAAAAAAGGATTGTAGCAGATCAAGCAAAAGCTCTGATACCATGTCAATGTTTGCATAGGAGTAGAAGAGAAGAGCTGAAATTCATTTTATATCTTGCAACTCGTGTGATATAATATCGGCAATATAAATGACGGACAAAGAAACTGACTAACCAAAATTAGTTACACATCAGCTCAATACTAACTAATTAACATGATAATTTTATTACTAACTAACTAACTAATACAAATATTAACCGAATTAGCTAGCTAGATGATCTAATATGATAATTTCTTATGTTATTTTTCTTATGTTTGGAATAAAAAATATATCACCTATTTATAAATTTCTGACATAATACTACGAAAAGGCTCCAAACACTCGTGAAAAGTTGGGAACTTTCCACTAAAAGGCACTAGAAATTCAAATAAAAAATCAGCCCAACGGTTAGATTTTTGAACCATGTGTATGCGTGGTAGAAGCAAAGTTGCTTCTGTTTTCTGCAGACAAGGCCGTACATACGCATGGCCATTTAGCCTGTACGCATGGTTAAGCAGAAACCACCTTATATATCTTCTAATTTCATCATTCATTTTGCTTAAGTCTCAAACCATCATACATTATTTTGAACAATTTTACAACAATCCCGCTTGTTCAAAATAACTTCAATCATAATTCAAACTTAGCAACACTTGTACATAAAGATTAGATATGTTTCGATTTGAATCTAATCCATAGTGTAAATCTCACAAAGTATTATCGAGATTCCAAGTAGCATGATAGCTTTGATTCAAAGTGGCGCGATAGGTTTGAATCGGTTATTTCTTGTATTAATACTGATGAAATCATACACACGAGTATTATGTTTTCACAAATTCCTTAAACTCGCTTAGTGTTATTATAGGCTTGCACTTATCCTATTCGTTGAACTTTTAAAAGAAAAACTCTAACTCCTTATTGAAGCAGCACCACCTCGAAGTTCAAATAAGTGAAATTTTTCCAGTTGCTTTGTTACTTTTAGAAATACTTGTACTTCGTACTAAACTTCATTAAGAGTTTTATCAACTCATCCCTCTGATCGTAATAACCAGCACTATTTATGGAGGATGTGGTTTTATAATATGTTAATAGTGCTTAAACTTTTTCACTTATCGAACGACTTGTTATTACCCTTCAAACCTACATATACTTGTTTAGTATAGTTTAGGTATGGTTGCCATCATTGTTGGACTTTTAATCAAGGAGTTTCAGCCCAATCTTTCTCGATATTGATCTTACTAATTCTTTTGTAAGAGGTTTAGTTAGCGGATCACCTAAGTTCTCAGTGACTTAACATATGTGAGAGAAATTACTCCATGCTTGATTAATTTTCTCACATACTCATGTCTTATACTCATATGTCTAGATTTTCCATTACATACTTCACTATATGCTCGTGCTAAGGTGACTTAACTATTACACAAGATAAGTATCGAAAAAATATCCTTTACACCCAAAGGAATTTCATAAAGATCTCTTAGCCATTTAGCTCCATTGTTGAGTTGTAATGCATGTTTGTTTCTTAGACCTCCAAAAAACTGCATCTCCTCCAAAAGTAAACACCTAACCCTAAGTAGACTTGTTTTCTCCCGCACTTAATATCCAACTAGCGTCGGTATATTCTTCAGGAATGATCTGGAACTTTGTATATTGTAGTCCAAAATTAAACCAAAGGAAATTCATTGGTTCTACCCTTCCTGGACCTGTTCGGAATTTGGATTGCTAGCAAACCTACTTAGTTTACTCCCTGCAAATGTAGCATCGGATCTTGTACATTGTATCGCGTACATAAGACTGCTGATTGCGCTCGCATACTCAATTTGAGCTATTGTTCTTCCATCATTCTTTACTAACTTGATACTTGAATCGAACGGGGATATTTGCCTCTATAATGTTCAAATATTTGAACTTATTTATCACATTCTCAACATAATGTGATTGGCTTAATTAATAGCCCCCACTATCCTTCTTAACTTTGATACTAATGATAGTGTCAACTTGTCTAAAATCTTTCATTTTGAACATTGAAGATAGAAACATCTTCGTTTCTTTAATCCATTCTATGTCATTACTAATAATTAACATATCCATATAAGGACATACAAATGTAATAATATTATCACATACTTTGATATGCAAACAGTTGTCAATTGAATTATGAGTAAAACCATACGACATAATAGTAGTGTCAAATTTTTCATGCCATTTTTTAGGAGCTTGTTTTAATCCATATAAGGATTTAGATTAGTTTGCATACCTTATGTTCATTTCCCGGTAGAACAAACCCTTCTGATTGTTACATATAAACCTCTTCTTCGAGATCTTCATTTATGAATGCTTTTTTGACATCCATTTGATGAACATGTAAATCATAAATAAATACTAATGCAAACAAGATCTTTATCGTGATTATCCTAGACACGATACATACGTGTCAAGTAATCTATTATTTCTTTTTGTCGATACCCTTTAGCTACTAATCTAGCTCTATAAGTATTGAGTGTTCCATTGGAATTATATTTCCTTCTAAACATCCATTTACAACCAATTGGTTTATATCCCTTTAGTAAATCAACTATTTCTCAAGTGTTATTTAATATAATAGAATTCATTTTATTATTTATTGCATCTTTCCAGAATATGCAATCTCTAGAAGACATTGCTTTCATATAGGTTTTAGGATCACTTTCGACTTGAAGAACAAAAGGAATTGTTCTTACAACATCTTTCATATCTCTCTCTCTACTAAGTAGAAAGAAATAAGTTGGGAATCTCTTTCATATGATTCTAAATCTTTTTCTTTTCTAGTTATTTTACTTCTTCGAGGTTCACTTTCAACATCTCTTATAGATGTCTCTTCATGTGATTCTCTAGAAATTGGAATGTCTACATTAGTTTCATTTTGAGAATTTCTTGTTACCAATACATTCTCGAAAAACTCCACGTCCTTTGATTCTATTATAATATTTTAATCTAAATTTTATAACCTGTAATCCTTGATATTTAAAGCATAATCCACAAAGGCGCATTTAATACCTCTAAGACCTAATTTAGTTCTCTTAGGATCCGTGTTCTTGCAATAAGAAAGACACCCCCACACTTTGAAATAATTAATATTTGGTTTCCTTCATTTCCATGTTTCATATAGAGAAACCTTATACTTTTTCAAAAGAATTCTATTTATTATATGACAAGCACTAAGTAAGGTTTCACCCCATAAGTTAAATGGTAATTCAGAATTTAATAACATGACATTTATCATTTCTAAAAATGTTATATTCTTTCTTTCCATTAGACCATTTCATTCCGATGTTCGTGGTGCAAAACATTGATCTATTATTCCATTTTGTTCACAAAACATATTAAATTCATTAAAAAAGTATTTTCCACCTCTATCGCTTCTTAGAGTCTTTAATTTTCTTTCTAATTGATTTTCAGTTTCAACTTTATATGTTTTGAAGGCACTGAAGGCCTCATTGTTATGTTTAACAATTATACATAAGTATACTTAGAACAATCGTCGATAAAAGTAATAAAGTGTATCTATTACTGCCTCTTCTTAGCATGCCATTTAATTCACATATATTGGAATGAACAAATTCAAGTTAGTTGATCTTACTGCACTATGAAATGACTTTTAATCATCTTTGATTTAATACATGTTTCACACTTTTCTAAATTATCAACTTCATATTTTATTAATCTACATTTAACCATCATTTTCATAGAGCTAATTCATATGTGTGCTAATTTATCATGTCATAAATCAAATGAATCAATAACATAAGCAAAAGATTTGTTTTTATTAGAATCATTCTCAAAAGTATAAAATTTGACCATTCATTCAGTAGAATAGCCATTTCCAACAAAATACCCATTATGGGTTAGTACAAGTTTTTCCGGTTTTCTCAAGAGAAATCCATTTGCTAAGTTTCTATTCATTTTTGGGACATTAAGGACGTTGGTCAAAGTAATCTTATTTCCCAAAGTGAAGATGATCTCCACATTCCCTTTGCCAATCACTTTAGATCTTCCTTCATTTACCATTTCGATCTTTTGACCATGTTCAATGTTTTGACAAGTTTTGAAGAGAAATTTATCATAACACACGTGGATGGTTGCGCAGGTATCATACTACCAACCCGGAATCTTGCTTTGGATTGCATTGATTTCGCTCACCATAGCGTTATTCTCATCAACAGAGTTCAATTGTCCCTCCTTCTTTTGTTACTTTTTGTGCCTGCAATGTATTGCATAGTGTCGCAGTTTTCCACAAATGTAGCAAGGTCCTTTGGACTTGATTTTGAACTTCCCTTGATCATTTTTAGGACTAAGAGGTATCTCTTTCTTCTTGTACTTGTTGATGTTATCCCATTGCTTTCAGTCTTATTTCTTGTCCTTGATTCTTCCTCTATGCGAAGATGTTTTTGAATGTGTTCCAAAGAGAAGTCTTAGGAATTTTGAACAATCTTCTTCTTATATCCTTTCCAAGTCCTCGGTAGTTTAGCAATAATTGCTTCCACTTGAAAGGATTCAGGAAGTTCGATTTTCACCGCTTTTAATTTGTTGACAATGATTTGTAATTTATGTACTTGAGGCAACAAATGAATATTATTTAACATTCTGAAATCGAAGTATTTAGATACAAGAAATCTCGTGGTACCTTCCTCCTCGACCTTACATTTGTTTTCAAGTGCATCACATATTTCCTTTGCCGAAGTGGTATTAGTGTAGAGATCATACAACCGATCCGAAAGAGCATTTAGGATGTAAGCTCGACATATCAATTCGTCATCTTGCCTCTTCTTTCTCTCGGTACGAACTTCTTTCATATGTTCTTCGGTTGCATCTGCTATTGTTTCTAAGTTTGGATCTAGTCCATAGAATATTTTTAACGCCATTAGAAGGAATTTGAGTTTGTCTTGTCATCTTGTGAAGTTTGATCCATCAAATCAATCCAAGCGCACCAAATCTTGATCATCAACTTTATGGTAGCCAACATAGTTTCCGTCTCCATCGCAGTACATGTAAATTATCGTTTTTAAATTGTTGGAAATGTTGAAGAGAAAGAGAAGAAAACAAGGAAGGATAAGGCTCGAACACGTATGTGGTGCGTTGTCCTAAAAACGATATTTGCCTACTCTAGTATGCTTTTAAGATTTCCGATGAATAGTTTAGAGGTTTGACAAGTCTTTCAAGAAAGAAGCACAAAAGCAGAAATGATTCTTTCTAGTTGAATTTGTTGAAAAATCTTGAAGAATGTTTGAATATGTATATGAAATAGGAAGATTCAAGTTTTGAATGAATGATAATTTCTTATGTTGTTTTTCTTTATGTTTGGAATTGAAAATCTATCACCTATTTATAGATTTCTAACATAATCTCACGAAAAGACTCCAAACACACATGAAAAATTGGGAACTTTCCACCAAAAGGCACAAGGAATTCAAATAAAAAATCAACCCAACGGCTAGATTTTTGAATCATGTGCATGCATGGTAGAAGTAAAATTGCTTCTGTTTTCTGCAGACAAGACTGTGCGTCGCATGATTACGCAAAAACTACCCTATATTCCTTCTAATTTCGTCATTCATATGGCTCAAGTCCCAAACCATCGTACATTATTTTGAACAAATTTACAACACTTTAGAAGCAGTTGTGTGTGTCTAATGTGAAGCTATCAGATGAAATTTGTATTTGTAATTTGACTTTGGACGGTTGTATGTGGAAACTGTCAGAGCCATATTGATAGAAAGTATTGTATCTTGTTGGAAATCAATTCTGTTTAGGAAGCGGTTGCATGGATGCGATGGTTGTTTTGCTTCATTTGAGTTGAATATTTTTGGTTAGATTATAGCATTGAGATTGCAAGTTGAAGTTGAACTGAGAGTATAGATTATTGGGCTCAAGCAAACCAGACTATCAAACGGTTGTTTATGATGATAACTCACAATAATGTCAATATTTGAGTTGCAGAAAACACGGAGAAAAATTGGAATAAATTTATTCAAATGCCAATCAAACTATAGGAGAAATATAAGCTCAAATCTAATAGGATCCATTGTATTTCTCTGTAAGAAAACTCAGTTTGATTGGGCTTCATTATATATATCTAGAGTATACTCGCAATGAAAATGCAGAATACAGGTCTTGATGTTGCGATTTGGTAATCTTGATTTCATTGTCCTTCAAACGAATTCTCACATAGCTTAGGCATGTGGTAAAAGATTAGTTTAAAAGGGATTGAGCTACCCCACGAGTCCATGTAATAGGTTAACATTTTGGAACGAAACCCCAATTTTCTACAAGTAGTATTAGAGCTAGGCCACAAACTTAACCATGTGGACACACAAGAAAAATCTCTAGTTGCAGCCTAGCAAAAGGTGGTGAGCCCTGAGTTGAATTGAGATGGTCGAAAAAATCCATGGTTGACTCTTAAGGCAATCGTGCCACATAAGGCTGTAGCCCCTAACATAGTGGAAAAGTTGGCCACTTTTAGAGCATGTAATCCTTCTTTGTTTCAAGAAGAGAGATGGATATACTATCTCTTGAAGGGGGACTGAGATGATATGGTACTTCGTTCAAAGAGGAAGATTGTTGGGAAAGAATGAATAAAATCCTACATCTGTCACACATGGGATAGAAAAAGGAGCTTATAAGGGATTTAGCCACTCAACCTAATAGGTTCACTTTTTTGGATGGAACCCCAATTCCTATGGGAAACACCTTTATCAAGTCAAGTTACCTCAGTTTCAAGTTGCATGGGGTGTTGTGGTCGATGATAATCAGAAACATATTTCTGGTGGTTGTCTTTGAATGAACATGACAAAAACAAAGGTTATAAATATTTCTTTCTGCAATTTATGTTTTTGAAGATTAAAAATGTTAAAAATTTCTTACTTCCATCCACATTAATAACATCAATGGTAAATTTTGTTGATGTAGTTCCACTTCTGAACTCTTTGCTATGGTAGAGCAACTGATCCACATCTTCCTATTTGTTTGTCTCTAATTGTAATATGCTAAAGGCTTCTGTCAAAGAATTTATTTTCACTAGTTACAAGTACGTTTTTCATGATAGAATGGGAAGGTTGAAACTAAAATGCGGGTGATGTCACTTATAAAATCTGTTGAAAATGAGAACAAATTAATCACATTCTTCACAATCAGAAAACTTTACTTCTCCTAGTTTTGTTTATTGTGTTTACATCTTCAAGTGATGAGCATCATTAACCTGTAAGTTGGATGCTTTCGTTGAAATTTTTGCAAGAATTTTGGTTTAGTTTATTCGAAAAAGGGAAATTTGCTGGGAGACGGACCTTCTNAAAGAAAATGACATGGCATATACACTATAGGAGACACAGGATGGGGAGTATCTCTCTCACCTAAAATGATAGCCTATTTTCGCGTTTCTTCCAGCCTTATAATGGTCTCTACTTCTATGTGCAAGGAAATTGCAAAATCTCACAAGTCTTAGTAATTAATAACTTAATATTCTATTAAAATACTCGTATGATTGATCTGTGTGGAAGCAAAAGTTGATTTTGTATCATCCTTTTGTAATCACTACATGTGGTTATATTTGGTTATCTTTAATTCTGCTCTCTGGGATGTTGGAATGTTTGTTGTCCTCTTCAGGGGTCCCTCTTTCAGGAACTATCATGGTAGATGTATGCATTTATAAGTATATACACACGTGTCTCGGCATTTTCTTCTTAACCTATCTACTGGACCTATTTATCGTAGTTATTCTTGTAATCTGTACTGCTGATTTTTCAAAATTAATTGAAATCAATGATATGTTTGTTTCCTTCGAGATTTTAACGTGTTCTTGATGTGGAAATGTGTTGGAATATTAATCAGCCTCTCCAGTTAACTCAAACCATCTCTCCAGTGCAGTAGTTCACTCCAGTCATCTCTCCAATTCAACAGCATCAGCACAGCACGAGTTCAACAGCATCTCCTTCTTCTAGCTTATTCTAGATACTTCCTTAGTTTGTTATATTGTTAGTTTGTTAGATAAATTGGTTAGTATTTTCTCTACAAATAGAAGAGTTTACATTATAATTTCCTTAAACATGAATGAATGAAAGTTCATCATCTTCCCTGTTGTTCAATGGCAGGCCTATCCTTTATCTCTGTTCTGTTATTTTCGTTTTCGTTCAGTTCATTATTTCCAGCTTAAATCTCATATCATTCCTTGATTTTAAGATGGTATCAGAGCAAGTCTAGATCCTTGCATTTGAATTCATCTTCTTCTTTATCTTTTCTCAATTCAATCAAAAAAAAAAAAAACTGAAATCAGAAAATCACATTACCAGAAAAACGAAATAGTGACTTTGCTCACTAGATGTTCGACGAAGTGTCAGCATGACTGAAAATTCCCAGATAG
>OU503056.1:20315561-20343071 GCA_912172775.2 Fraxinus pennsylvanica | reverse complement strand
CAGATATAGAAAATAATTAAAAATACGTTAAACGTGAATTTTAAAAAAAGATGTCTAACTCGCATTTTTTTAAAAAAAATTCAATTATTTCATTAACATTTATTATTTTTGCGATACAAATTTCTCAATATAATTTTTATCATTTTATTAGGAATATAACATCAAAAAATTTCGAAATTTTACATCCAAAAAAATTGTATCCCATGTAAATTTTCGGATGCAAAATTATACGGGTATGATTTTTTTTAACGTAAATTTTCGATTGTAAAATTTCTCCCAATCTTTTTTACAAGTTCAATTGTGCCCCTAACTTTGAAACTCTGCGTCCGCCTTTGTTTGTAACATTATTGATTAGGCAGAAACATGTCTACGAAATTATTGAATCTAGGACTACAAGTGGTCTTCTTGCCTCCTATGTTTTCATGTCAATGGCATGTCAGTCTGAATTGCCTTTGAATGCTTGTTTGTTTTATAATTTGCCTTTATCAGACCATAATTTTGTATTGCATCTTCTATATACTTTAAAATTTTCAACACTATCCCTTCCAATTTTGTTGGTTTCCCTAGTGCCAAAGATGGTCGGTTTGGCAAAATGCCTACTTAATTTCAGGAAATGGGACTCTCTTTTGTCGGCACAATTAGTTGAAAAAACGATATCAATCAAGACCTTAATACAGAATTAAACGGTTAATGGTGACGAATCATATCATCCACAGTTCAAATTAGCAACAACAATATCTCCGGTAAGATGAATCACAATCTCTCGTTCTTAATCGTGATTTAATATATGTTTCATAATCGTCTGAAAATTTTAGAAAATGAAGTGTCCGATTAAATTATGATTTATATGATAAAAAGATAATAGGATGATCCAATATTTAAGGACCATTATTAAAAATTATTTGTTCAAAATATTCAATAACTCTGTTTATAATTATGTTTTGATCCGTTAATTACCTGTGCAGATATTAAATGGTGAGCTTAATGCACTTCACAGTCAAATAATTTTCACAGTTGGAACCACTGAGGTGGTCGATTTTGTTTCTATAAGAAAAAATTATTGATGATGATGAAAATATTTTGCAAGTCGAAGTCGAGCATGAGAACAAGTCATGTCAAGCTCGACATGAAACCCTAATTTGAGCTGAAAGAAATATACGAGTCGAGCCAACCTCACACGGTCCATTTTAGACCTCTAATTTCTGGTAACTTAATATTGTACCACAATCAATATATCAGAAAATAGAAAATAATCAATTTACTTTCAAAAATTCTCAAAAATACAAATTCCTCACTTTTTGAATCCTTAAAAATGCTAGAATTGACTTCACCAGTGAAGTTAACTACCAACTTAAATCCATTGTTTCTCATATTTTGAGGTTGTTCTTTTCAGCAATCTCGGGATGAACGAACTGAACTCATCACTGGCCAGCATTACGAGCTTGCAACCTCTTCCTTTCGAGCTCAAGCTGAACAGAATAACAAATAGAATAAATGAGGTGAATGCAAGAATAAGTCTCGTACTAGGGGCCATTTCGGCAAGGCTTCTGCTTCAATTTTTTTTTTTTTTTTTTTAAGTACTTTTTGAAGAAGTGTCATTTTCCTCTAAAAGCTATTTTAATCGGACAGAAATTATATGAACTATCCAAACAAGAACAAAAGCAGCTTTTTAATCCTATAAGCAGTTTTTGACTTTTCAAAACCCTGCCAAATGGGCGGCCCTAAAATAACATTCAGAATAACTTAAGTTTTAGGGTTTGGGAAGTATCTTACCACTTTCCGAACACGTTCATTGGCAGAAGGAGTTCCTCCAGTAACAGATTCAGGAAGATATGGAGCGCTAACGCGCACTTCATTCATCACAACTATGGTGGTCTTGTCCCAACAAACAGGAAGCCTGGTTTCAAGAACAAGGGCATAGTCGTCAAGAAACAAATTAATTAAGATGGAATTGTATGTCAAAATAATGTCGTACTACAAAACCAATTACAGCAATCAGAATCGATTCCATCAAGATCAACAAAGTCTAACAAGACACAAACTTGATGTAAGAAGAGGAGCTCAGAGAGATCCATTTAAAATTGGATATCAAGTTTCTGTTACTGGATTGAAGATGACCATCTTTTTTCCCGCATATCGAAACAATTTAAAATAGAAAATTTGTGAGTCACAAATTCATGCAATCTAAAACAAAGCACTGGTATAAAACGAATATGTTATACAGAATTACGACTAGCTATAGCTTCACCAACCAGAACAGTAACTGCAATTGGTCCTAAAAGATGCAAATGCATACAATAAACATTTATTCTCATACACCGCAGACAAAGCAGTTTATAGCCACCATCTGAGTCATCGAAATATAGGCGTTCCCACAATTTTGTTCTCGTCATATGAATTGCTGGACATGGAGTAACTTTAAGAAATGTATGATAATAAATTATGTACCCCTATAAGCCAACAGAAAAAAGAAGGTGAAAAGTACATAAGCCTACATAAAAAGACTCCTTTAGTGAGGAGATAGAAGAGGGTGTATTTGAGTCATTTGGTATATGAGAGGAAGGTGCATCACAAGTAAAAGAACGAGAGATAATGACTCGTTCTTACTAGGATATCTTCATTGAAGGCCAGCAATTGCAATAATCAGTTCCCATCACATGAAATTTCAAAGATTAACCCCAAGACTATAAACTCATTGAATATATCAATCTAGTTCACATGCAGCCCAAACTTCTACTGCCTGAAAGGTTGTAGTCTCTTTAAGACGCAGGCCAAAAAAAGGTTAGTCAACATAGTGAGTAAGGAGGTCTCGCTCATTAACTGAAATAACCAGACAAATCTCTCCATTTCTTGACAACATTACAGCCTATATTTGTGCGTGGACGAAATCATCGCTATCCTATGCCGGAAAGGCTGAACTTGTGAGATCCGTGCTTAAAGGTGTTGAGTGTTTTTGGTTGTCTATCTTCCCGATCCCACCTACGGTTGCTTCGAGAATCATTAGACTATGATGGAACTTCCTTTGGGGATCCAAAAAGCCGTTGATTGCTTTGAAGAATGTTTGCCTACCGAAATGTGAGGGTGGACTTGGTTTTATGGATATAAAAACCCAGAATCTAACATTGCTTGCAAAGTCCCTTTGGAACATCCACAAGGACACTCTTTGGGTACAATGGGTCAATCATGTTTATCTCTGCGGGACAACTATTTGGAATGTTTCGCCTAGACAAGATGACTCACGGCTGCTCAAAAAACTGCTGGAAATTAGGGATGTATTGACACAGCCTGAAGGGGACGTTCAAGCAGCACAGGGCAGATTTACTGAGTGGACTGCCGGGAATCAGTTTTGCATAGCCAAGGTGTATGATTTCTTTAGGCCGAAAGGGAGTAACAAGACATGGTCTGGAGATGTTTGGAGGTCATGCATAACTCTGAAACATTCGTTCATCTTGTGGTTAGGTGCCCAATCAAAGCTCCTAACCAAGGACAGGCTGCTGCACTTTGATATTGACAGAAATTGCATCCTTTGTGGTTCACAGGAGGAAACGATCCAGCATATATTCTTTTAGTGTTAAGTCAGTTCGTGCACTTGGGGGCAAATTAAAGCTTGGCTGGGCATTACTCATTCACTGACTAACATTGGGAGTGCTTTGAAATGGATCAAGAAGGAGGCACGAGGAACAACGTGGCAAAGCAAGGCCAAGAGAATTGCATTGGCCAGTATTGTTTATCACCTTCGGACAACCAGAAACAGGATGATTTTTAAAGATCTTAGATCACGTTCCGATAGTATTGTAAAACGGATCAAAACACATGCATACAAAGTTATGCTCACATTGTATCCTCATATTTTGATTCATTTTTAATCTTTAGCGTTGGGTCTTTAGATCTTATTGCATGTACATATTTTGATCTTGTGAGCCCGGGTATGCCTAGAGTACTCGTATATAAGTTTTGATCAAATGCAAATTTACATTTACCGATCAAAAAAAAAAAAAAAGGATAAGCTCTAAGTCTAAATCATACAAGAAACCCCTTTAATCTGTCAATTTTTTCAAGATTGAAGATAGTATAAAATAACCTATATAAGAAGAGTATGAAATGATTATGGTCATGGAGAGAAGCACCAACCACAACTACATTTCTAATGATTCTCAGTTGGGCATAAATTATGCAGACAAAATTGAGTACCTGTTGTCCACTTGAAAATGAGAATTCCACATTGAGTATCCTTGAGACTTTTCATTGGATAAAATAAAGTTATTATATTGAAAGAGGTTGGTTTCAATCATTAATTATTCATCATCACAGTGTATTTGGAATTCCATAATCCATATTTCAAAATGTAGATTGCTTTCATTTAAGAAAGAGCAACATATAATCATTTTTGGCACCACATTAAAAAGATAGACAGGATGAACAGGTGTTCATCATCACGACTACAAGCAGGCAATATCTCTACCAAAAATAATCAAATGATTTAGAAAATTAACAAGTTTCTAGTATCTATGTCGAACAATTAACAAATTGAGCTAACACAATAACAATCACTAAAGAAGCACGATCTCATTATCAGCTTTGATGTTGTTATTATTTAGTTAGCCTAGCAATAGACTAAATGTTCAGAAAGCATGCTTTAATTCTCATGTTGAAAATGCATGGACAAAAGCAGACAAGCAAATAAAACATAGGACTACAGCAACTTGACAGAGCATTATATAATGCTGAATCAAAGAAAACCGTGTGAGGTAGATCACTACATCAAGTTGACAAAGTACTATAGTTCGGGAGTCTTGTAAATAAGAACATATCATCCTTGAATTCTAATAATTTTAAGTGCTGATGCGCATCTTGAACAATTTCAATACGGATATTTACATCATTATACTGTATAGAATATAGCTAAATGTTCAAACTGCATCCTTTGATTCTCTAGTTGAAAATGCATGGACAAGAGTAGACAATGTATAAAACATAGGACTGAACCAAGTCGACAAATTACTATATAAAACTGAATCAAGGAACACAACAGAAGTATGTCACTACATCAAGTTCACAAAGTACTAGAGTTCAACATCTCTTGAAAATCAGAATCTGGTCATCCCCGAAGATAAAGGTCAAAATATATCAAGATCAAGGTCAAGCTTAAAACAAGAAGCCGAGCTCAATAAGGAATGATTTTATAGTAAAGCATAATAACTTAAGAAAAATGCAAACTATACAAGGCCTATTGTTAGTAATAAGAATTCTTTTCGTTGCTCGAACTATAACTCCGTTGGGCAATTAGCAAGGTCAAAATGGACAATGATCATAGCATTAAACACCAATCCGATTTGTTCGCAATGACATTTTACCACTTTGCTTCTCTTCATCAGGAAATACGAGGTCCTATACTCATTTCTCTAACACCCTCCTTACTCGATCAAACAGCATAAAATTCCATCGATTCATCTATGTCTATTCAGTTTAAACTAAATCAAGATAGGGTCAATGTGCTCAAAAGAGGTAGCCAGAGGTTGGCTGGGAGCTCTGGAAGGCAACAAAACTAAAGCTTTACACAGGTACGCTTGCAACTTATAGCAAGTCTTATTTGGTGGATATACCATTGCAAGAAAATTAGGGAAGAACTACTATTCTTATCATTGGCTCATTGAAAAAACAAACATCATAAAATAGGGAAGATGCACATTACGTTTTAGACAGAGCATCGAAAACACTCTGGCCATCAGCAGTAACGCCCACTCCAATCCTCTCTGCCTCTGCCTTCGCTTGTCTGCAATGCAATTCAGACACGACCCACAAAATAAACGCACAATCAAACACCAAAAAGGCCAAAACCCATAAACAACGAAAAAAAAAAAAAACCCCACAAAAATCACTATAGAATACGTATCAATATTACAAATTTACCCACAAAATCACGAAAAAAACTTATGAAAATGCATAAAAGGGTATGCCAAAAAAAAAAAGAAGAAGAAGAAATCGGAACTTTACCTAATAGCTGAGTCCTCTCGGGCTTGAACGGTATTGAGATCAAGAAAACACTTATTGGGATCAAGAGGATCCTCACCTGGACCCAAAAAAGTGAATTCTTTCACATAATTAGCCTTGAGTAATCTTATATTCCTCTTTGACCCTGGCCCAGATTTCACTCCCTCTTGTATTTTCCTATCCAAAGTTAAAGAACTATCTAAAAAATAAATAAATAAACAAATAAAGATAACAGAAAATTCAAATCTCCATACATTTAAATATAACTTAAAAGTCTGAGTTTTTAAAGGATATGAAGGATGAGGAGGTTTAAGGGGCCGTCAAAGGCGATGACTTGGGCTTGGAATTCTTCTTCAAGAGTGGTTTTAATGGATAGTATGCAGCCAACTGCAAATTCGTCCCCATGAGTATGAGGTTCCATTGATATATTGGTGATTTGCGCCTCAATTGATTCTCTTGGATTATGGAGGAAGAATGTTATTTAACGGATTAATAAAACTTTTCTTTATTCAATGACCCTTTTTGTGATTTTTGAGCTTACAAGAGCTTCTTTCATTTATTTATTATTTTATTTTTACAGGTAGACGGAATTTAATTAGGACCAAAAATAGTGAGATTTTTTGCTTAAAATAATTAACTTTTCAATCAATCTTTTATAATTTAAAATATTTTTTCTATTTAATGAAATAAAGAAATGTCTCTTCTTTATTTATTTTTTTATTGCCTTTATTTAAATCTGAAGATTTTTCTGATAAATTCAAGGAATTGGAGCTCTGATCTGTGATAAATTCAAGGAGGGGAAGCTGTAATTGAAGCTGAAATTAACAGGCAGAAAAATGACATGAAGAAGTAAAGGGATAAAAAAGGGGATAGGCCTGTGGAAGCAGGGAAGATGATGAATATTCCATTCATTCATGCTCAAGGAAATTACAAGGCAACTAATCTATTTATAGAGAAAAAAGCTAACCAATTATCTAACAAACTAACAAGATAACAAACATAAGAACAATCTAGAATAAGTTAGAATCAACTGGAAGAAGAAGCTGCTGAATCTGATGTTGAACGTGTGCTTCTGGTTTTGCTAAACTGGAGTGAATGGTTTGAGTTAATTGGAGAGAATGGTGGTGAACTGAAGAACACGTGAGCTGCTGGTGAACAAGTGGAGGAATATTCCAACACTCCCCCCTCAAAATGGAACATCTTGAACCGTAGAGAAAGAGAGTAGAGATGCAATTAAGGAGCATCTTATTTCGAATCATTTTCAATTTCCTTCAATTCCATTTGTGGTTTAAAGCTCCATTTTGAGCTACTTTTCTCGTTAATCTTCCTTCTCTTTTGAGAATGAAATCTTCAAAATCTTTCTTCATATCTTCATTCAGAAGATAAAATCATTCATGAAGATCTGAGAAGTTGCCATCCTAGCAGGTTCGATCTTCAATTTCCGATTTCAATTCCCTATCTGGGAATTTCAGTCATGTTCCGACATTTCGTCGAACATCTAGTGAGCCAAGCCACTAATCTTCAATTTCTGGTTTCAATTCCCTATCTGGGAATAAATCAATCATTTGTGAAGATCTGATATATCTTCAGTTTCATTTCAGTTCTGTTTTGATTCCCTATCTGGGAATAAATCACATTCACTCTTGTGAAAATCTGAGAAGCCTGCCTTTCACGGGAGGTTCTATCTTCATTTTCGGTTTCAATTTCGTTTTCCTTCATGTTCTGTTATTGCAGGTTTTATTTCTTCTGCTGGTTCTGTTTAGTGAGCCAAAGTGTTGAGAAACTACTCGAGACAAGAGTATAGAACTGGAGGCAGGAGCCATTCTCGTGCATATATCATAGATCCTGATAACTGGTGGTACTTGGCGTGGACACAATTTATTCTGCTATGGGCAGTGTAACTTCTTTACTCCATTAGAGTTTGCATTCTTCAGCGGCCTGCCGGAGAAATTTTTCCTTCGGGACTCACTAATCTGTTCTTCTGCTGGTTCTGTTTTTCTGATTTCTGGATTTTTTTTCATTTTTTTTTTTTTGTTGGTTTTGATAGATTCAATATAGAAAAGAAAAAGAAGAAGATGAATTTCAGATGGTAGGATCATAAACCCGCTCTGATACCATGATAAATTCAAGGAATTGGAGCTCTGATCTGTGATAAATTCAAGGAGGGGAAGCTGTGATTGAAGCTGAAATTAACAGACAGAAAAATGACAGGAAGAAGTAAAGGGATAAAAAACGAGATAGGCCTGCTGGAAGCAGGGAAGATGATGAACATTCCATTCTTTCATGCTCAAGGAAATTACAAGGCAACTAATCTATTTATAGAGAAAAAAGCTAACCAATAATCTAACAAACTAACAAGATAACAAACATAAGAACAATCTAGAATCAACTGGAAGAAGAAGCTGCTAGTTCTGCTGTTGAGCGTGTGCTTCTGGTTTTGCTGAACTGGAGTGAATGGTTTGAGTTAACTGGAGAGAATGGTGGTGAACTGGAGAACACATGAGTTGCTGGTGAACAAGTGGAGGAATATTCCAACATTTTCATTCTTTAGTTTGCAAAAAATCAGGCAAAGATATTTGAGAAATGTTGAAAATGGTCTTTTGTAATGCCCAAAGTGAAAAATGCTCACTTCTAAACTTTTAGTCCCAAATATTGAGGTTATTTACACTTTCATCAATTATTCTACTTGTACAGATAATTTTTTACATATATTTGTTCTTGATTTGAATTCTTATATAAAAATCTTGTACATGTAGCAAAATTATACTTTCAACTTCAACCTTTTCTTCTAGACAAATGCATTCGTTCAAATAGATGGATGGATTTCCTTAGTCAATCATAGGGTTGGACAAAACACGCAAATCGAATCAGATCTGAATCGAACTGAATTAAATCGAACGGTTCTTCATAAGTTAAATACGCAAACGGTTCGAGAATCGACTGGTTTGATTCAGATCTAAATAATTTTTTATATTGAATTAATTAAATTATTTTAATTTTTTCTAAACAAATTAGTAAGTTAACTAATTTAGTGATTATTGTTCCAACTCCCAAGCCAAGTCCATACCTAGCTAGCCCAACCCAACCCAACCCAACCCAATTTCTAAATTCAATTTTTTGGCCAATAATTAATTACATTGTTGGCCCAAGATCTAGACCTTTTACGTTTTTATCCTTCCTTTTTCAGTTTCATATTTTCATTCAGTAACCACTAGTTCACTAACTCTAAATCATTTAATAAATTGAAAACCTACATTTACATGCCCAAATCGAAGCCACCGACTGTCGAGTCCTACTTTCCCCTTCCAACTATCCATTGAAGTTGCTACGTTCGATCGTTGACCATTAAAAATCTGCTTTTGGCATTAGTTTGTACCATTTTGTTTTCATATATGCATGTAAAAATGTCTATCTACGTAAATTGTTGATGTTATTAAGATTGTCTCTGTGTGTATGTGTTGTGTGTTCTTCTTTCGCTCCCATAAGATGATCCGAAGAGATATGTGCATAATATTTTGATATTTTTGGCATTATGACTCATTTACCCTGTTTCAAGAAACTAGCAAGTCATTTGCCTTTTCAATAGGAGGAAAACATAGTCGAGAAGAGAGAAGATATTATTAACCTAAACAAGATCCAAGAAGAAAATGCATTGATTATTCATTAATCAAGACATGTGATGGCTCAAATGTCTTAGCAGATGCTTTTAAAATATTTTAATTATTGCGAAAAACGTTTACATGTTATTTTTTGGCATTTTCACTTTTAATTACACATTTGATTGCGCAAATCATTATTTCTATCTAATTTCTCAATAAAGAGCCATGAAATGATGAATATACCTCATATTTAAATAAAGAAGTTAAAGAATTAATTACAACAATAGTCCCAATTTTTTTAAAAAAAGTACAAACGAGTCCCAAATAAATTATTAGAAATTAGTTTTTAAAAAAAAAAATGCAATCAATTTCTAATTAAATTTATTAAAAATTAAAAAGTGCAAAAGAGTCACATATAGGAGGGTGTATTCATCATTTCAAAAAAAAAAAAAAAATGGATGAAAATGGATATAAATGATGGTTTGCTCAATCAAATGTATAATTAAGAATGAAAATACCAAAAAAATAATATTTTGTACAATGAAAGGCGGGGAAACAAGGGTGAAAATGTCCAAAAATGAAAGATGATGATATTTTCCACAATAACAGTGAAAGATGTGGACATTATGTGCTAATTAACCAACAACAAAATTTGAAGAACTTTGCATAATAAAATAAGTTATTTTATTGTCACATAATATGTCAAATAAATTCAATCCACTAATGAAAAATAAATTCATCGATTTTAAAAATAAAATTATGATTGCAAAATAATTTTAAACTAAATGCTAAATATTGAAAGAAAATAAAATCATTGATCTAGCAACATGGACTATGTCAACAGTTTCAAGCTCCAACTCCGATCAATCAAGTATCTGAAAAATATTTTAAATATAAAATAGTATAAAAATACACTGAATATAGATTTAATGTCAATATTTCACATTTTATATAAAAAAACAAGTAAATTAAGCATATTACATAACTTTTCTAGTGGGATATAAACTTGACCGTTTCATTCTCACTTAGGTTATACCCATTTCTAATCTCTATTTAGGATATTTAGCCCTATAACTGATTTTTCTGTAAATCTACATAATACTTTATGTTATTATCCACAAGATTCTTCTTTAATTTGTATCAAACAATTGCACATAAATTACTTAAATTAAAACATTAAAAAGTGAAAACATCAAACTACTTGTCATTTAGAGAAATCCATACCTATTCGTTAATTTTTTTGTATATTTGAACTACTCATGATTGAAAATTCTTGCAAACGGATCTCGTACGCGTCGAAAAAAATAATAAATTCTTTTCTTCTTATCGTAAACAATCCTATAATGCATAGAATTCAAATTTAAGAAAAAACGTAACTAAATTAATATAAAGTTCTAGTGTGAATATATACAAATTTTCAAGTTTTATCTAATCACTTTATATCAAAATATCCGATAATAATTCAATAGATATTGAAATAATAAATTGCAATTTCGTTAAAACTCGTATTTCCAATTATTAGAATATTAGCGCAAGGTTCCTAGAAAATGGTAAAGTTGCTAAGTTATCCTAAATTACTCAAAACTTGCTTTTTAATATATTGTACGTATTTTTGGGGTATTACAATATGAGAGATTTTATTTGAACTTTGTTATTTATATTTTTCATTAAAAATTCTCCGAAAGTCCAGTAAATAGAGAATTTCCAAAAGTCACTATCTATTTGAATACTCAACGACTTATACGGACTTCTAAAATGTTTCAATTAAATATTCCGTAACTTTTAAAGACTTTTTAGAAGTCTACAAAAGTCCCAATTAAATACACTTCAATTTTTAGTGAGTCTTTAAAAGTCTTAATTGAATATACCTAAACTTTTTAAATTTTCGAAAATTTTTAAAAGTCACAAATAAATACACCCCCCTTATTAAAGGTTGAACCCCAACCTTGAGGGCCCTGCCCCAGCTCCTAGAGTATAGTGGAGGAGATAAATCGGGGGATGTGCCTCAACAGACCATGGTATAAGAGCTGACATACTGGTGTCCATAAAGAGTCAAATTTCATACTTTGTAAGAGACAGGAATCGAACCCTCACACTGCGACTACCAGCTCAGTTGAGACTACCTCACTCTTATCATTTGCACCACTGAACTATGCATCGGGGGGCAATACACCCTCCTTACTAGTATCGTGATCGCATTGTTTTAGAGATATCGTGTCTCTCGAGCATCCCCAAGACGACCCTTCTACCAAAATTAACACTGATTGTTCTTACGGACTAATTGGACACTTACTTCACAAAAGATCAACAATTTTGGAAAGCTTTAATGTTCGAATTAGATTGGATCTTGATTCTTGAGATTCTAAGGCCCCTCTTCCCAAGTGTAACTTAGGTTGCGCTGGACGAACATCTATATAGGCATGTTGATCTAAGATAGAATGGGATGAATCAAGTGATCTCGTACTTGAAAGCGTTTTTTATGTATAAGACTTCATAGTTTAAGGGGGTGTTTATTTTTTATTTGAGAATTGATTTTCAATTCTCATTTTCAACCATAAATCAATTCTCATTTTCAACCACACATTCTTCAATAAAATAATATTTTCTATCACATCAATAATTTTTTCTTCTTTTTCAACCACACATTTCCCATCATATCACTATTCAAAAATCAATTCTTCCCCCAAAAATCCCTACTAAACAAGCTCTAAATAACGCAACACATTTTGATACATTTATCACTTGTCATATGACTTATTTTTTACGTGTCGAATGATTCAAATTTAATGAATTCGACGCATTTTAATGACCCTCCCCTTTAGCGTGTCTTGATCAAAGGAGTACATAATATATAAACGGGATGTATTTTGGCATTGAATATTCAAATTTTGGATAAAAAAATTACCCAAATTTATAACAAATCTAACTACCAAGTGAAAGTAAGAAAACCTCTATTTGTCAATCGTCATCACATCGCAGCTTCAACCCTCTTACTCTCTAATGGCCACAACTGTCTCTCTCTCCATCTGCTTAGATAACCATCCCCACCGCCGCCTCCACCGCCGCCGCCTCTACAGGACAACCATTCACTCCTATTCCCACCAATCACCATTCTTCACCCCTAATCACCGGCAACCTCAACACACTTGTGTCAACTTCCCTAAACACCCCCATCGCAATTTCACCCTCACACTTTCATCCTCTTCTTCTACCTCATCTTCCTCATCAACACTCCAAAACCCCCTTCCAACTGGACGTTTTCTCACCAACGAAGAGCTCGAAAAGCTCGAAAATCTCGATAAATTCACCTACCACCATGAATTGCAATCCGGGCTGCTTTTAGTGCGTGTGATGCGTGAAGAAGAAATGGACATGGCAGTGACTCTACTGGCGGAATCCTTTGCGGAATCGATGATGATAGCAAAGGGGTATGTGAAATTGCTGGAGTTTCTGGTGAGGAATTACTTGATTGAGAGGAGGGCAATGATGCCTCACAGTGCAACACTTCTGGGAATTTACAGAGAAAATGAAGAAGAAGATTTCGAATTGGCAGGGACTGTAGAGGTGTGTTTTGATAAAAGGGGTGCTAATACCAATCCCCCAACACCAACCCCTCCCAAAAATTCGCCATATATATGTAATATGGCTGTAAGGAGGCCACTTCGGAGGTATGTATTTCAACAAGAATTCTCTTTGTTACTGAATTTTTGTTTCGAATATGAATTTTTTTGTGTTTCTTAATCTTGTGGAGGGCTGAACAATCCTATTGATTGGTACCTAATTAAGTAGAGACAAGCAACCCTTCGTCTTCATATAGACTGCAACATGATTGCTACGGATCTAGTGTCTTTAGATCTTCTGGTTCTAGTAATAAACTTACTAGAATGGCATCATGTAACATACTCCAAAATTGTTAGGATCAGTGCTTTAGTTTGTTGTAGTTGCTTTTTGTTATGAATAAATGTTATTCATCAGAAGTGGCGATGAACAACAGGTTATGTGATAGTGGGGCTGCTGTCATGTTGTCCAGTGAAGTTGGATGCAATTTTATTCATTCGACAATATGGCAAATTGGCAATGAGCCCACATAGACCGTTGATCACCACTGCTGCCCATGAATAGCATACTTGTTTGTTAGGATACACTTAAGATAGTGAGCTTCTCTCACATTTGGAAATGTGTAACATAGCTTATTTCTAATTTGTTTGGTAGTGCTTTAAAGCGTTTGTGGATAAAAGTGGGTAGTAAGTTGTTGGTGATACAAAATGTGTGGATAAAAAGTAAGTTTATCATCTTAAATTAATTTTAGCTTCGCCAAACATGCATGATTCATATTTCACCCAGCAGCTTAAAATTCTGACACAGGATTTTGCGCACTTATCTCTATACATTGTCGTGCAAACTCTATCACAGCAATGTAGAGATTATGCTGAAATGTTAGCTTGGAGCATGCAACATATCTAGGTGGTAAATGAAGAAATGAAGAGCTTAAGTTCATTTTTTCACCCTTTGAGATTGCGACCTAGGGATCCGAGCTAAGGCAATCTTATCTTGTTTTTCGTTTTAAAATTTCTGGGATTTTCATTCAGCGGAACATTCTTGTCCCCAAATTTTATTATTATAGACAGATTGTTATTTCTCATGTTTCAGAAAAGGAAAAAAGACAGATAGTTGTTTCTTAATTTTCGATGATCTGAATTCTTGGATCGATCGTATTTCTTAGGAGGGGCATTGGCTGGCATCTGTTGAAAGCAGGCGAAGAACTTACTTCACAAATGAGTTCCTCAAGAGAGGTTTACTTGCATTGTAGAGTAATCGACGAAGCTCCGTTCAACATGTATACAAAAGCAGGGTATAGTGTTGTTAAGACAGACAGCCTATTGACCTTGTTGACATTCCAGAGACGTAGGCACTTGATGCGTAAAGACCTTCCTATCCTCTATCATGCTTCTGAAATGGATAATCCTGACGAGACACCTCCTTCGTGAGCCTTACGTATAAATGGATATGGAGATGGAAACGTACTATCAAGGTAAAGAGTGCGCTTTTGGCTCTATATATCCTTATTGTGTTAGCAAATTTCCCACAATTAACGGCTTCCACTGGTGCATTACTGTTGTACAATGTACATGATCCCGGAAATAGAATATATGTACAAATTTTGTGCTTTCTCGACCTTGAGATTTCGTTCGCTAATGAATGTCATGTAATTTAATTTGACCTTTTTTGCTAATCATTTATTCAAAATTCGCATAATCTAAGTTCAACTCAATGTGGTCAAGTGTGTGCTTGAAAGTCAAGTTATACTCTACTTTCGCTTTACTTTTTCTAACCGTGTTCAAGCGACGATGCCAATAGATTCATTTGTTCTCTTAAGACTGAAGGGATGATTGAAGTGCAAAAAGTTTATATATTTTGACAGCATTGCTGTTTTTGAAAGTACATTGCATACTTGTGCTAAGCTTGGTCTTGAATCTTTATTGTTTGTCTCGAAGTTTGAAGAATAGCGTTTTGTTAATGATATCGAACTCATCTGTACAGTATATACACTATTCTGGTCTTAGTCTTTGGCGGTCCTGCTATCAAATTTGAAAGAAATGTGTATGAAATGTTGTTGCTGTGCCTTATTTTGTTTGAACAGAATGAAACTCGATGCTTTTCGTTTCATCTCAAGTGCATGAATTGCCATCACAGTACTTGGGATTTTGTATAATGAATTAGTTGGAGTTGTTTTATGCATTCGGTATTTGAGGGTCTCCCTCGACTTTCTATTTGAACACAACGTGATACTAAAACTTCAAAAATAGCTACTTATTCTATTGTGTATGAACCACCCGTCAATTTCCTGGTCATTGAATATATGCATAACGTGTGGGATTTCATAGGAACCCTACAACAATGATATATTCAACTTCACTAGCGCTTAACATCAGACTACGTCACAGTGATGCTAAACACTAATGGAGGTTGATAGAATTACTATGATATATTTCCATTATCTATAGTTAAATAAGGTGAAATTAGACATCTTTCGTCTAAAGAAAGTGAAATGTTAATTATTGTTCACTTTGACTATAAGAGGTCTATTATGAGAATCTTTGATTTTCTTGGAAAATTGCGCAGTGCGGAGTAGACATGTAAACATGTTCAGTGCTTGTTTGATAAAAAAAATCTGAAATTTTATAACTTTTATTAACTTAACCACACAATACATCAACTTTTATCAAAAATCGCTAAATTTTTGTTTGTCAAAAGCTTTGTAAAATAACCTTGCAACTTTAAAACTCTTTTCTTGAGTAGTTAAAACTGGAAAATATAAAATAAAATAAAAAAGTTGTGCAAATCTAAAGCACAAAATTTTAAGTGAAAATTACGGTTATAGTCCTCAACCTTGATCTCTTTTACACTTATTATTCTCAACCTTCGTTCTTTATCGTACTGTCCCTGGTCTTCTATGCACTCTCACCATCCGTATTGACAGGGAATTATTTATTTATTTAAAAGGTCCGTAAAGTGACAACAAACAAAACAAAAGAACAAAGAAAACAGAAAATCCTTAACCTTCTTCTCCACGCTCTCATCACACCCCGTGTGCCACCACCAACCGCCCACAAGTCCCGACCACTGGAAGCCACTCAACTCAACTCCACTCCCAAGCCCCTTCCTCCCCAGTAAAGTTTTTATAATTTTTTTCTTAAAATGAAGTATCAATAATGATTAAAAACTTGGCATGATTTTTGCTTTACTTAAAGTGAGTTGAATATTGAAGTGGATACCCCTATTCTAATATCAAGAATTCAAGATTATCGGTTCACATCTATTCCTTCACACTTCACACTTGATAGTTGCTTTGAGACTTTCAACCTTTGTACGCAGACTTGCTTTGTAGACTTGACTCGCCATAGTTCACCAACATATGCATTTGAATTTTGCTGCAATTGTGCCACTCAAATGAATGAGGCCGTAATATGTTAGCTGTATACAGCTTTATCATCTTCTAATTGAGAACCACAGTTGAAAACAAAATATTCGCACCCTCGTACCTTTATAGCTGCTGATTTGGAGAATAACCCGGAAGATCTAGAAGTTGAAGGTTCATAGTGGGGTAAAACAAACAAAGAGGATTAAACATGTACAACAAGAGGTACTCTTTAGTTTGTTTTTTAACCATAAAGCCTATGTGGATCCTGGATTGGATTCTATCGGGTGTTGACATGAACACATTGCTCAACAACTTATTATGATTTTGTAGTTTATTAATCTGTTTCTTGTGTTGTTGAATTAGAAGCAGACAGGTGGAGTGGTTAGGAGGCAAAGCGCTTGATTAAACGCATGGCAATGATAACAGTGAAACTGGTGCTAGAGAAGTTAGCATCCATGCTTGCAAGCAAGATTGCTTAATGGACTGCGCGGAGGAGTTGATGAACTATGCGATGAATTGGAGAGCATAAAAATCATTCCTCCAGGATGCAGAATTAATCAGGGGATCAGAACTTGGGCGAAGCAGGTAAGACGTCTCTTACGACATTGAGGATATTCTTGAAGAGTTCTTACTCTGTTCATGTCCTCCTCAAGGGCATGGCGTACTTAGTTCACTTTGTAAAGGTTTTTACAAAATAAGAAAACTGAATGAACAACACGATTAGCTGTACAAATTAAGAAAAAACAGAGTGAAGGTGAAGTCCATTTCAGAGAGGACTAAATATTCTTTTTTAAGAATGGATGAAGTCACGACTTATAGTCCATCCTCACAGACATGGCATGAACCTCGAGTAGCATCTCTTCATTCAGATGTGGTAGGAAGAGATAATCAGAAAAGTGTCTTTACTAAGGTAGTGTTTGATAGGCATCAAATTCCATTTTCCCCTTTTGGTAGTGTTTGATGGACAACATTTTGCCACCCAAATGATTTCCTCCTTTGAACCCACGCGCCTGGTTTTCCACCCAAACGATGAAAGTGTTTTCCCACCTTTTTGGTGGGAAAGCTGAATTCCAGGTTCTGGAATTTTTTTTNTTTTTTTTCGTTTTTTTTTTTTACTTTTTGGAAATAGAAACAAATTTTATAACTAATTGTAGAAATAATTATCACTTTAATGGACAATTTCCATATAAAACAAAGTCAAACGAACACAAAATTTAAAAATTTTCCAGGTGGAAAATTATACCAATCAAACACACTTAACTAACAATTCCCTGCAAAACATTTTCTAGGCAATTATTTTCCCTGAAATTTATTTTCTTTCCACCCATTTTCCACCATTGCAATCAAACGGACCCTAAATGTCTGGTGGAGGGGGGAAAACAGTTTACTGCTATCTTTGTTGTGGGAATAGGTGGTTTAGGGAAAACGACTTCTGTGAAAAAAGTTTTTGATAGAACTCCCATAAGAAAATGCTTCGATTCCCATGTGTGGATAATTTTCATTAACCCGTATAGGTGATTTAGCTGCTTCTGTGGAAACTAATGTTCAGGTCTATCAGCTGCAACCATTACCAGCTGATGAGGCGTGGGCTTTATTTTGTAAGAAAGCATTCCGAGGGTAAGCATGCTGAAGAAGTACGGATGGTTGCCCTTACCAATTGTAGGTAATGGTGCTTTATTGTCAAGGAAGAATGAAGCCCCTAAGGAGTGAAAAAAGGTCAGTGAAAGTCATGCAGCAGAGATGAAAAGTGATTCAGCCCTTGAAAGTGTTAAAAAAAAAATACTTCTGCTTACTTATAATGATTTACCTTATCACCTTAAATATTGTTTCTTATACATGAGTTTTTCCCAGAAGATCATTTGCTCAAAAAAGTGAAGATGGTCCGACTGCAGAAAGCAGAAAGTCTGGTTGAGGAGAAGTAAGGGTTCAAAATGGAACAGATTGCGGTGGACTACTTTAATGAACTTGTCAATAGGAGCATGATTCAAGCAGTTGACAACTTGACATGGATGATTTCAACAGAGTTTAAAGTTGCCGAGTTCATGATCTGATAAGGGAGATCATTCAAACAATTGAAGTCCAGGGAATAATTCTTTCTTACAATACTAAATGAAAAAGGTACGACACTGACAGAAATAGCTCGCAGCTTTTCAATTCATGTCACTGGAGACCATTAATCAAAACAGGAACAAAAGGACAGTTCGATCTTTATTTTTCTTCTCCTCAAGGGATTCTTCAGGCTATTTGAAGCCTGAATTTTTTCATGGTTGTAGATCACCAAGGGTATTAGCTTGGTCCTATTTCTCAATTTCCCACAGGGTTGGTTGATTTGGTCTATTTGACTTAATCAAGTATTGAGGAACACTTAGACCCTTTTGATTGCACTTCAATTCCATGGAAGATGGAAATTAAATTCTATTTTCCACATTTTTACATGTTTGATTGCTCAAATTTTTCATGGAATTTGTTTTCCATTTTTCACTCACATGCTCACATTTTCTTGGTTTTTGAGTTCTAGACAATTTTATTTTTTTTAGCAATGAAAACAAAATCTATCCCCAATTATAACAAACGATATCCATGTAATGGACAATTCCCATAAAAAACAAAGCCATACAAACACCAAAAAATTCAAAATTTTAATATTTTTCAAGTAAAAAATTATATCAATCGAACACAATTAATTGACAATAAATAGTAAAACGAGTTCTAGGCAATTCAATTCCTTGGAATTCATTTTCTTTTCACCCAAATTTCATTTTTGCAATCAAACGGACCCTTAATTAAACCAGCTTCCAGAGTCTATAAAAAACCTAACCTCTGATACTCGTACTCTTCAAAGTAGTTGGACTGCCCATGTCGGACACAGCACGACACGATATGGGTATTTGTCAAATCCTCCAAGTTTCAACCAGACACTTCATCGTTTTTGTTTCTTCTTCGTTCTTTTTCTTCTTTCCCATTCTTTTCCTTTTCTTCTTTCCCACTTTTGCTCTCTATAAACCTAGCTTCGTCGCCGAGAGGGTGGAGAAAGACAGCTACGCTAAGTTTTCCTTTCTTTTTCTTCTTTCTTTCTATTTTTTCTTTTTTTTCCTTCTTTTGCTCTCTCTATATCAATGGTTTAGGGTTTTATTTGTATGAAATGAAAATGGGTTCCATATAGTGCTACTTAGTGCTCCACTAAGTCTAAATTACAATCAAATTCCTCATTTTCTATTTTATATAACAAATAGTAATTCTCATTATTGAAAATTAACCCCCAAAATTATATTTTAATCGTCATAACCACTAATTAAATACTTGACATCCTGGATTAGTAAAAAAATTGAAATTTGAAAGACCTACCCACGTACCCGTGTCCGAAATTTGGACTATTTTTAGTCATGTTCCCATATCTTATATTTTAGAAAATAAAAGATCCGAAAATCAGATACGTACCCGTACCCGATACCCATACCCGAATCCGAGCATCATAGAACCGAACAAACTTAGAAGTAATGGATCTCAAAGGAACACCCATTTCAACCTATTCTTGTGGAATTTTGAAGTCGAAGAATCTTGTTCAGTTAGGATGCTATCACTATCAATTTGGCTCGTCTATATTCTTTGCTGATACATTTGGAGTAAGTTCCAAAGAGAATAGAATATTTGAAATTTTTAAAGAAATTGGGTACCGATGAACTGGACACGGGGAGCGACACGCTGGAGAGCGAGGAAAGACTAAATTACTCGAGTTAACTCTCTATCATCACTTCCACAGTTTCTTCAGCTTCTATATCTCAAGTGGTTTAGTCACCCTGCCTGAGTGAATTTCATCACTTAGCTATCTTGGCAAACTAGTTCTGCAAGATGCACACTTGACTACTGATCTAATCTGGTGGTTCTGGAGCTCCATCTAGCTTATGATGGCGAGGAACTATTCTGTGCTGCTGGGTATCTAAAGCTCAAAAAACTTGGCCTGTATCAGATGGACCAACTGAAGACTGTAAAATTGACAGAAGGAGCAAAGGAAGCTAGACATTTCATGTTGTGATCAAATGGAAGCGATACCTTGTGGCATTGAACATCTGAAGAATCCTCAGGAATTGCTACTGTGGGACATGTCAGATAATTTTTTAAATAGAATAAAGCCTTCCACGGGTGAGGATTTTTGGAGGTGGGGAACATATTTCAAATATCAACCTGTGTATGTGTGGACGGGGCAAAGGAAAAAGTTGACACTATTGCTCGATTCATTTGGAATCAGAAGATTACATGGAAAACCAGAATCTTGGATTTTCATTTTCTTTTATCTGTCAGATGCAATGACACAGTCTTAATGCATTAGATTTGTGAATATGCTAACTGTTTTTTTCTGGTTGCTAACTGATTTATTAGTGTGGATACCAGGTTAGAAAAAATTACGGAGTATTTTTCATGTTTTAGGCATAAATATTTGATTGGTGGAAAAAGAATCCACCGCTATTGTGCATTTATGATGATTACTGTTACATTTGGCATGCAGTTCGGCCAAGAAGAAGATCACAAATGATATCTTGAAATTCTTGCTTACTCTTTCAAATCAAAATTTTTGTATTGTGTAATCATAATTCAATAATGTAATTGTTTTGAATTAAATTATAACTACAGGACATATATGGTTTCAACTGAGTTGATTAGAATTATTGTTGCCACAAGCTAATTTAACATAAGTAGTAGCATTATATCTCAACATAAAATTGCACTACTCACTAACTCAAGACACTTGTTCCATTAAATAATTTTATTTCCACAAGCAAAAATTACCCTTATATGATGAGAAATAGAAAACTTAAACAAAAAATTCACAATAAATCATTCACTGTATTACATATCACGCAAGTAACAAACACTCAAAGTTACAACAGGATATAATCTTGTGTTTATTCAAGGTATTTCATTTCTGCTGAGTAAAATAACTTAATATGCTGACTGAGATGAATGGATAGGTCCTTATCCACTCTCAAACTTTTCTATTAGTCAAGTTATGCTACAAAAAAGAAAGATTTCACATGCATCTTGATATCAATTTTTCTTGTAATGAAAGATAGAGAGCTCGTAAAATGAATTTCCTTCTGATATTAGAAGCCAAAAACTTCTTTCCTGAAGAAAAGCACATACCTATGTTTTATAGCAAGTGAAGAAGATTCGAACTTTGGTTTTATACATTAGGCATTGATTTCCTCATCCTTGGCTGGTAGCAAAGAGACCTTTTCACTTCTTGATTCAGAGCTCCTTGTTACATTGTCATCTACCACCTCGACTTCTTTTGACTTTCCCCACATCACTGAGTAGAACCCGATAACAATTATAATGGAACCTATCAAACTGCAAAAGATTTAAATGATGAGTAAATAAATTTCTGATTGTATACTTGAAGATAATGCATTTACCGCTATACGGGCACGTGATTGAGATGAAAGCTAATGATGATTTTTCATTCAATATAAAAGAAACTCTAAAGAGGACTATCTGAGAGTTTAAATGGTTAAATGGAGGACAAAAAGATTTATTCAAGTTACGTCTTCAACGTATTGTCACACCCCTTCACATGCAAACCAGATTCATTTTTTCATCAAAGTGAGGATATCTGCATAATTTTCAGAAATGGGTGATGGCTAGACTTGAACTTAAGATCTCTGTCTGCTGTGATAGATATCATGTTGAACGATCTTATCTATAGACTATAAGCTTAAGTTGATAGAGAGGGGCCACCTTTATTTATTTAAATTATGTCTTCCACAAAAATCATGCTCCTTACCTTCCAAGATACAGAATGTCTCCCAGTAAGATAATACCCAATGCCGCTGAAATGACAATGCTCAATGGATGAAACACGGAAACAAAAAGAGGGCCCCTTCTATGCAAACACCATGCAGTTACACTGACTTGGAATGCAGAGCCAAAAACTCCCTAAGAAAAGGAATAGTCCAAATAAAATATCTGAAAAGAAATTAGAAACTGGCCAGATAGAAAGTTCTATTGACACGCATAATTTAACATATCAATATTAAGTTTTCTAAGAAGACACACATCCAACATAAGAGAAGGTAAGCCTTATTCAGCCACTTAAGCCCCTTTTCACCCTTCCATTTGCAAAACAATCTCTTTCAAAGGTATAAGAAATGAAGTCTTTTAAACCACATAGAAACTAATGATTCTCAAATGACTGAGGCAAGAAAGAGAGAAACAGAGAACAAATTCAAGTAACTCATTAAACACAGATAGATGGGGTTATGTGAAATGGAAAAATATTAAGTATTCGTTTGGTAAAGATTAAAATCCAATTAAAATTGAAAATATAGCCGTTATTGGGGCTCACTCATCTAATAAAAGGCAACAATAACGGCTAGTTTTTCAATTTTAATCCAATTTTAATCTCTACTGAACACGCTGTTCAAAAATTGAGGACCCAATTCCACACAAATATGGTCAAAGAGAATATTGCAAAATTTCAATGGGTTGAAGACGTATGCTCTATTTTTTTTCCAAATAAAAATCATAAACACATTGTGTGCAACAAGTTCTTCTTATATATGAGTCAATTGTTTCAGACTTCATTACAATATAATTTATGCTATTGTTGTCTTAGAGTCATTAATTTTGATGATTTTTTAGAATTATTTCATTAAATATTATTCATTCTTGTTATCTATATATGTATTAGTTCAATATTTTATTTACATTTTCTTCTTCTTATCATAGCAAATAATGTATCCTCTTTATGTGAATTAGTAATTTTTTTTTTTTTATCATAACTTCAAAAATATTATATCTGGTATTGATATGGAACCTTTCAAGTATTTGGAGTTCTTTTTTCCAACAAATGCTCACCATATTCAAGCTTTCACTATCTCTCTCTTTTCAGATTCATATCTTTATAGAGGCAAGACAATACTCATGAAGTTTCAGAATTTAATCTTTGAATGTTTAAAGTAATGCAATGTTTCAACATTCGGGAGTATTAGGTCTAAAGTGTATTGGCCAGTTCCATGTCCACAATATCATTTAATTGAGTTATACTTAGAGTCGAGTTGTCGGGGGTTGGGAGTGTCTTTGGAAGGAGTTAATGTCAACACAATAAGACCAAGTCACCTAAAAATGCTCGATGTCCATTAGAGGAGCGCTCGAGTGGACGAGTCACCACTCGTCGCCCACTAGACCTTTGCTCAAATACTTCATAATTTGATTATTGAACTTCTTTACTCCACCTTCCACTTGTAAGTCATTCATTGTGACTTGAATAACTTACTCGTTATCCAACAAGCTTAATGCTTCACATTTTCGCTTTGTGTACAAACTCAGGAAGCTCGAAAAAATTCGTCCCCGACCATCTAACTATAACACCTATTTGTTGAATTTAAACACTTAAAAATAGAATTTTATTGATGATTGGATTGCACAATTTTGGACACACACTAATGCCACTCAACACTATAGTATTATTTACCAAACGAAGACAACACTAATACAACTTATTTGCTTTAATTTACTCTCTCAATTATTCTTGCTTTCTCTCTCCTCAATTCTTTCTCACTTCACTAACTCTTTCTCACTCTCTCACTCACGCCTCATACGTATTACAAATATGGAACTAATATTTATACATCTTGTCAGTCGGTGGTCTTCCTTACCCTCGTTGGTGTATATGTAATATGATTTAGCTCCTGTTTGACACACATTAAAATTTTTATTCTTATTTTTCTACTCATTTTCAACCACACATTCTTTAATAAAATAATATTTTCCATCACATCAATAATTTTTTCTTTTTTTTTCAATCACACATTCTCTATCATTCTACTATTACAAAATACATTCTTCCAAAATAATGTGACTCAAACACACTCTTACGCTACTTGTACATCCATGTTTACTACTTGGGTGACAAAATGCAGATGTGGCATTTTTTTAATTGGCTAGTAGACAAAAAACAAAGTTTCACCAGCCAATGAAGAAATGCCACCCAGGCATTCTATCGCCCCATATTGTAAGCTTGGGTGTACATGTAGCATTCCTCGTATAGTAATATATTTATGTCTATATCTAGTTACATTCATACAGGGTGGTGATGACATGATTCCTGAGCAAATGGATTCTTCTAGACATGGATGCATAAGAAAAAAATATGGAAATCAAAATAATGTTGAGTCGGTGATGATTCTTCGTTCTGTAGGTGAAGTTCAACGGGAACATATGCGGTTTGTTGCCGAACATAGAGAACAAATCTCATGTTACAAAAGGAAAAGGAAATCCCTTGTTTTTATCTCCTTTTGATCTACGCACATTTTGTTTGGTGTTCTCTAATATTGGGTTATTTGTGACTTTCACTTCAGAAAAATTCATACAAATTCTCTATTGTCTAATGAATGCTAGAGGCGTATGTTCACATTCCTTAAGGATTCCTAAGTAAGGGTGCAAGTAATTGACACTTAAGCTCCATTTGAAGTAAAAAGATTATTCTGCTTGTCGAGGACCCATGTGGCCATAGACAAACGAGGGCGCCAAGTGGCGTCCCTTATAGGTGGGGGGTCACACCTAGACAAATAGCAGGGTCCAAAATAAAATTAACTAAATAAACATTTACAAATCCCCTAAAACTAAATTATAATCAATTAATAAAAACATCATAAATAGCATTTCCTAGTTATTTACAATCGTGAGATATCCAAAAGTTATTTGAGATTGTTGTAGGTAGAACCCCCTTCTTTAACAGCTTCGATAGCCAAACCACTCCATTTACGAGCATTTCCTCTCATTTCTTTACCTCTATCTCCATCCCCCATGACCAGGGCCGGCCCTGAGAATTAGGAGGCCCTAGGCAACTAATTATTATGAGGCTCTTCAACGTAATCATTTTTTCACAAGTGTAGCAAAATTCAAATATTTAACTAATCATAAGTGGCGTCCCTTATAGGTGGGGGGTCACACCTAGACAAATAGCAGGGTCCAAAATAAAATTAACTAAAACATGAGCATTTCCTAAAACTAAATTACAATCAATTAATAAAGACATCATAAATAGCATATCCAAGTTATTTACTGTCGTGAGATCTCCAAAAGTTTTTTGAGATTGTTGTAGGTAGAATCCCCTTCTTTTAACAGCTTCTATAGCCAAACCTCCCCATTTACGAACATTTCCTCTCATTTCTTTACCTCTATCTCCATCCCCCATGACAATGTCCAAGCATTTCTTGATTTCATCTCTTTCAATAATACTTTCCCCATTTGCTTTTGCTCTCACACCTGTGCCCCAAACCTCATCCACCATCTTCGCATTCTTCGTTTGATCTGCGAACTGTGGGCAGCATATGATTGGTACTCCAGAAACAATACTTTCCAGTGTTGAATTCCATCCACAATGTGTCACAAAACACCCGATACAGCGGTGGCTTAGCACTTCTACTTGAGAACACCATGGCAAAATATTATCCCATCTCCATTCAGACTATTTTCCATCATTTTATGCATTTCCTCTTCTTCGCTGCTTGATGATCTGAGGACCCAAAGAAAAGGCCTCCCACTCTCCACTAATGCATGCAATATCTCTTCTTTTTGCTCTTTCTTTAACACTGCCAAGCTTCTAAATGACGCATAGATCACTGAATGCTCAGGCGTCGAGTCTAACCACTGAAAATAATCATCAGATACACTGAATAAATCGACTCCAAATGATTTGTCTGTTAGGTCACTTCCATCACAGAAAGCTGATGGCATTAAGGGTCCAACTGCAATAACATTCATATTGGCTATAGCTTTAATCGATTCTTGTTCTAATTCTTCAAAGGTATTAACAAGAACAAAGGTTCAGGGATATTGTTCCAGGACCTGCATATGTTCTTGCATCACAGGGATCAAGAAACCACTCGAGGGACTATCCGAAAGGAGAAAGGTGGGTAAGTCACTGGAGGAAAACAATGGCAACGTTGGTACTTTTATTGAAACCGAGGGATCCATTCGGCCATGTATACCTCCTTGGCTATTGAAGAAGCCGTGATAAATGGTAAAAGCGGTTGCACACTGAATAAAAAGAAAAGCAGACGGTACCTGAAGTTCACGCACCACCACAGCCACCCAAGGAAGGAGGATGCTGTACACTAGAAAGGTCACCTATTGGCCCTCGTCCGAAAACTTCTTGATAGGATTCATAAGATTTTGGGAGCCTATGCTCCTCAAGCTCTCAACATAGTTATAAAAATCAATGTGGGATTGATAATCATCATCCTTTTCATTGGAAAAAGAGGCACACGACAATCCCTTGAGGGTTGGAAGAGATTTCATTTGTTTGAGGCCACGGTTTGTGGTGACAAAGGTGACCTTTACACCATTGCGTGCCAGGTTTTTGGCTAGCTGAAGAGAGGGATTGATATGGCTTTGGAAACGGAAAAAGAGGATCAGGAAGTGATGGGAGTTCATTACTCTTGCTCCATGTCCATTCATTCCTTCTTTGGTAATTGCATTTATTAATGGAAAATTCTATTTGTATAACCGAAGTGACAACCTCGGTTGATAACCTCTCACATGTGTGTGGGGTTCGTATGTTTAAAAAATTCAAAAAAAAAAAAGTGGATCCCCAATATAAGTGGTTATCAATCGAGGTTGTACAACTAACATGACTCTTTATTAATGGAGCATAAGACAAAATTTATAAATAGGTGACAAAGTCACGAGTATGTTTTTACAACAATGCTGAATGTACAAAAATTTTGTGCAAGAAGTTGTACAAAATAGTCACATGGATTTGGGGGGGTGGGGGGGGGGATTAAGGAGGTGGGTCCCGAGTGTTGGAGAACAAGATAAAAAGATGTTGACAGATTAAAAAAAAGGAAGACTTGCAGAGAACTCTTTATTAATAAACACTGATAAGTCTACTTAAAACAACTTAGAGTAAGGCTCTTTTATAGGCATAGATGAAGTACAAATATCTAAACTTACTCTGCTAAATGTAAGGAACAATCCTAAAAATACTTAACAACCTAA
>OU503056.1:20278937-20291416 GCA_912172775.2 Fraxinus pennsylvanica | reverse complement strand
CACTCTCGAACCTTCATCGTGGGTCCCGACATAATTTTTGAGTATTTGCACTTTAGTCCTTGAACTTTCATTTTCTTCCATTCTGGTTATTTTTCACTTATTTCCGCCACATTCATCACTTGTCCTGCAAAATATGAATTACATAGAATTAAGCTATATTCTAACATATTAATCAACAATTGCTCATGTTTGGATAGTAAAACAAGTATGTAAAACGTACTTATCAGGTTACTCATGGTTCAACCGTATATCCAGATCATATTCCCCTATGGATCCAGCTTAATGGTGCTAATCGAACAAAAAGAGGACCTAAACCATTCCGTTTTGAGTCAATGTGGCTAGGTGAAGAAGCATATTCTGATATTGTGGAGGATCAATGGTCTAATAATAATCCTCAGAATCTGGATCATGTGATCATTGTGATGAGGACTATAAGTTGTTGCAGCAATTAACTTCAATATAGGAATATAACTAAATTTGGAAAGGTACAAGTGGAGCTTAACAAAGCCAGAACTAAGTTGGCTCAAATACAACGTCAATATCCCACTAATATAAACTCCAATGATCTTCAAAAAGCAACTGAAGAGGTGAATACATGAATGGATAGGGAAGAACTTATGTGGAAGCAGAGGTCTAGTGCTGCTTGGCTTCAGGAAGGGGACCAAAATACTCGTTATTTTCTTGCTAAGGCTACCCAAAGGAGCAAAAAAAGCTCGATTACTAGACTATTGGATGATCAAGGTTGCTGGAAGGATAAAGATGAGTGTAATAGCCTAATATTTCTCTGATCTGTTCTCCTCTACTGGTTCAAGTAATCAAGATGTTGTTTTTGATAATGTGGAATGCAAGTGAACTCCTGGTATGAACAATGAACTGCTAAAACTTTTTATTGCAACCAAGGTCTCCTAGGCCTTGAAGGAGATGCATCCCACTAAAGCTCCGGGACCTGATGGTATGTCTCCTATTTTCTTCCAAATGTTTTGGCTACATATCGATTCTTCCGTTACAAATGCTGTTTTACTTGCTTTAAACACCTGTGAATTTTCCCAAGATATGATTCACACTTTTGTTACACTTATTCCAAAAACAAAAAAAAATCCTCGGAGAGTCAAGGATTTCAAACCTATAAGCCTATGTAATGTTTTGTACAAATTAGTCTCAAAAGTTCTGTCTAATAGAATTAAAACAATGCTACCCGTGGTGATTTCAGAAACTCAATTAGCTTTTATTAAAGGGAGACTCATTACTGAAAACGTACTCGTGGCTTACGAAATGCTCCATCTCTTGCGACAGAAGAAGAAAAGAAAAAAGGTCTCATTCTTATTAAGCTTGACATGAGCAAAGCTTATGATAGAGTTGAATGGTTATTTCTCCAAGCAGTCATGCACAAATTAGGCTTCCATGAAAAGATTATCCAACTGACAATAAAATGTGTCACTACCCCTTCCTTCTCACCATCCAGGGGTTTAAGACAAGGAGACCCTATCTCCCCTTACTTATTCCTATTATGCACAGAAGGATTGGTTAGCCTAATGAATGAGGCTGGAAAAACTAATAATGTATCTGGTATCCAAGTATGTAGAAGAGCTCCAAGGCTGAATCATCTCCTCTTTGCGGATGATAGTTTGATTTTTGTGAAGCTAATGAAGGAACCACCTCTCGGTTATAAGCTATCCTACTGATTTATGAGGAAACATCAAGTCAACAACTGAATAGGGTTAAAACTTCAATGGTATTCAGTGTAAATGTAAAACCAGACAAGCAGCAAGCGATTATGGCCATCTGGCATGCTCCTTAACTACAGTAATATGAAAAGTATCTGGGACTACCACCTATGGTGGGTAGATCAAAAGCTCGAGCTTCTCCGAAGTAAAACATAAAGAGAGGTTCTCCTTAAATCAGTAGCTTTAGAAATTCCCTCCTATACTATGAGATGTTTCAAACTCCCATCTATATTATGCACTGATATTGAGATGACGATGGCCCGATTCTTGTGGGGTCAACGAAAGGAGGTCAGGAAAATCAATTGGCAATTGTGGAATGTGATTTGTAAATCAAAATCCATGGAGGGAATGGGCTTTAAGGAGCTTGAGATCTTCAACATGGCTATGCTTGGTAAACAAGCATGGAGACTCTTGAAACTCAAGGATAGCCTGCTTCATAAAATATACTCGGCACATTATTTTCCTGATGGCAATGTACTGAAAGCATCTATATGGGACAATCCTTCTTATGCTTGGCGCAAAATTTGGGAGGCGAAAAATCTACTGATACACAGAGGAAGATGGGTGGTGGGAAATGGCAACACTATACATATCCTGAATGATAAATGGATCCATAGAGTGGTAGAACTGAGTAGGGAGCTAGGGATAAACTTACAGCAAAATTATAACTAGCAGCTTGATTGTTTTGTGTCTCACTAATTGATCCTCACTCAAAGTGGTGGATTTTGGCCAAGCTTAGAAGTCTATTGAATCCAAAACTTGTTGAGGCTATCTTGAAATTACATCCTAGCCACTTGGGAGAAGAGGATGTCTGGTCGTGGGAACATGAAAAAACTGAAATCTATTCGATTAGCAGTGCATATGGCTTCTTCAAAACTTATCTTACTCGTGATTGTGGCAACTCGTCAAATGGGTATGAAAAAAGAAATTATGGGATACTTTATGGTGACTTAAAATCCCTCAAAAAGTAAAGATTTTTGCTTAGAGAGCTTGTCATGAGATTTTGCCTTCAAAATAAAATATGATCAAAAGGAAAATTAATACCGACCCTCAATATTGTTTTTGTGATCACCAAAGGGAAGACCTATGTCATGTTATACTCCACTGCGCCTCTATTCATCGATTCCTAATTAGCCATTTCCTTATTTTACAGAATAAGACCTACCATGGAGGATTCATACAAACAGATATTGATATTATGGCTAAAGGCTCAAAAGATGCTCTTTCAAAATTTCTGCTTATTACCTGGAGTTTTTGGATCCGACAAAACATGATCATTCATGATCAGATTAATCTTCCACCAACATAGGTAATTGCTACTACTCTAGCCAAAAAAATCTGCTACTGAAACGGGCCCTCCTCTTAACTATCTCCCCAGTGCACTTCCCATCAAATATAGATGGTCTGCACCATCTAATGATGCGCTCAAACTCAATGTAGATGGCTCCTTGTTCTTCGATCTAAAAAATGCTGGACTTCGAATTATTTTACGAGATCATGAGGAAGGAATAGTTTTAGCAGCAAGTGGACCTGAAAACTCAATCTTTAGAACCTGAATATATTGAAGCGGCTGCACTCCTACGAGGCTTACAACTATGTCAACCTCGGCATACCAAACTTGTTAGTGGAAAGTGACTGCCCGTTCTTCATCAATGAAGTAAACTCATTAGGATCAACATCTGCACAAATCCAATCTATGGCTGCTGAAATCAGGGGTTTAATATAGAGATTCCCTCAATGTAGGCTCCAACACTGCAATAGGCTGAACAATCAGGCAACTCATTTTCTGGTGCAACATACATGGACTCTTGAAGATATGATACCTTGGTGGCACAATGATCCTTTTTTCATTGAAAACGTAATTTTCATTGATATGCTCTATTGTACCTTTCTTAAGGCTTTTTGCCTTTACGAATGAAATATTTTTTCCATAAAAAAAAAAATAAATAAAGATTGGAAAACATTAGACACAATAATGCAATGCTTGAGGCCCTCAAGATCCAATCCAAAATCACCGATCTCTCCAACATTACTAATCCTCAAAGGTCTTTCTCTACGTCTATGTGTTGTTTATATATACACATCTATCGAAGAGAAACAAGCAAACTTGATTATTATTGGTTAGTCAAATTACTATCAAGACCACACAAATGTATATTTTTGTGTGTTTTTTACCATGAGCTCACTCGGGAGAGTCGAGTCCTCTCATAACTCGTCAATTTCAATTGTTTTTCAATTTGAGCCAAAAATTCGAAAGCTAACTTGTGCAAACACAAACAATTTATTGTGTAGGCGTGAGCCGAACCGACAAGACGGCATGCGCTTACCCCCACTTCGCACCCTAGCTAAGCATGATTCAGAACTTTTTGGGAAATCAGTTTATCAAAAACCAACCAAAATGTTTGCAATAGAGGTTATTTTGCACATAAGCCATATATTGAGCTTCATAGTAAATCAAGAATAATAATATCTAGCACCAGTGTTTCAATAGCACCAATTTAGTTGGTCACACATGATATGTTCAATTAAATGAATTATGTAACATTATATTTAAGTAAATCTATGATTTATTATAATGTAGTTGTTACATAAGCTGGTGCTCGTAATTCTTATTTTATTTTATGACGGTATTTAAAAAAAATCATCATTGGTTTAGAAAGCATGCACAAGTGTAATTAACTCACATAAAAGGTTTCGGTTGTGCTATATGTACCTAATAGTTATATAATAGTTTGCATACACATGTTGTGGTGATATATGATTTGATCAAACTTTCTTCGACTAAATAAAAAAAAAAATCACTCTCTTTTTGACACATCATCTGTATATAAACCATCATATAACTCTATTGAATACAAATAACATCATTCAAAGGTTTTATTAGTACTGTGAGCACTCTTTATTATTTTGATTTGTCAAAATTAACTATTTTAATTAATAACTAAAATTCATTACGTAACTCAAAATAAAGCAAAACACATAAATCTAAAGATTACATCATCATCTTAGCAAAATATATTAAGCATATCTATTCACTTCTTACATCATTGTATTTTAAGTGTCCACTATTTATCTTATATATATATATATATACACAAAATCGTGGAATTTGCATAATATGAGACCACTCACCAGAGGCTTGTTACAATGACCCAACGTTCCTCAAGCCATTTTGGAAGAATGACCCATCCCTAAAGAGTTATTACGAAATACTCCCGTTCCATGATTACCTACAAAATTTAAGAGGAAACAAATGAACTTTTATAGTCCAGTTAGTAGAGATGTGCTCGCGTGACTATTGAAGCTATGCATATACTTCGCACTTTATCATTGTAGTAGGCCCAAAGCACTTGTCTTTCTTTTGCTTGGCCGACAATTTCATTTGTCGTATTCATCTTTTGCCATTCTTCAGAGCCCCTTTTTCACTTTAACACATTTAATCATCGTGTGGCTAACATTTTTTTCTTTGAAAATATATTTACAAAAAGAGATCGTAGAGTGAAAATATGGTAGAGGCGGAGATTTGCCCTAAAAAAGGATGTATAGTACAAAGGATCTACAGTGATTTGTCAGTATTATCTTTTTATTCATTTTATTTTATTAATTATTTTATAACATTTAATTATAATCAACGAATTCATATATAATCAATGAATTCATATATTATATTATTATCTTTATGAAGAGAATGAATTATTTGTTACAATTGCAAATGTCGTGCCAATTAATCCTTGTTTGATTCACATTATTTTGGAAATATATTTTTCTCTTTTTTTCAACTACACATTTTTCATAAAATAATATTATATGCAAATTCAAAACTTTTCCTTATTTTTTAACCACACATTTTTTATCAATTTACTATTTCAAAATGCATTTTTAGGTAAAAAAAATGGGGTTCAAACGGATGTTAATATCGGCCAAAAGGTTAAAACGTTTCTATCATTTTACCACATTATAATGATTAGAATTTTGGTTCGTAATATTTTTAATGATATTATTTATATTATAACATAAAATTTCAAACATATTTATTACTTTGCTTATAGTTATAAAGCAAAAAACAATTTGGTAATAAAATTTGCCTTGGATTGTCTTTTTTCATAAAACCTAATCGAACCAAATTTTTAACCTCACCAAGCTAAACCAATCTTAAAAAATTTGGTGAAATTCTGATCTGATTTGAAAATTTATCAAAAATTGTTCAAATCTGACTGTGTTCATACCAATTTTCAATAAGAAAAATGGCATATAATTTGGGAAAGTCGAAAACAGAAATCAAGCGTATATTTATGGGACGGAGAAAGTAAATGTAAAAGGAGACAAATTATTTTTCTTTAAATTAAAAGCACACAAACAAAATATTTTGATATAAATCATTAGGTATTGAGCTCCTGTTTGGTAGGGAATAAAATCAGATTTTTATTAAATTTTGATAAAAGTTGATGAAATGCGTAATTCAAAAGTTATAGATCTCATAAAATGTGTGGTTAAAATTAGTTGTTGACTTTAATTTAAATTTAAATTTGAATTTTAATTTCTATGAAATAGGGGCTAAGTGTGCTTATTTATTTTATTTTAAAAATATAAATTCGATGAAAAAATTTGGAACATAAATATTGTAATGAACAAAAATTGATGACTTTTAGCCTCTATTTGACAACCATTACAATAAGGGCATATTTGATAGGTCATTATTTTCCATGGAAAATGGAAAACAAATTTCAACTTTTACTTTTGCCTTGTTTGATGCACATTTTTTTCTATGAAATTTATTTTCTTTGTTTGCCTCATACGATCACCTTCTCCTTGGTTTTGTAGAAAACCAATTTTCTTTTATTTTTTTTATTTTTTTTGCAATTGAAAAAAATTCTAGACACAAAAATTTATCACTTTTATTGACAGTTTTCATACAAAACAATGTCAAACGAATGATATTCGGTATGCTAATTTTTTTAAATTTTTTTGGCAATTGGAATAAATTCTAAACCCAATGATAAGAAAAATTATCACTATAATGGACAATTTTCATAAAAAACGAAGCCAAACATAATCAAACTTTCAACATTTTTCGGGTGAAAAATTATACCAATCAAATTACAATTTTCAGTAAAACAAATTCTAAACAATTCAATTTTCTGTAATTCATTTTCTTTTAACCTAAATTTCATATTTGCAATCGAACGGACCCTAAAATTCTTTTTTTTCTCAGACTCATTTTTAAACATTCTCAAGATAAGATATTGTTGACACACTAAAAGTGCAGCCCAAATTAAATGGCCCAAAGAGCGAAGCCCAGTTGGGAATCCAAGATGAAAGCCCACAAACAAAGGAACGCCGTCGCCCAAACTTGCAGAACGCCCAGATGTTGAGCGAATAAAGTACTCTATGGACGCTCAGAGCGAAGGAGTCGTCGCCCAAATTGCTGGGTCGTCCAGAATCCTAGCGATGACTAAACTCTGTTGTTATCTAAAGTCACGATTTGAGGCGGTTTGAGTACATTACGATTACATCCCACGATTTGAGAAAATCAGTGACAAGCAGTTATGAAGAAAACGTGGTGGTAGGAGTTACAAATGGTAGTTATTGGTCAGTCAGCCACTATGAAAGAAATAGGTAGTTACAAACAGAATCCAAACGATTAAGAACTGCCCAAAGAGTATAAAAAGAAGAGGAAAGCAATGAAGAAACCCCGACAAAATTCACTCTCAAACAGAGAATATGTAATTTACTTTTTTTAAAATTAACTTTAATTAATTCATCTCCTTATACTTGTGTGCTTGCGCCCCTTGGAAGCATCTTGTTCGTATCCAAACTGTAATTTTCATATTCGATAAACACCCCTTTTTGGGACTTTATTCTAAGAGGTTTGTTCCTTACACAATCGTCTGATTCTCTTTTAACTGTTAGCGAGTAACCACGCGAAACAGATATTTTGCACATAAATTCAATTTTTTTTGTACTTTTTAATAATACATTCTCCAAAAAAATCACTATTTCAATATTTAGAGCTTGTATGGGAGGGATTAAAATCAGATTAAAATTGAAAATATAGCCGTTATTGTTGACTTTTATTAGTCGGGTGGGACCCAATAACGGCCATATTTTCAATTTTAATTGGATTTTAAGCCCTCCCGAACGGGGCCTTATTTTTATCAAAAAAATTATTGTAATAGTCGTCAAATTGGGGCGGAATTCAATTAAAAAGTCATCAAAGTATTCAATTACTTGTTTCGAAAATTGATATCTTTTCCTTCTAATCGGAAATCACCTTTAACTCTCTCTAATGGCTCCTCTACTCTCTCTAGTCTACTTCTTCTTCCACCTCCACCTCCTCCTACTCCTTCACCTAAACCCAACTCAAGGTAACTCTTAAAAAATGAAAAAAATCAACTACCCATTAATGTAAAACCTCACTCGATTTATTTATTTTGTAAATTTACAGTGTCTGGTGGAAATATCGTCTATGAAGATGGCTACACTGTCAGCACAGTCCTTAATGGCGACAAGGTCAAAGTCAACCCTCACTCGATCCTCCCACAATCGCCGTTTTCTAATCAATTTATAGTCCTTGATTCCGTCGCGAGTACCTTTTACACAGTCTCGATACCAACAACTTCCCAAGGTACTGTAGTTTTGAAATCTGTTATTGAAATTGTTACTTGAAAATTTAAAGATCCTTCCAGGATTATAAACCCGGTTGGTGATTTGTTAATTTTTTTAGCGTTTCAAGAATTTCCTACTTCTGGGATTTTTAGTTTCTGGTAATTCATGGGGCGAATTGTATCATTATTTTGAGATTTCTGGAAATTTTAGGTTAATTTGCTTACTGAGAAGAGTTAAAGAAAAAGAAAAGGGTGTTTTAAGCGTATGATGATTTTAGTAATAGTTTTAGTAAGTTTGAGAAGACTTTTGCGGATTTTGCAACGGGAGGGTTTCATCCTGATCCGTTTCTAATTTATATTGCTGGTAGATTTGTTATTCTGAATGCCTAATAGAAAAAAAGGGTGTTGGAAAATGTGCTTTTAAGATCATTTTTTTGGGTTTTTACAATGTAGAAAGCGTGATAAAGAGGCTTGCCGGAAATGGCCTGAATGGGTACGCTGATGGCGATTTGGGCTCGGCTACGTTTGGTAAGCCAAAAAGTTTTACTATTGATTACAGAGGAAATGTGTATGTTGCTGACAAGAATAACTTTGCCATCAGGAAGATTACTAAATCAGGTATATGAAACATATGCACATGCTCATTGGTGCATAAACACTAGGTGCTTGCATTTGTGAATATATGTTTTATATGCATGCAACATGTCATATGACTGTGTGCCAATTTAAAGTTCTGTTTTTTTTTTTTTTTTTTGGGTGAGAAATCACGTAAAATTGCTTTGATGTTGAGATAATGCATTCCCGTCAGTTGAAAATCCATTTATGAGAGTTCTATGTAAGGGAGTGTCGTTCTTGAATTCAGCATTATATTTATGGAAGAAATTGCAGCAATGTAGGTGATGATGGTTTATGTGCTACGTTAAAACTCAAAACTTGTGAAATATTAAAGTTACAAATATAAAACTGCTTTGTAAATTTTTCAAAGCATGTAGAGAGTTGTTTGTTTGTGACTCGTTAGCAGCATAATTAAATTGTGTTTGGAGGCATTTGCATGCTGGGGTTAAATTTTTTATTTTTTTTTATTAAGAAGAAAAAGGAAAATTTCTCTTGAAATTGATCTTCCAATTCAATGAAGTTGTAGAGAAGGAATGCCATGTGGTATTCAGATCGAATTATGTGAGTGAGGACAACAAAGCATAATCTTCTTATCCTTTTCTTTTTAGTTTTTGTTAATTTGCGCGTTATGCAATTATCTATATTTCTAACATCTCTGTCTGTGTATTCTTGTGAGCTTAAATATTTCGTAAAAAAACCCGGGTAAAACCTGGTGAATTGATTCCTGTCTTGTCAAAAAACACTTCATTTCCCACAAAAATGAGCTGTCAAATGATATTGATTTCCTGGCAGAAGTGTTGATCTTGTACTCAAAAAATGTTTGTATCTACTGCTCATGCATTCTAAATCGAGATACTGTCTGCCTGAAGCACAAGATTTTCAAGTATTGTATCTTTCACCAATGCCCATATGCTTGATGCCTCATCCCATTGTTAAACAGGCAACAAGTGTCATTCTATCTTTACAAAAAATTATCTTCTACTTTTCAACCATGTAGGTCATATTGTAGTCGTTGAATATTTGTAATGACGTGTTTAGGGGTGACAACAATTGCTGGGGGCTATTCTAAGAAACCAGCACGTGCTGATGGACCCGGACGCAATGCTTCATTCTCAGATGATTTTGAGCTTGTTTTTGTTCCCCGAAAATGTGCTTTAATGGTTTCTGACCATGGCAATAGATTAATCCGCCAAATAAATCTGAAGGCGGAAGATTGTACCTCGCATTCTGGATCAGGTAAGCTTTGCGCTTATGTGAAGGACGTGACTTGAAAAAATGTTCTCCTGTTCTATACTTTGATTCAGTATCTATGTACTCTAGAGGTGTCCAAACAGGTGGGCCTGCCCGTGCCCACTCAGTCCCAAGTCCGAATAAATTTTAGAGGTGAAAGGCGTAAAATTTTTGTTTATCTCCTTCATTCATTCTGCCTTGAAATAAAGCAGAAAAACTCTGCCTTAAATCGTAAGATTAATTTCTGCCTCGTTTCAAGGCAAAAATAACTGTTGTCTTGTTAATTTATGCCTTGAAACAAGTCAAAAAAATCTTGGCATTTCAACTTTCAAAGCAGATAATTTTCTGCCTTGAAAGCCTTTTTGATGTAGATTTTTTGAGAATATATTTTGTAAAAAGTGATTTTCTGGGAGAATGTGTGGTTTAGAAGTAGGGAAAAATGGGTCCAAATGCAAAATTCTTTTATTGGGATAATGTATGGTTAAAAATGAATTTTAAAGAATCTCTACCAAACAGGGGTTAAATAGCATTATTCATTTCTGCTTAAATAGCATAATAATTTCAGCCTTAAAAAGGATTGTTATCTAGGCAGATTATATGCTTGATATTTTAGTCAAGGTATAATCTGCCTTAATTTAAATTATAAGGGCGAATTTTTTAAATTATAAATACATAGTTAAGCGAGTAGAATTGAACCCGCCTGCTTTTAGGAAGGGCTAGCGGGCCGGTCAGGTTCCCATGAAATTTTGTCGGTTTGGTTCAAGCCCAGACCACTAACTGGAACAGGCCATTCCCAGTTCAGGTACTGGGTGGGCCGTTTTGAACCAGGCCACCGTGTTGACATGCCTAACATATATCATTCCTGCAAGTCTGGAAATTATGAAGTTATAATGTTTGTGAGCCATTACATTGCCATAAATACTGGCCGTTCTTTACTTTGAATTGCCGCCCTTCTTTATTTTCTTTTGATCATGTTCACCAATAAGACTAATGTATGTTATGCATTACATTCAGGTCTAGGGGCGTCCTCTGCTTGGCTTCTAGGCGTTGGGCTTTCTTGCTTATTCGGCCTAATTGTTGGATTTGTTATTCGTCCTTATATTATTCCCCATGTAAGTGTCTCATATTAATGTAGTTCCTGGTTATATGACCTCATTAGTCACATATTTCTCTGATAAAACCTTGTAGACAGGAAGGATCCAAGCTTCATCATCGCAGCGGGACATGGAATCAATGCCTAATGAGTCTGGAGAGACAAATAGTGATATTCTGCTCCGACATCAGAAGCGTAGTTGTTAGCTCAATGGCATATTCACTTTGTACGAGGCTCCTGGGTTTAAGCCTCTCATCTCTATCTCTAATATTTAGGCTTAGGACTGTAGAATCTCGGACTTCCTGTAAAAAAGCAGTATCTTTGATGGATTGTGATGTATTAAATAGTCATCAGCTAAATAAAGCACAGACAGCAGTAATGGACCAATTAACGGACTTGATTAGTTTTGATGGAAGCATGTCACCATTGGAAAAGTCCAACGAAATCCTTGAGCAAGAAGCGAACAGAGAAAATGCTGAACCTGGTAAATATAGAAAGATCAACGGTATGATTCAAGCAAACATTGCGAGTTTCGCAGAGAAATCTCCTGGAGTTCCATTGGAAGAGCCTTCAGAATGCAGTTTAGGCTTGATTAAGAGAAGATTAAATGCTGGCAATGGCTTTTACTGAGGCATTCTCTCTTTCAATTGCTATTGGTTGTGAATTTTTTGGTTATGCTGTCATCTATTACTGCAACATCTAACTATGTAATCATATTTTATTGAGTATCCTTTTCCTTTGTGCTTGTTTTTAATGACTTCAGTCTGCTTGAGTTTCATTGAAGCCCATATTTGATCGGAAGAACTCAATTGTTTGCTTTCTACTGTGACCCTTAAAAATATGAAAGCAAGAGCAAAAGGAAAAATACAAAGTAAACATGGTTCAACAAACCATCTGTTACTAAAGGAGGAGAAAGTATTATTAGTTAAGAAAGCCTCGCAATAAAATATTTTTCTCTCTCCTCTATCTACACATAGGTAGATTGTTCAGAGTACGACGAATGCATTATATTCAACTCACTTCACACGTACCCATTGTTCATGAAAATACGTTTCGAAATTATATCACCGCAAGTGTATGGTACGTTGACAAGTAATAAAGTGGAAATTGTAAAATTTCGAGTATCGTTCCCACGAGGATTGATTTAACTTAAGTTCTATTATTGCGACCTTAACCGAATCTATTAAACTCAATTTGATTATTTTTGTGACT